>CM041640.1:40632269-40680684 GCA_023333625.1 Bothriochloa decipiens | reverse complement strand
AGGGTCGGTGTGTCAAGAGGTCGAACTCGAGGGTTTAGGTTTGAGGGATCGAACTCAAGGGTGCGATCATTCTCGGACAAGGCCGGCCCGAGTGCTCGGTCCGTCTCAGATGAGGTCGGCTCGAGAGCGAGCGTGGTCCGTCTCGGACGAGACTGGCTCAAGTGCGAGCGCGGGCCGTCTCGGACGAGGCTGGCTCGAGAGCGAGCGCGGTCCATCTCGGACGAGACTGGCTCAAGTGCGAGCGTGGTCCGTCTCAGATGAGGCCAGCTTGAGAGCGAGCGCGGTCCATCTCAGATGATACTGGCTCAAGTGTGAGCGCGGTCCGTCTCAGACGAGGTCAGCTTGAGAGTGAGCACGGTCCGTCTCGGATGAGACTGGCTCAAGTGCGAGCACGGTCCATCTCGGACAAGGCCGGCTCGAGAGCGAGCGCGGTCCATCACGGACGAGGCCAGCTTGAGAGTGAGCGCGGTCCATCTCGGACGAGGCTGGCTCGAGCGCGCAGCTACTCCAAGGTCCCATCTTGGGCGCGGGTTGCCGGCGACGGCGAGGTCGCCCAACCCGGCACCGTGGTGATCCTCCGGCTTTACTAACTTGCTCATCGGCTCTGCAGCAGCATGATGGCTCGATTAAGGTGCTCCAAGGCGATAGGAAACCGTCGAGGCCTATCCTCGACGAACGGCAGAGCGACAGTGACGGCGTGTGGCATTAGCGCAACGGCAACTGATTCCAAGCCAAAGCGGGGCACAGGGGTGCAACTGGGGTCAATCCAACTCCCTCCCGATGCGCCGGCGGCGAGCATCTTCCACGGCGGAGTCCGCGTGGGCAGCAACTCCCAAGTTGGAGCTCTGACATGGCCGCAGTGCACAGCATAGCACCACAGGTGTTTTCCGGGCCTTCATATTCTCCTTGGCTCGATGCATTGCTTCTCGGCGGAGCTCGTCGTCGTCTTCTTGTCCTTCGAGGCGATCGGAGCATGGCGGGGAACGGCGCAACACGGCGGTGCTCCAGCATGGCATAGCAGCGGCATGATCTTGGGTAAACGGCTTCCAGTGCAGCGAGTCCAATAGCTAATCGTGCACACGGAGTGCTCCTCGACGAGGCATGTCCAGATCCGGTGAAGATGCGGCTCGGGGCTCTACCAAGAGGGAGCAAGTGAGCTTCGCCGCGGCGACGGGCATGACGGTGTCCTTGTGGCCTAGCTAGTTGTGCGGGTGCGAGTGCATTTATCCAAGAGGGCCGGTAGAGGCCTCAGCCTACGCACTCTCGAGGCAGAGTGCCATGGCCGTAGCATTGGTTGGGGGTTTGGAAGAGGGGATCAAGGTGGTGCTCACCGGCGTAGAAGAGGAAAGAAGGTGCGGTACTAGTCCACAGCGAGCGACTCTGGCGAGGTTGAAGCAGAGGCTTGTGGTACGGCTCCTGCTCTTCGGCCCGACGGTACAACAACAGCTCTGGCTCGATGGCTTCCTCTTCTTCTTCGGTGGCAATGGACTTCCTTCTTCTCCTTCCCCACCCCCTTCTTATCCTTCCTCCCCTTTCTTCTAAAATTGCGGTGACTGGTGGTCGAATTGGAAAGCCACCAAGCGGTAGCGGCGGCTGGGATGTCCTAGCACTCCCGGGGCATGCTTATATTGAGGGGCGATGGAGGCAGTTGGCCGGCGGATGGTTGATCATGGCTCCGGGTCAATCAAGTGGCCAGGGGGAGCTCCAGGTCACTGGTGGGGGGTCGTCTAGGTCCAGGGAGTCAGTGAGAGGGAGCTGGCGAGGTCGGGGTGAGGCTAAGCATTACAACAGCTTAGACTCACCGCGGTGGCAACGCATGTGCGCGCACGCGTGAGGTAATTCACCCGTGCCGTGGGCAATTTGCTATCGGACGGTCGGTCCAGGTGGTGTGCTCGCGTGTGTGGATGAGGGGCGAGACGGAATCGAGTGGTCGGGTTACATTGCTTGGCGGCGATGCGGGGAGCAGTTGCTGACACGCGTGACGCCACGTGCGAACGGCCGGTGGGGGACCAAGGGGAAGGTATGACAGCCGGGCTCCACCAGTCAGTGGCTCGGTTCTTCTGTCTCGATGCAAGTCGGGTGCTCCTTCTTGCTGGGCCTCACGGCCGGCGGTCTCCCTTGCTTGCTGGGCTGACTCATGCGGGAAAAAGGAAAAGAGAGGGAGAGAAACAGGCCGAGGTACTTTGCTTTGCCTTTTTCCTTCTTTTATAACTCTGTTTTTCAAATACTTGTATATATATAACATGTTGTCAAATAATTCTCTAGGGGACATACATGGTCCTTGCTAGGTAGGGTATTATTCCATTAATAGATATTCATTTATTATATAAATAAATATTGTTGGTATTTTCATTAAGCAAAACACATAAATTCAAATAAGACCCAAATCACATGTTAAATTAAAATGCAACATGATGCATGACACAAGAGCTAGGGTTTCAAGGTAAAGATGTGTGATGCTTGTGCAACATGTGTGGTAATTTTCTACATGACACATCATCACTCATAGGTTTTGAGAAAAATTTTGTAGTTCGGATTTTTGGGTTGTTACAGTCCTCCCCCTCATTGGAATCTCGACCACGAGATTACAAAGTGACGTACCCTTCCAAGAGATAAGGATACTATAGACGCAACTGATTCTCATCCTCCCACGTAGCCTCACGTTCGGTGTGATTACTCCATTGAACCTTGCACATGGGAATAGTCTTGCTTCTGGTCTCCTTGGTGTTATAACCCAGAATCTTGATAGGGTGCTCTTTGTAGTCCAGAGTATCTTGAATATCAAGCACATCGGTGGTGACTGTTTCTTCCTTGGGTACCCTCAAGCACTTGCGTAACTGTGAGACATGGAATACAGGATGTACTCCTGTCAACTATGGAGGTAGTTCAAGCTTATATGCGAGTTTCCCAATTCTCTGACAAATGCGATAAGGGCCAACATATCTTGGGGCTAGCTTCCCGTTTACGTGGAATCTAATGGTACCATGAAGTGGTGACACCTTGAGATAGACAGAGTCCCCAACTTCAAACTCAAGGTCTCGACGTCTTTTATTAGCATAGCTCTTTTGTCGGCTTTGGGTGATCCTCAAGTTCTCTCTGACATGAGAAACTCCTTCTTCAGCTTCCTTAATCTTGGCGGGGCTAAAGATTGCTTTCTCCACTGGATGGTCCCACATCATTGGGGTTATGCATGACTTGCCATACAGGGCTTGGAAGGATGACATCTTGATGCTTTCCTGATAACTATTGTTGTACGAGAATTCAGCATATGGCAGACATTTCTTCCAATCCGTTACATATTTGAGGACACTAGCACGAAGCATATCTTCTAGGATTTGATTCACTCTTTCTGTATAACCATCTGTCTGAGGGTGGTAAGCGGTATTGTAGTTGAGGTCAGTCCCAATGGATTCATGTAGTGCTTGCCAGAATTAGGACATGTATTGAGGTCCACGATCCGATACGATACTCTTAGTGGCTCCGTGAAGTCTAAGTATATCCTTGACGTATATGTCTGCTAGCTTCTCAGCTCTAACAGTGGTCTTGACCGGCATGAAGTGTGCGACTTTGGTCAGACGATCAACAATCACCCAAATGGAGTCATTACCAGCTAGAGATCGGGGCAATCCCATGATAAAATCCATGGATATGCTTTCCCACTTCCATTCAGGGACATCAAGTGGTTTGAGTAGTCTAGCGGGTCTTCTTTGCTCGGCCTTGACTCTATTGTAGATGTCACATTCGGCCACATGTCTAGCAATCTCTGTCTTCGTGCCTTTCCACTAGAAGTGCTTCTTCACATCTTGATACATTTTTGCACCACCAGGATGGATGCAATATTTGGAGTCATGTGCTTGTGATAGAATCTCTTTACGCAAAGTGGGATTGCGGGGTACACAAATTCTATCCTTGAACCAGATGGTTCCATGCTCATCTTCTCTGAATTTTGGACTTTAGCTTAGCTTCATCAATCCTTGAATGTACTCCATTTCCTCGCAATTCTACTAAGCTTCACGAATTTGATCGGTGAGATCATACTTGATGTGAAGTTCATGCAACATGACATGGGGTACTATCTCAAGATGGAGATCTTTAATTTCTTCCTTCAATTCAGGTGGCAGGGATGAGGTAAATAAAGCATGGCAGTAAGTCTTGTGACTAAGAGCATCTGCGACTACATTCGCTTTTCCTAGATGATAGTGAATTTCCATGTCATAGTGTTGGGTACCTGAAAAGGGGTACCCTAAACCTCCATCCATGAGCATTAATCCCCGAGCAATCAATGTAAACCCTCGAAAAAATTCTCCACAAATCAAGCCTATTATTACCCTCAGCGAAGCAAGCCCAACACTCAGGACTAATCCGTATTGGGCCGGCCCACGAGCAGCATCGTCCAAGCCAAGACAACCTCCCACTCAACGGGGCCCTCGAATAACAAAAGTCCACTCGAGCGGACGACCTTCCGTCGAAATGACAGAAGTTCGCCTGAGCGAACGACCCCCTGTTGGAGTGACAGAGCACATCTCGGGTGGGCGACCCCCCGTCGGTGACGGATCTTCGCCCGGGCAGATGACCCCTTGTCGATAGCCAAAACCCGTCCCACTCAACGTGGCCCTCAGGTGACGGACCTCTGTGCAGCCAGATGACCCCTCGTCGAGTGACGGACCTCCGCACCTGTGGACGACCCCCCACTGAGTGATGGACCACCGTGTGGGTGAACGACCCCTCGTCAAGTGATAGACCTCAGCGCGGGCGGTCAACCCCTCGTCGAGTTACAGAAGTCCGGCCAAGCGGACGACCCCCCGTCGACTGCTACTACACCCCTTGATCCACCTACTTCCTGTACAGCGCTCAGAGGATTTAATATGCCCCGTCTACCTCTGCCAACCCACATGGCTACAACGTAGGTCATGATGGGAAAGTATGCAGGGTCAAATCCACATTTTACCGCCCATCCCCGGGAAGGCACTGACTCATACAAACACTGTACCCACACACGAGCACTATGCCTCATCAGGCACCCCCTCGATATGCTACGCAACGGCCACCAGCTCAAGGATTCCTGGGCTTGTTCTTATCCATTCGGGTCTCGACCCCTCCCAGGTACCCCTTGACTGGGCTTCCATCTGGCTTCGGTCAGCGCTATAGGGGCTTGTTCTTTTCCGTTCGGTCTCGACCCCTCCCAGGCACCCCTTGATTGAGCTTCCAGCTGGCTCCAGTCAGCACTGCAGGGGCTCATTCTTATCCATTCGGGTCTCGACCCCTCCCGGGTACCCCTCGACTGGGCTTCTAGCCAGCTCTGGTCAGCGCTATAGCGGCTCTGACGTGAATCCACAACAGGCCATACATCTTTCGCAGGGAGCTCACGTCTTTCACCGTATGGACCGGTCAATCACTAGCATCGCCATGACAGCTCAGGAGGGTGAATCTCATCATGAGGCACGCCGCTACAAGGCTCGACTTCACTTCAGCGCACACCCCTACAATGCCCCCAATGTGATCAAACATCACTCCCTCGACGTCACCACCTACAACAGCATTAGGACTCCTGTACACTCGTGCCTCCCCTTGGCTTATAAAATGGGACGCCGGGCTCATTGTAGAGGGGGCTTGGAGGGCTCCTAGAGCCTAGAAAATGCCCAAGTCCTAGCTCAATCTCACACTCTTCACCTCCACTCTCTCACTCGGTTGTATCCCCCTGTACAAGCACTTCGATGCAAGATAATACAACATCTCCCCTTACTGGACGTAGGGCCTTCTTTTCCTGGATCAGGATAAATCTTTGTGTTCTTCTTGCGTCACCATCCGGATAAGGGAGCACGCAGTACACGTTTACTCGTTGGCTTAGAACCCCTGGGTCCGAACACCGACACATAGTCCTTGGTTAACTCTAGGCATCTATGCTATCTCATATTCAGATCTTCCTGAGTGAAGAAGTACTTCAGGCTCTTGTGATCAGTGTAGATATCGCACTTGTTGCCAATGAGATAATGCCTCCAGATTTTTAAGGCATGCATAACAGCAGCTAACTCAAGATCATGAGTGGGGTATCGTTGCTCATGCTCTTTCAGCTGTCGAGAAGCATAAGCAATAACTTTCCCATTCTGCATTAACACATAACCAGTCCTTGGCGAGGGGCATCACAGTAGACGACAAAGTATTTAGTGATATCCAGTAAGGCTAAGACAAGCGTGGTAGTGAGCTTCTCCTTCAGAGTTTGGAAGCTTTTTTCACACTCAAGTGTCCATTCAAATTCATTGGTCTTATTTAGGAGATTTGTCATAGGATGAGCTATCTTCAAGAAGTTCTCAATGAATCAGCGATAATAACCTGCCAAACCCAAGAAACTCCTGATCTCGGACACATTGCGAGGCTGCTCCCATTCTTTCATGGCTTCAATCTTTGCAGAATCTACCACAACACCATCAGCTGAGAGTACATGGCCAAGGAAAGCGACTTCTTCTAGCCAGAACTCGCATTTGCTGAACTTAGCATAGAGTTGATGCTGAGATAGTTTCTCGAGCATGATTGTCAGATGTGCTTCATGTTCTTCGGTAGTGGCTAAATAGATCAGAATGTCATCGATGAAGACTACCACAAACCAATCAAGTTTATCGATAAACACCTTGTTCATCATGTTCATGAAGTAAGTAGGGGCATTCATGAGACCGAAGGATACAACGGTAAACTCATACTGCCCATAACGGGTGACGAAGGCTATCTTGGGAATGTCTTTCTCTCGTATCTTCATTTGATGGTAGCCGGATTTGAGATCAATCTTCGAGAAGTACTTAGCACAACGAAGCTGATCAAGCAGGTCATCGATCCTTAGTAGGGGATATTTGTTCTTAACGGTGACAGCGTTGAGGCTTCGGTAGTCAACACACATCCTCATTGAGCCATCTTTCTTCTTCACAAACAAAATAGGAGATCCCCAGGGCGAAGCACTAGGCCTAATAAAGCCCTTGTCAAAAAGCTCCTTAAGCTACTTCTTGAGCTCTTTGAGTTCATCCACTGACATGTGGTACAGTCGCTTAGCAATAGGACCAGTACCCAGTACAAGGTCAATTATGAACTCCACATCACGGTCAGGTGGCATGCCTGGTAACTCTTCTGGAAACACATCCTCATATTCCTTGACAATGGGGACATCAACAAGAGTCTTCTCTTTTGTCTGAGATTCTGCCTAAGACTTGAGTGCATATAGGGCACGTAGAATAGATACAGACTTATCCTTCTGAGGTGCACATCTAATTACTTGGCCAGAGGGGTGGGTTATTTGAACATATCTGGGTGAACAAGAGATCAAACCCTTATGCTTGGTAAGCCAATCCATGCCTAGGATAACATCCAGGCCATTTGTGGGTAGAAGGGTAAGGTCAGCTCAAAAGGTTAGACCCTTGATAGAAAGTTTCACTCCCTTACAGACGTGGGTACTTTGCATCTCACCTAAGGGAGAACTAGTAACTATAGGCTCCAGATGTGGAGTGGTAGGCATATTGTTCTCTCGTGCAAACTTGGATGAGATGTATGAACATGTAGCTCCAGAGTCAAACATAACTGATGCTTTAAAGCCATTAACTAAGAACATACCGTATACCACATCCGAGGCGGCTTGAGATTCTCCCGCATTCATGTGAGTGAGGCGACCACGGCTAGCAGATCCACAGTACTGTGACTTAGGTGCGATAGGAGCTGGCATCTTCTTAGGACAATCCACAACCTTGTGTCCAGGTTTGCCACAACCATAGCAATTGAATGGCACACCGCTTGTGGGGGTTGGTCCGGCAGCCTTCCAGTTGCCAGGGTTCAACGTAGTACGAGCAAGAACGGAGCGGTCAGACCTGTGATTCAGCTAAGAAGAGCACTCTCGAGGGTAATGATCCTTCTCTTAGCGGTCATGAGAGCGGTGGTCATGAGAGCGATGGTCATGAGAGCGATGGTCATGGAAAGAGCGAGGGTGATCAGCAGAGTAGGCACCACCACTCTTGCCCGAGCCATAGGTAGGGTCCTTGTGGTAGCAGGGACGACTTGATGACCTGTCCCGATGGAACCTCTTGCACTCATAGTCACGGTAGGAGCCTTTTGGCTTCCTCTTCTCCCTTCTGGACGTCTCACCTGCCTCCTTTTGGTCCTTCTCGATCTCTATGCATCGATCAATCATGTCACAAAGGTTGTGACTCTTGGTGCCTCCCAGGGCCACCTTGATCTTGGGGTTTAGGCCCTTCCTAAACTGAGTAATCTTCTCCTTCTCAGATGCTACAACGTGTGGAGGTGCATAGTGCAGCAAGCTAGTGAACACGTTGGTGTACTCACAGATGTTACACCCCTTCTGAGTGAGGTTGCGAAACTCCTCTTCCTTCAGCTCCATTACTCCCTCAGGAACATGGTACTCAATGAACTCATTTGTGAATTCATCCTAGGAGATGTGGTCGGGGTCCTCGTGAGCTTGGCAGTAGCTGTCCCACCAGGAGCATGCAACACCTGTGAGCCGGTGGGCGGCGATCCTGACACACTCTTCAGGTGTACAAGTGGTCAGCTCCAGCTTCTTTTATATTTCACGAAGGTAGTCATTGGCTTCCAGCGGTTCGGTGTAAGTACCATCAAAGGTGGGTGGCCTCAGTTTTAGAAAACCCTCAAGTTTCCTCTGGAAATTGTGCTGGTTGCCTCCATTGTGGTGATTGGCCCCTTCGACCAGTGCGGCGAGCAGCTGAGTCTGTTACACCATCACTTCCGCCAGGTTCGACGGTGGCAGAGGGTTTGGTAAGGTCCATTGCCATTGGCATCACCTCCTCTAGGGGCACCACCTCCAGGGACACCTCCTCCAGGGGTACCTACTCTAGGGGCACCTCCTCTAGGGGCACCACCTCCAGGCGTGTTTGTCGGTGGTGTCTGCTCACGGTGGTCGTCCTCACACAAGTTGAGCTTGATGGGTGGAACGTGAGCACCCCTGTGTCCATGATTTCTACCTCACCCAAGTTCGGGCACAGGTGGAGGCGGGCGGTTGCCCAAGCGGACGGAGCGACGCGCAGACATCTGTGACATGGGTCGACAAGAGTTTAGTACTTATTGATTAAATATAATTAAATAATTTCAACGATTTAAGGAAAACTTTAAATCTATCCAACACTCATCCAAAGAAGCAGTAAGAGCCATAAAATGCGATAAAAATTTGAACATTCATCACATGGGTTTCATTACATGGCATCACCTCTAGCAGCTACGCTAGATGATGTGTAAGACTCGCACTACCGTAACTCATGAAGGTACATCAGGGATGGTACGTCATAACTTATGGTCATCAACTAACTCGTAGTTAGACTCTTGACGTGGCCACGCAGGGTCCACACTACTATGCCTTGTATGCTGGAGTATTGTACACAACTGGGGAAATGCGGTTGCCAAGGATCATCAGCTCCTCTTGTGACATGTGGAGACACTTCACATAAGACTGGGCTTCCCTGAGCTCTTTGGTTAGCGGGAGGTGGGTAGGAGCTAGACAGTAGTCGTGCTTCAAGAGGGTTTGGACAATCTGGAAGTTTTCCTTGAAGGGGTTCTTCCGCTTAACTGACGGAGGAAGTTGGTCTTGCAAGTCAGCATACTCCTTGCAGCGCCTCTCATCGGTGTTCTTCTAGGCAACCTTGGTTCTCTTGTACCTATCATTCAGTGTCTCGTTGTGAATCATCTGTGCAATTAGGTGACCTTGGTTACACAGGGCCTTCTCCTCTGCTTCCTTCGGGGCTTTGACCAACATTGATTTCTCACATTGCAGGGTGAGGTTTTTCTTGCCATCTTCTCACCTCCTGGCCCAAAGCTCAGCTAGGTCCCTTTCCAAATCATCCTGGATCCTCTCAAGCTAGAGTACTCTTGCATCCAGGGAGTAGTTGCATAGCCCAATGTCTGCAACCTTGTCTCATAGGTTGGCGACCTCGACTCTGTGAGCTCTTTCCTGATGAGCAAGCTTGGCTTGCAGCTAAGCAATTGTTGTCTTGAGACTTTCCTACTCCTTAGCCTCCTCCTTGTAGAACTTCTGGTACTCCATAAGGGTGTTGCGATCGAGATGTCGCTTCCTCTCAAGGTGCTCCATGTACTTGTCCTGCTCAAAGAGGTAAGCAGCGGAGGCACGGTTGCAGAGGCTTGTCTCCGCAAGGATGACCTTTTGGGCCACCTCGTCTTGCTGCTCAAGTGTGAGGGTAAGGTTCAAGGCCTGGGGGAGAAGACAAAACTCCATAGCTCGAAGGTGTTCATACGCGGACTTCATCACCATACGTAGAGCCTTGAGTGACACAAACTGGATTCCTTCTTTGATAGAGTCCTCCACTGTCATTGCTGTGAGAGCGGGCATGGAAGGAAGGGTTGAACTTGTAGGGATCTCTATGTGCGTGGCCACATATCCCTTGATTCCTCCTGGTGGGGTCTCCTCTGCAAATGTACTTGATCTTCTCAACAGGAACCTCAAGCACTCCCAGAACACGGTGTAGGGTGTACGGGAAGCCTGCCAACTCCCGTCCCTCAAAGGTGTACTCTGCGGTGTTGAGCCTTAGTAGTCCAAGTGGGGGTTCCAAGCTAGTCATCTGCATGTTTTAAAGGGAAAAGGTCAGCAAGTCAGTAATAGTAGAGAAGCCTTGCATAAAAGAAATACAGGGTCGGTATATAACCAAAAGAAAAAGCTGGCTTGTCTTGTTCTAACATCCATTTCTAGGGTCTTGTCCTAGGGTCAAGTATGGCTCTTGATACCAACTAAAACGACCTTGATTTCCACGAGGGGAAATCCACAGAGTCAAAGTGAAAAATGACCATCTAAATCACATTTTCCGATAATAGTTGAATATCGTAACCCATACATTGAACAACAGAGTGCAATAGAAAGGGTTTACAATAAATTATTACATCACCACTTGGCGGAATTAGAGTTCATGCAGCAACGGCATAAAAGCCTGAGGATGTGGAAGTGATCATCGCCCACCAAACTCGAGCATAGGAACAAGACCCTCAACCATCATACTCCTTAGAAGAGTACTCACTCCTGGAACCTGTGTGCCAAAGTATCAGTACAATATGTACTGGCCACTCCCACCCTATGCATTGCTTTGTGGAAGTTGGATGCAAAACATAGGTATATCAAAAGAACCTATAAAGGCTGGGGTTTTCTATGCAAGCGATCAGGTATATAATTAACATAATAACCAGGTTTTAAACACATTCCCATTCCCACACCATCCATCACCAACCATCACCATCCAAACTAGACTCACCTTCCCAAAATGCTCCAACACCATCTCAGACTATGGTCGACAGGACAACTCCCTCTCGGCCTGCCTCAGCGGCTCGTAGCCCTCGACCTGGCTCACAGCCGGAAATCACTCTCAGGGGGAAGGTAGAACACTCCTCTCACTAGTCCGAGCAAGCAGAACACAGGAAAGGTCCATAGCCGATGAATCAGCATATGTATCCATCGATCAACCATACACTCTGCAGAGGTTTCACTAATCCACTAGATAACGATCATCGGTGTTGATCACCACCTAGGCAGATTCCGGGTGCCTACTACCATAGAACGATGCTACCCTACCTCTCAGCCCTGGAACACCGTTAGAGTGGCTGATACTATGAGGGGACCCATGACCCCATTCCCACAGAGCATCATGACCATCTCGAAAGGGTGTGAGACACAATCTCCTACCTCCCTATCACACGCTCGCCTGATAGTAATGGCATCAATCTATCTAGCGGTTTGGCCATCTCTCCCCATAAGAGAGCGAGTGGAAAGTAAGGGATTCCTATGATTCGGTTACCACTGCAAGAATTCCTAGGTGTGACCAAGCCAGGATATCTTCTCCAGGGTTGTTCTTTAATGTGCTACCATGACACCTTCATCCTAGGTTCCACCCCTCAGAGGCTCACACCCGAAGACCACCATGGTATCCAATTTAGTCTGCCACAGACTTCTCTTCATGGGTATGTCTAGATCCATTCCCCAGCAAGACTTGCTCCAAAAGCTCATCGTAGATCCTAGCTCGAACGACTCAACCCTCGCCCTACTCCCTGTCGTAAATTCCACCTCAAACCCAGATACTTCATCATCAGCTCACAAACCCATCTGATCCATCAACACTCACATCGAGCCCGGCTCCCCACCAGGCCCTTCCAGGGTTCATCACATCACATCAAAATATAAGCGTGTGAAGTATAAATATATATAAATATAGCAGATAAGTGAGTGGCTAAAATAACAGCGGGCAAGGAGGTGATAGGTTACAACAAGGTAGGGCTCATTAAATAAATATCTACCATGCATTCCTAGCACAGGTGAACCATTATATTGCAATAAAAAGTAAAGCACTAACATTACTATATTAGCCATGCATAATGGGATCTATGAGGTTGGGTGAGATGTGGCACCTTTGCTATCGTTGTCCTCTGACCTTCCCTGGTACTTGGGGTCATCGTCAGATCGGTCCTCGCTCGACTCTGTAATCGAGAATTATTGGTCACGAAAGCGACCCCTATAGATTAGCACAAAGAACCAATAAACAGCGAAAAGATCCAAATGCACTCAAACATTAGCTCAGACATAGAGATTAATTTATAGAAAATTTGGATACTTGGATCACTATTTTCTGAGCTCGTAGGAATTAGTCATGATTTTTCAGAGGTTCATGTATTCTGGAAAGGATAAAAGGCTGGATCCACTTTCAGGTATCCAGTCTATGATCACCACGTCCATCATCTTTCAGCCGAAGCGATCCCCCTCCTCTGTTTCTTTTCCCATGGCGTGTCGAGGGGTCGATCTCGAAGGTCGGTTTGAGAGCGTGGTTTGCCTCGGACAGAGCCAATGTATCGAAAGGACGAACTCGAGGGTTAGTGTGTCGAGGGGTCGAACATCGAGGGTTTAGGTTTGAGAGGTCGAACTCGAGGGTCGATGTGTCAAGAGGGTGAACTCAAGGGTTTAGGTTTGAGGGGTCGAACTCGAGGGTTGGTGTGTCAAGAGGTCAAACTCGAGGGTTTAGGTTTGAGGGGTCGAACTCGAGGGTGCGATCCTTCTCCGACAAGACCGGCCCAAGTGCGCGGTCCGTCTCGGACGAGGTCGGCTTGAGAGCAAGCGTGATCTATCTCGGACGAGACTGGCTCAAGTGCGAGTGCGGTCTGTCTCGGACGAGGCCGGCTCAAGAGCGAGCGCGGTCCGTCTTGGACGAGACTGGCTTAAGTGCGAGCGTGAGCCATCTCAGGCGAGGCCGGCTCGAGAGCGAGCATGGTCCGTCTCGGTCGAGACTGGCTCAAGTGTGAACACGGTCCGTCTCAAACGAGGCCGGCTTGAGAGCAAGTGCGGTCCGTCTTAGACAAGACTGGCTCAAGTGCGAGCACGGTCCATCTCGGATTAGGTCGGCTCGAGAGCGAGCGCGGTCCGTCTCGGACGAGACTGGCTCAAGTGCGAGCGCGGTCCGTCTTGGACGAGGCCGGCTCAAGAGCGAGCGTGGTCTGTCTTGGACGAGGCCGGCTCAAGTGCGAGCACGGTTCATCTTAGATGAGGCCGGCTTGAGCACATAGCTACTCTAAGGTCACATCTTGGGCGCGAGTTGCCGGCGATGGCGAGGTCGCCCAACCCAGCACCATGGTGATCCTCCGGCTTCACTAACTTGCTCATCGGCTCCGCGGCAGCACGGCGGCTTGATCAAGGTGCTCTAAGGAGATAGTTGGCAACCGTCGAGGCCTATCCTCGGCGAACGGTGGAGCGACGGCGATGGCGCGTGGCATTAGCACAACAGCAACTGATTCCAAGCCAAAGTGGGGCACGAGGGTCCAACTGGGGTCAATCCAACACCGTCCTGACGCGCCAGCGGCGACCATCTTCCATGGCGGATTCCGCGTGGGCAGCAACTCTCAAGGCGGAGCTCCAACATGGCCGCGGTGCACGGCACAGCACCACGGGAGTTTTCCTAGCCTTCATCTTCTCCTTGGCTCGACGCAGTGCTTCTCGACAGAGATCGTCATTGTATTCTTGTCCTTTGAGGCGGTCGGATCACGGCGGGGAACGACGCAACACGGTGGCGCTCCAGCGCAGCATAGCAGTGGCATGACCTCGGGTAAACGGCTTCCAGTGTAGCGAGTCTAGTAGCTAATCGTGCACACGGAGTGGTCCTCGACGAGGCATGTCCAGATCCAGTGAAGATGCGGCTCAGGGCTCTACCAAGAGGCAGCAAGTGAGCTTCACTGTGGCGATGCATGGTCGTGGCGACAGGCATGGCGGCGTCCGCTTCGACGTCCTCCTGACGCTGTGGTCCTTGTGGCCTAGCTAGTCGTGCGGGTGCGAGTGCATGTGTCCAAGAGGGCCGGTAGAGGCCTCGGCCTACGAGCTCTCAAGGCAGAGCGCCATGGTCATAGCTTAGGTTGGGGGTTTGGAAGAGGGGATCAAGGTGGTGCTCACCGGTGTAGAAGGGGAAAGGAGGTGTGGTACAAGTCCACAGCGAGCGACTCTGGCAAGGTCAAAGCAGAGGCTTGCAGTATGGCTCGTACTCTTCGGCCCGGCGGTTGAGTAGCAGCTCCGGCTCGGCGGCTTCCTCTTCTTCTTCGGTGGTGACAGACTTCCTTCTTTTCCTTTCCCGCCCCCTTCTTCTCCTTCCTCCCCTTTCTTCTCGAATTGCGGTGACTGGTGGTCGAATTGGAAAGCCACCAAGCGGCGGTGGCTGCTGGGATGTCCTAGCACTCCCGGGGCGTGCTTATATTGAGGGGCAATGGAGGCAGTTGGCCGGCGGACGGCCGATCATGGCTCCGGTTCGATCAAGTGGCTAGGGGGAGCTCCAGGTCATTGGTGGGGGGTCTTCTGGGTCCAAGGAGTCAGTGAGAGGGAGCTAGCGAGGTCTGGTTGAGGCTAAGCATTACAGCAACATAGACTCAACGTGGCGACAGCACATGTACGCGCGTGCGTGAGGGAATTCACCTGCACCGTGGGCAATTTGCAGTTGGACAGTCGGTCCAAGTGGCGTGCTCGCGTGCATGGATGAGGGGCGAGACGGAATCGAGCGATCAGGGTACTTCACTTGGCGGCGCGGGGAGCAGGCGCTGACACGCGCGATGCCATGTGCGAACGGCCGGTGAGGGACCGAGGGGAAAGGTATGATAGCCGGGCTCCACCGGTCAGCGGCTCTGTTCTTCTATCTCGATGCAAGTTGGGTGCTCCTTCTTGCTAGGCCTCACGGCCGGCAGTCTCCCTTGCTTGCTAGGCCGACTCGTGCAGGAAAAAGGAAAAGAGAGGGAGAGAAACAGGCCGGGGTACTTTGTTTTGCCTTTTTCCTTCTTTTATAACCCTGTTTTTCAAATACTTGTGTATATATATAGCATGTTGTAAAATAATTCTCTAGTGGACATACATGGTCCTTGCTAAGTAGGGTATTATTCCCCTAATAGATATTCATTTATTATATAAATAAATATTGTTGGTATTTTTATTAAGAAAAACACATAAACTCAAATAAGACCCAAATCACATGTTAAATTAAAATGCAACATGATGCATGACACAAGAGCTAGGGTTTGAAGGTAAAGCTATGTGATGCTTGTGCAACATGTATGGTAATTTTCTACATGACACATCATCACTCATAGGTTTTGAGAAAAAATTTTGTAGTTCGGATTTTTGGGTTGTTACAGCATGTCCACAATAGGATGTTAAAGTTCGGGTATATACAGCTAGTTCGGGTACTGTCACTCACTACCTGAATTACCCAAAATAATTTCGGGTATTTGAAATCAGTATCAGAAAATACAATTGGGTAGTTTGGGTATGAGTAATTTGGGTTCGGGTATTTCGGGTTCAGGGTTTGGGTATCAGGTTTTGTGCCCAGGCTTACCAGGAACGGAGTCAGAGCTAGGGCTCTAGCCCTGTGTCTTCCTCACCATGTTCAAGTGATGTGGTTTGGCTCAGATCCACAGGGGGCCATGGGGTGGGCATGATGGCAGCAGATCAATGAGGAAGCTGTTGGAGGCATTGCAAGGCATGATTGATGCAGAGGGACCGCTTGGCAAGGGAGGTGACGCTGGTGGGCTGGGCGACTGGGGTTTCTTCTGATCCCAGTCCTCTTCTCCCTGTTGGGGGTGGTTAGAATGACACCACCCCCTCCACTTGTTTCGGTAACACATCCGACAAGACCCATTCAGTGACCATTCGGCCCGAGCCAAATGGGGCAGAAGACGAGTGCATGATGAGCAGCGATTCACCATCCAGGCGAGTGCCACACAAGAAGGCCGATTTGGTGAAGGCGCATTCGGCCGCATCTCAGTATTTGCCGCATGAAAAACTGATGCTTTTGGTTGCAGGTACTAGATATTTCTTCAACGAATGGGGGCCCAGTAGGAGTCAGGAGGTGACGACGGCAGGGCCCGCCTGGTCAGTTGTTAGGAGACAGGAGGAATCGCGCCTGAAGATGACGAATGTGACCTTGACAGCCGGCATATTCTGAGGATAAGGAGTAGGTAGAAGGGGCAAAATGGCCCTGTAAAAGTCTACGATTGTGTATAAATAGCACCCCCAAGAAATAATAAAGAGAGAGTAATTTTTGTTTCCTAATTTCCCGTGATTGTTCCATTTCGTCTCGTCTTCGTGCCAGCGCATCCGGTTGCATTTCGACAGCCGGGGATGCTGGCATATCCGGTTGCCGTGCAAACCAACATTGGCGCCCACGGGCAACTGCGAAAGATCCAATGGATACATATTTTAAGTCCAGAGGGCCCGATGTCACAAATCAGCTAGCAGCAGAGCCTACTGTGAAAGAACCTACGATTTTCAGTCTGGAGGGCCTGGTGTCAGCTTATACAAAAATATCCCGCTCGGTGACAGGCGTGGCGAATGAGCGGCTGCAGGCCTCAGTAAACTTCAAGTCCTCCGTCGACGGCAAAATGCCAACTTGCTGATGGTCCACATTGGACACCAACACCGTGTCCAAATCGACCCCTAAAGCACAAGCAATTCGATAAGATTTCTCACGGCCAGGACTTTCCTCTTCTGGGGAAGACGAACCCGAATACACCCTCATCTCACTGTAGTCCCTCTCTGAGACTTCTAAGGAGAGAGTGCCATGCCCAAATAGCATGTTATCGGCCATCTCCTTTGTCATTCGGATGCGATCCGGACAAAACTGAGACTTACCCACAACATGCTTATCAGAGGGAATCGGTGCGTCCTGGGATTTCTCCCCGTCGCCACTTCTCGCCCGCTTAGCAGGGTTCACCTTCTGAGCCTTATCAGTCAAGTGTGTCGCAGGAGGCCGCCGGGAGCTGTCGAATACAGTGCCGCTAAGCTCTGTAGCCACGACCGGAACGTTGCAAGGGTTGTTGAGCTTCTTCGCCGCCATCTCGGAGGAGTTAGTTGCCGAGCTGGAGATCTTCTACAGCCATTCAATAACAACAGTGTGGAACATTAGCTCATGAAGACAAAATGAAACAAATAAAGGGGGCATTAATGAAACATTCGGCTTATAAAATTCTAACTACCATCTCGGTGCGAACATCACCACGGCTACAACCCTCACCGGCTATGACCTTTTTTGTTCTCCTTATCGGTTTAGGCTAGGACATTTCGGCCATCTCGCGGCATACCTGTATGTCCGCAGGTTCCAAATTAGCCGCCGAACGAGCCTCACGTCTTCGTTTACGCGATGCGGCTACAACTATGGCATTAGTCGTGTGGCTTGTAGAACCGATAGTCTGTTTCTCTCTTTGCCCGTGTTTGTTTGTGACCGAGAGATCCGAATAGAACACTCCCATCACATCAAACACCCAGTTTAGACGTGAAGTTGCTCAAAGATGTTTCTAGCGCGCGCGGTGCTCCCGCCCACCGTACAAACCACAAATGTCACTGGCCTTCCTTTCCGCTAACAACACAAATGGTGCATCATTCAGAAAACGGACGGGCCGGCTTAGCCATAGATCCGGCCCCTGATATTGCTTCTTCTCGATTATGTTGGCGAAGTGTACCTTGCTGCACGGAGGCCACTTGTTCAGGGCGACCATCTCTTCCACAAGATCACGGCTACTTTGACGACCATAGGTCTGCCGAAAAGCAACATTAGCCGCTTCATCCTCTGGGTTGTACGGGCCCACGGTCGCTCGACGCTGCCCAGCCATCACGGCCAGCTCCAAAACCAGGGCGTGGGCCTTCAGTAATCCATTCTCCAAAGCAGTCTTCACATCATCGTCACTGCAGACCCGTATATAAAACCAGAAGGATTTCCAATTGGACCACTTATTCCTGTAGTAGGGTGCAAGCTACAGAAGACTCCGGTCCCAGCTAGAAACAAAGTTATACACGCCATGTTCGACCCTCATTCTTTCACTTGTGGTCTTGACCTTGTTGAATTGGACCCGCAGGTAGGATTCGTAGAACCTTGCAAAGACCGAAACACTAAGCGGAAAACCCATCATCTTCAAAGGCATAGCGAACACATCCAAACGGGACATAGCATTCGGTGTAAGATGATTGATCTAGAGGTTAAACCGATTAAGGACCTCACAAAAGAACGACTCCACCGGGAAGCACAACCTTGCCTCAAAGAAATCTCTAAACACAACGGCCTCGTACGGTTTCGGCCACGGAACCTTTTCTTCTCCCGGGGCCTGACATTTTGCCCGCGTGTCTGTGCTCATCAGCCTGAGCCGCTGGTAATCATCCAGCAACAATTCGGTCACCTGCGAGCGACCAAGGACGTAAACAGGTCGAAATGGTTTCTTTCAACGTTGCGGCTGAGATTACGCCTCGTTCGTTTCGGACACCTGCTCGTATTCCTCCTCCACCGAATCCTCTTTTTCGCCGCCAACTTCATCGAAGACTATGTTCTCACTAGCTCCATCTGCAGCAGTCTCAACAACACCCAAACTGCTAGCGGTCACTTCGAGTAGTGACCCGCTGCCAATGGCGCCGGTTATTTTTGAGCAACCAGGTTCGTCCATGATCTCCACAACAACGTCCATATTCTCAATCGGCGCAGAGACTTGGTTATTCCCCAACGAGGGAGAAGAGAATCCCGAATCAGACGATGACCCAGACTCTGAGCCAGACCCAGACCCGCTGCTTGTTGAGCTAGAAGTGGTATCGCATTTCCACATATCAAGTGTTGAAAGCACGAGAGAAACTAAATCGTCTGAGCTAGAAAAAGGTAGAAAATGAAAGCATGAAATAAGGAAATAAAGACCTGCCAAAATCAAATGAATAAGGTAGCTAAAACTAGGCAAAGTCATGAAGCCAAAGCTCAAATAACTCACTGAATAGGATCTAGTTGAATGGAGGCTAGACGTGTAAGGGCTCCGAATGCAGTGCGATGGGCTCCAGACGATGGTGCAAGCTAGAAAGGGACAGAATAAGCGCCGGGGTCGGAGGCCTTATGTACCACCCCCACGCAAGGGTGGATGACTGTGGGGCTCACGAACCGAGGCGCCGAGCATTTGCTTCCTACGCAAATAGTGCCGGTTGCGGGGCTTGCGAACCAAGAGGGTACTGAGCAGTTATTTCCCGCCAAAACAAGGCAGTGTGACTATCCTTTCCCGTGTGAGCTACAACCACCACGGAAGCCAACCATCTCTACAGCAAACTGGGGAAGGTAACCAAAATCTGACCTCCATTCGGGGACGGCGTGGCGAAACTGAGGTAACCAATTCGGCTGTTCCCTAATCGGCAAGAGATGGATTAGGAAGTGCCGAGGGGCTACTGTTGGGTGGTGGTCAGAACATCGCCACCCCCTCCACTTGTTTTGATAACACATCCGGCTAGACCCATTCGGTGACCATTTGGCCCGAGCCAAATGGGGCGAAAGACGGGTGCATGATGAGCGGTGATTCGCCGTCCAGGCGAGTGCCACACAAGAAGGCCAATTCAGCGAAGTCACATTCGGCCGCATTTCGGTATTTGCCACATGAATAACTGACGCTTTTGGTTGCAGGTACTAGATCTTTCTTCAACGAATGGGGGCCCAACAGGAGTCAGGAGGTGACGACGGCGGGGCTCGCCTGGTCGGTTGTTAGGAGATAGGAGGAATCGTGCCTGAAGATGATGGATGTGACCCTGACAACCGACATATTCTGAGGATAAGGAGTAGGTAGAAGGGGCAAAATGGCCATGTAAAAGTCTACGGTTGTGTATAAATAGCACTCCCCAAGCAATAATAAAGAGATATCAATTTTTGTGTCCTAATTTCCCATGATTGTTCCATTTCGTCTCGTCTCCGTGCCAGCGCATCAGGTTGCGTTTTGGTAGCCGGGGGTGCTGGCATATTCGGTTGTCATGCAAACCAACACTCCCCACCGTTTGCCTTTCCTTTTCTCAGGCTGGTTTTCGTGGAGGAGCTGGATGGATTTGCCTACTGTAGGCCGGCTCTGATCAGTTCTAGGGGGCATATTCTTCGATGTGTTCCTTCTGATGTTTCTCCTGGAAGGCATCTCTAAGGGCGCCAGCTAGGTGAGGATGTGTGGAGTCATTGCCACACCCTATATCCTTGGTATGGTTGGGCCTTCAGCAATGACGGTGTCTGCAGATGCCGCTCCCTTCTTGGAGGCGTCCTTTACTACCTCTTCTACTATCGCACTAGATTTTGTATGTGAAAACCTTCAGGTTACTTTGTAGGCGCTTTTTAGCACCGTTTCCTCCTTGGAGGCATTACTAGGCTTTCCGGTTCCATTGTCGTTCCTTGTCGTCTGGCCATGGTGATGTCTCTGGCTATGCTCGACAAATCATCATTTTTTCTTGGGTCCTTGTTTAGTTGATAATTGATTTGCTAGTTGGGTCATGTTGACCAAGTTGCTCCGTGGTATGAGTTGCGATAGTTGTCAAGTTGTTGTACCAAAGTTGTTAGGATGAGTGGAGCATTCTCCTCATTTGTATGGTTTTTGGGCCTAGTTTCCATTCAAAAACTGGGCGAACGTTTGTCTTTTTTCTCTTTATTCGTCTACTAATAGAAATGACGGCAAAGCTTTTGCCATTCTTTCTAAAAAAAATAACTTTTTGACTAAATCTATTTTAGAGGATCAAATGTTCATTTTAATTTACTGTAATTCAAATATTCCGATTGTTTTAGTGACTTTAGATGTTGATGACATAGTCTATACCAAAGTTGTACTTCCTAGTAAGATCCATAAGTTTGTAGTTGAAAATGTTTTTTTATCTAGGAAATTTTTTGGGTCCAAATATTTGTTTAAGTTTTATATTTTTTGGTTGAACTTTCAGATGAGCTCATATAGTGATCTGGTCTATATGCCAAGGTTCTAGGTCTCAATATCTTTAATTTGGTCATTTAGAGGCTCAAATTTGCTTATAGTTCTGCATTGGAGAAAATCTCTTTTGTTTCCTTAAATAAACAAAATTTTGCATAGAAGGAACACCAAATAATCGGAAGGAGAGCGTAACGGAGTAGTCAAATTGATTTCTTGACCTTAGCTTGACTGCCTTTTAAGTTTCCAAAAAAAAAAGAGCAACCAAACGGGAAACAGGAGAACGTAAGAAAAATTGATTTCTTGCTAAACTTGAAATGCAAATATTCAGATTGGGAAAAAGTATGCGCCTTGCCGTTGTCCTTGTCCCGGTAGTACCCGACGGTGATCACGCTGGCAACAACGCGTCGGCGTCGCCTCTTGCGGCCTCCCATAAATACCTTGGTTTTATATAGCCGGCTATAGTTAAGCTATAGCTGGTTATAGTTTTTTGAGATGGATTTAGCTAAAATTTTTTATATATAAAATAGTCCTTAGCTGTCGCTATAGCCCGCTGGCTATACCCTATTTTTAAAGATAGAAAGCTAAATGCCTTAGCCCGTTATTTAAAACTCGGATAAATACCGACGGAAACGACGCGAGATTAATCATACGAGACGAGAAAATCCAACGAAGAAAGGGACGATCAGGCGAGAAGGAAACAATGGCAACCGCCGCCGTCGCAGGGACTGACGAAGAAGAAGGCCTGCCAATTGTTAGCGAGAAACAGTCGACGACGACGAAGCCAAAGGAGGAGCCACTAGCTGTAACAATATGCGTCGCCCTTACCTTCGCCCTAGCCTTCCTCGGCTTCGTGTGTCCATCGGCGTCGTGCACTTGCTCGGCGGTAACTGGCGAAGCTGGTTCGGCCCGTACGACCCCGTCGAGTACACCGTCACCATCACCAACATCTCTGGTCTCGACCCCGCCAAGGACATGATGCATGGGCCACCGGCGCTCCTCTACCCGGCGTTCAACCTGACGCTCCGTGTTGCCTCTCCTGCCACGGCGGAGGACCGCGAGTGCGTGAAGCCCGGCACCATGGTGGAGGTGTCCTACCCCCGGCAGTCCGGGGTGCCGCTGGCCACCGGGACCGCGCCGGCGTTCTGCGTGGAGGTCGGGAAGCGCAGGGAGGAAGGCTCCATCATCTCGTGGGGCGACGGTGTGCGCCTGCCGGGTCTCGTGCTGGACATCCTCGCCGCCGATGGGGCGCCGGAGTTCGGCGTCAAGTTCACCCCGCTCCCGAACTGTGGAAGCAGCGAGGGGTTGTGCTACGACACCGTGGACGTGATCTCGTGCTCGGCTAAGGTTGGCGGTGGTCCGGCTCCGTGTAGCGTCTCCAAAGAAAGAGTCACCTTCCTGCCGGTGCCGGTGCCACGTCCCGGCGTCAAGGAATCGGTGGCAAATCTTCCACAGCCAACGCCGTAAACGTAGCGATACAATATAAGCCTGCAATTAGTACTTTTCCTTTTATAAATGGTCCTGTTTACTTCTCTAATGACACAATATATATAATTATATAATTCGAGGTTGCCTTAATTGATTATTATAGCATATATGGCATGTCTATTCATTGTTTACAAATAATTTTTGGATGGCTTAATTCATCCATTTGGTATTTCTATCACTGACTTTCTTAAAAATAATCATTTTCTAGAAAAGTTGGGGCTGTAACTTTTCAAGGCCGGGGAACATGTACTGTACCCGATCACTGTTATTTTCTTTCCATCTACCAGCCGCAGCAGCTCGCCGCCGAACTCCACACTCCGGGCAAATATCGTAGATTGTGCTGAAATGCTGATGTAGCGCTGCCTTGTGGCCCATTTCTTTCTTCCCCAAATTCCCCAGCTTCAGGGCTCTTTTGGCAAGCTGGGTCTTAAGCTGGGATTAAGGCCCAATCCAGGTTCACTTTGGTACAAAGCCCAAGCCAGGGTACCTCCCCGGCTCTAAAAAAAGAAACCTCCGGGCCTGACCCAAAGGCGCATTTGCAAACAGAGGTTGAGGTGGATTCGTCGGATAATCAAAGCCTAATTATATTCTATTATTATTAGTCGCTTTGGATTTCTCAAAAAAAACCTGCTTTGGAGTCTATTTGGATTTAGATGTCCGTTATCATTTAGTATAATCTAATAAATCTTGCAATTAGCCTAGTGGTTACACGAACTTTAGTAGCACCGATTCGACTCTTCGTGAAAGCGAAGTGAATATTTTAGGATTGAACGATGTTATTGTTTCCGTGATAGACAACGAGCAATGCACTGACAATAATTTAACATATGGGTATGCTAACAAGTCCCCTGGACAAGGAAAGTCAGCCGATCGACCCTCCCAACCGATCTCACAGATTGTTCAGAGGCTTGGAGGCTATACCCATTCGGTATGCTCGTGCGCACCGTCAAGAAAAGAGTCATGGAGAAACTAAGCACGGTTGTGCCCACTTCTTGGGGCTCGGGGGCTCGCCGGGGCCCTGGACTACAAGTAATGGTGGCGCAAGCCTAACTTCAACCCAGAGCATGACCAAGCCAGTGCTTGGGTGACGAACCGATGCCTCAAGCCATGGGTAACTAGATAGACATTCGGTGCCTGATAGGTTTCGAAAGGGTCACGCAACCAGTGTGACACAACAGGACAATAGACCTCCCCAGCTCTATTGGCGAAGGACTCCATGGCCCACTCATTAGCCCCTCTATGCAGGGGCTCCTCTTGTTAGTAGACAACTCTTGATACTCAAGTGCTTGAATGCTGGCGGCTACGATTCCTCTCTATGTGACAATAAGGTGAGGTCCACCTCACCGTGGTAGCGCACTGATGCACCCGCTGGATAGGTCATAAACTAGAACCCAAAACAACTTGTATTCGGGTCCTCCTCGGAATATAAGGGGAGGGACGAATCTCACGAGAACCATAGAGAGCCTTATTAGTTAGAAGCAAGTTTCTTAATCACCGAGGAAGAACGCAGAGGAACACTAGGATAGCACTGAACGATCTCTTATCAAACTTACTGACAATAAGGCTATGGTGTCTTAATCACTGACAATAAGGTGATGGACAACCATGATGCTCGCCGCGATTGTGTGACAACGTCTATGGTGTCTTTGTCATTGAAGCTCGAAGATTGGCCGGCCTAGTCTTCAAAGAAGCTCATAGCTAGGGGTAGGGATTGTGTGCGCATGTCTAAAACACTTAAATCTATTGAGATTAACTTAAATTGTCTAGTGTGAACAGTGTTTAATGTCCAATAGTGAATATACGTTATGGGACCACATCTGTGACGTTTCCCTTAGAAGTGAGCTCACTATCTACCGCCACATTTGGATTCCCTTGTGTAAAGCTTCACACTCCAAATGAATTTGAAGTCAAGAATTATGTATCCATTGCATGCAAGCTCCTGCATACACATTCTCACCACATTTCTCTCAATAGTTATTCTATTCTGTGCCCTTATTCCCTTAATGGCAACTTCTAACAAGCCTTTAGGCCGAGCCCATTTTACAATAATGTTGAAAGTGATAGCACAATGAAAAACCTTTTCAATTGTCTCATGCTAGATTTCAATAACTCTGAGTGCAACTTGGAGGCATCTAATTCACTAATTGGCTCAATCAGCTAAGGTAAATGAAAAGTTTGTTAGGGTGAAATAATAGAATATGTGTTAAATCAAGTGTAAGATAAAAATTATTTCCTATGATCGAAAACAGGAACTGTACTGGTTGCAAAGTTGGCGTGAAAGGCATACCTCTAGGGCCGAGGAAGTGGGGGCTTTGCATGACTAATGACAAATACACAAGTACAAGCATATCAGGATAATTGTTGTCTAATCAGGACATGATGCAAATTAGGACTCGTGATACCACCATCTTGGGCGCAACTTGATACGTACAACAATGTATCTCTAATACAGGATATAGAACTCTAGATATACAATTTGAGATACAGTCTTGAAAGAAATATATAACTAGATAATCTTGCGGCCTCCATCCTTAGTTCCTTAAATACCGACGGAAACAGATGCGAATCTTATTACGAAAACCCAAGCAACCACGATCGATCGAGAAGCAAACCATGGCCGACGCCGCAGGGACAAAGGACGGACTGCCAACTAGCAGAAAAGAACCGACGCCCAAGCCGGAAGAGCCAGAGCCACTAGCAATATTCTGCGGCTTTCTCGTCTTCGCCCTAGCCATCCTCGGCGGCGTGTACTTGTCCATCGGCGTCGTGCACATGTTCGGCGGTAACTGGCAAAGGTGGTTCGGCCCGTACGACCCCGTCGAGTATACCGTCACCATCGCCGCCGTCTCCGGGCTCGACCATTCCAAGGATCTGCATGCGGGCCTCCTCGACCCGGCGTTCAACCTGACTCTCGTCGTCGTGTCGCCGAACAAGGCGCGGAGCCGCGAGTGCGTGCAGGTCGGCAGTACCGTGGAAGTCTCCTACCTCCGGTCCGGCGTGCCGCTGGCCACCGGGCCTGTGCCCGCGTTCTGCGTGGATATCGGGGAGCGCAGGGAGGAAGGCTCCATCGTTGCCTGGGGCGACGGCGTGCGCCTGCCTGGGTTCGTGCTGGACAGCCTCGCCGCGGACGTGCTCCGTGGGGCGCCGGAGTTCGGAGTCAAGATCACCCCGCCGCTCCCGTGGTTCCGCTCCAGCACCGTGGATGTGATCTCGTGCGAGGTTAAGGTCGGCGGCGGTCCAGCTCCGTGTAGTGTCGGGAGAGAAAGAGTCTCGTTTCCGCCGGTGCCACGTCCCGGAGTCAGGGACTGCGTGGCCAATCTTTTACACAGCCCAACGCCGGAGAACGTAGCGATTACAATATAATTAAGACTCTTTTTCATGTCTTGTTTATGTGAGACAAATCAGACAATATATATTATATGTAATTCAAGTTTACATTAATTAGTGATTACTGCATGGCATGTGTATTCTTTGTTCAAATAACTCTTATAATGGTCTAATGCATGCAATTGGTAGTTCTTCTTAATTAATCTTAGATTTTTCTAAAAGTTTTTTTCGGCTTGTTTGGAACATAAATTTCAGAGAAATCATATAGAATAGTTTCCTATCCGATGGAGCATGTACTCTAGTCGTTCAATGTTATTTTCCCTCTACGATGATTACTGTATGTAGGATAACCGTAAAAGTAGAATGCAATGGTCGGCTTGGAGGCCCATTTATTTATTTGTTCCTTGAATTCTCAGGAATCCTTTTACCAAGCTGGGCATAGGCTGGATTGAGGCCGAACCGCGTGCTATAAAGCCCACGTTGGGGAGCTCCCGCACCTGGGTGTTCGGTTAACCGAAACTGATCGGTTCAGTTCTTCGGTTTTCAACGAAATTCGGTTCCATAGAAATTGAGGAAGGACGATGGGCGATGGGGGTTACAGACGGCGAGGACAGAAAATCGACAAGGTCAGTGTCCACAGCTGTGCATACAATGTACGTACGACAAGGCTCATTTTCCAGAGATATCTCCCCGGTCAAATCTCTTCGAGTCTGCTATGCTAACTTTTAAGAGGAACCGACAAAATTCGGTTTCGGGTAACTCAGTTCGGTAAAAACACGAAAAAGCCCGTGCAGCACTCCAGATCCAGAAGTTGGGGATCCGGCTTTGAGTATGGCTGCACGGGGGCACCACCATGCCTCACACTCACGCGGAGAGCCGGAGATGCGCCTTTCAGTGGCTTGTGTCGTCACCCGTCATGACCTCACCAGCGGGCTTCGACCCCCGCACGCCGCCGTGCCTTGCTCCCGGTCACGCCGCTGCACCTCACTCTGCTTGGCACCCGTGCTGTCAGCCGCCGGCGGCCACCGCTAGGAGCCTATCATGGTAGGGGTAGAGCTTAGAAGTAGCCGAGTGGGGATGGGGAGTCGTGGCGATGGAGAGGGGAGTGGGGACCGACGGTGCTGCATCGATGCGGTCGGGAAGGAGACGGACGGGTCAGAAGCTAGGCGCTAGGCCTGGTGACGGCTGGGAGGGGAAGTGGAGTGAGTCTTTAGGGTTTGGAGGAGTTATATATACTAAGTCCTTCTTATTACTAGGCCTAATCGGTTCCTTTGGTTATTTCGGTTAACCGAGCCCGGGAACCGAATTAACCTATCTTATTTTGGTTCCTTAGAACTTTTTTTTCTGAGCCAATCTGTTCCTTAGAACTGAGAACCGAATTACGAACCGAAATATTCGGTTCCGGTTAATTCGGTTTCGGTTCTGATTATTTTGGTTTGGTTCTCGGTTCTTAGTTTTTATGCCTAGATCGAGAGTTCCCCTCCTGGCCCAACGGCACTTTGGATACAATATGGATGGAGTTTATTTGGATTTGGACGTGCGTTGTCATTAATCCTTTTTTTTTGCGAAACTGCATTGTCATTATAATCGTTTGCTTCTAATAAACTTCAAGGTATGAGACATCGTTTCAAAGGGAAGTAGCACTCGTTGCTACATAGCGTGCTCTCCCACATGACGCCCCTCTTCTGCACTCCGTCTCCTCCACACAGGAGGATTCTGAGCCAGTTCTACTACTGCAACGGCTCCACTATCCCAGAATTTTTTTTCTATGACGGCTTTTCGTGTCAGGAAAAGTACTAGTTACCGTCACGGATAGTATTCTCTGACGGGAATACACCGCCAGAGGAAAAACGTCAAGGAAAGTCATGTTTCCCTGATGGTTAACTATCACAGAATAGTCCCTGATGGTTTGAATCGTCACGAAATACCTTCCGCATCGTTATTATGTCCATCGTCAGGAAAGATTTTCCCTCATTGCCAAAATACCGTCAGGGATAGTTTTCACTTTTCCTGACAGCCAGCGAACTGTCAGCGAAATTTTAAACTTCCCTGACGGTTCACCAAACTATTAGGCATGAGATATCTTTCCCGTCGGTTGTTCAACCGTCAGGCATTAGGGATTCCTGACGGTTTATTGTCTATCACGGAAAATATTTCCAGTCATTTTAGCTGTGGTGGTGGAGGTGTCTCCTCTCTCCTTAAAGTTGTGATGGCGGTGGTGGATGTGGCTTTGCACTCTCTCCTCCTGTCTCCCACTGACGTCGCATGGATTTGGTGAGTGGGTGGTCGTGTCCCCTCTCTCGCTCTGGCGTGTTATGAATGACGGCTATAAACGACGAACAACACAAGATTAATCACATCGGAGACACAAGATCTAACGTGGAAAACTCTTCCAATGTGAAAGAAAAAACCACGAGCGACAGCCAGCAAACACTCCTCACTATTATCAAGAGTCGAGTTACAGTGTTGTATGATAGCTAACAAGATAGTGATCAAGGTGAACCCTAATCAGGGTACATGTACCTCCGATGACGGGTCTCCGCTTTGCGCCGTCAGAAGTCAGCCAATATAATATGCAACTGAATTTGGAACATGTTTCACGTGGTGGTGGGGTGTCCCCTGGATGCTAGCTTGGTGCTCCCTGTCTCCTCTCTCCCTCTAGCTCTAGTGAGCAGTGGCTAGATCTGTCGAGCATCTGTCGGATCCGGAGAGCAGGTGGCTGGATCCAACGAGTGAACACGATGATGGCATAGATCTGGCGAGAAGCTCGGCAACACATGGATGGGCTTAGTGGGCTTATTTACGTTTTTCTAGTCGATTAACTTAATCGACTAGAAAAACGCTAAGGCCGGCAATAAATTGCCTCGAAAAAGTTCACATTTATCGTGACCTTTGATCTGAGGCGTTTTACATACCTGCCATCTAAAATATATTTTGCGGCCTCGGTTGTGTTATCTATAGTAGCGATCCAGATGAAGATCTTACGTTTGAGTACTGAAGACATCTGACCTATAAATTTAGGCATTTCATTTTTATAGTCTTGCTTTATCTCCAACATTATTTGGCCCCCGAAGCTTGCGCCAAAGCTCTGGAGGTCCATTTTGCTCATAGAACGCTGGTTCCATTTCTAAAAGATCCACTAGGCCGGCCACAATCGCTCTCCCTATTCTGGGATTGACAAGTCACCCTGTCCTTTAAGCCACCAAAGGTGCAGGTCTCTTTTTCTCATCCTAACAACAGATGTGGGATACCTCAAAATGAAGTGGATATAGTAGGGAAGAGGTCAAGAGGACCAGATCCCAGGAAGGAGATCCAAATTTGGGGATCGATTTGGATTACAAGCAAAGGAGGTGTTGGCTGGAAACTATGAATGCGGTCGCCATGGCTTCTCACCCTACGACCCTTCCGACAGGAAATGATTAGAATGGAGCTAGCAGCACACTGAACTCGGTGCAAGGTTCTATGAAGCTAGTACAGGAGGGCAAATCCAAATATACTATGGAATTTATGGGTTGTACATTTCAAATCTAATGGTGCACGATGCAAGTTTTCACTCACCATTCTCCGACTAAAATATAATTGGGCGATATTCTAGGCTGGCTAGGTCGCATGTGGAGTTTGGATCAAGCCATAGAATTAATTATTTCACATATATATACATGTGTACCTAAAAAAGTGAAATGACTACGGTACCTTTCTCTTTTTTATTTTCTACCTTTATTTTATTTTTCTCTCTTCTTATTTTTGTTAGACAATGTAACTTGTTCATGTGTATGCTTGCGGTGTAAGTTGTGTATGTCCAGGTTTGTCCATATCTCGGTAGGTTAGCTGTTCCTAGTTTGTAGCTCAAGATGAACCTGGATAACCGAGAGTTTGTTGTAATCTTCTTGATGAACAAGCCACTGTACAAGGGCTATTCTTGTGCCTATATTAACGTGAAACCAAGAGCCTGGAGGGCATCTCGTTAACCCATTTTCACATGGTATCAAGAGCCTTGCTCCTAACGGAGAGGATCCATGGCTTTCCCCATCTCGCTTCTACCTCTAATGCATCTGCTGCTCCCTCCTCCGGCTACTCCGTGATCGAGAAATTAGCTCGGAACAATTACCCCCTGTGGAAACTGCAAGTCACCTCGGTGCCCAAGGGTGCCCATGGTGGTGTCCTTCATCAACCCTGATGTGCAGCCGCCATCGCTATCCCTGAAGCAAGAAGAGGGAGCATATGGAAAGAAAGTGGATCCGACGCCAAATCCAGACTATGAAAGCAGGGTGGCGAAGGACTAGTCGGTCCTATGCTTCCTACTTGGATCTCTCAGCAAAGAGATCTCCGAGCCGATTCCCACCACCGTGCAGTCTGCTCAAGGGCGTGAATCATCAGCGTTCGTATGGCGCTGACCACTACAACCAAGGGCTCGTCGACAATCTCTGAGTATTTTTAGAAGATGAAAAGCCTTGCTGATGATATGGCTTCTGCTGGGCAGAAGTTGGAGGATGAGGATTTGATCTCCTACATTCTCGCTGGACTCGACATTGACTATGACCCCATGGTGTTAGCTGTGGCATTGCGGGTTGAACCAATCTTGGTTGGGGAATTGTACACCCAACTGGTGAGCTTCGAGCAAAGGATGGAGATGCGCAATGACGGTGGACATCAATCCTCTGCAAATTTGGTGGCCAAGGGAGGACGCAAGGACAACACCAATCAGATCCATGGTGGAGGTTGCGGGGATGATGGCTGTAGCGTTCTGCCTCCTCAAGGCCGGACCATCTTACATCTGGCCGCTTATCTAGGACATAGATTGCCCTCACAGACCAAAACTAGTCTTTTCTACGCATTTTGTCCACACTCGTGCGCACCCGGGAAGACTTCCCAATCGGTCACCCATCCCTAAATTGCTCCAAGTCAAGCACACTTAACCTTGGAGTTCTTTTGTGATGAGCTTCCGGAAAAGAAGTTGCAACTTATTGGTACGAGTATCCTATTAATCTTATTAAGCCCTAGGCCGGGGTGTTACCTACTCACCCCCTTAGGAGACCGACGTCCTCGTCGGTCAACCTCAGACCAGGAACGTCCCTTCTTGGTCACGTCCGTGTGTCCAGTGCCAGCGCATGTGTCATACTGTGCGACCACTCCGGATCCACACCAGCCATGCACACCATACTTGCACAACTGACACACGCGCCCGTGAAACCCCAAGGGTTAGCTCTGATACCATTTGTAGTGTTCCGCCTCCTCGAGGCCGGGCCCTCTTACATCTGACCGCTTATCTAGGACATAGACTGCGCTCACAGACCAACACTAGTCTTTTCTATGCACTTTGTCCTCACTCGTGCGCACCTAGGAAGACTTTTCTGTCAGTCACCCATCCCTAAATTGCTCCAGGGCAAGCACGCTTAACCTTGAAGTTCTTTTGTGATAAGCTTCCAAAAAATAAGTTGTAACTTGTTGGTACAAATATCCTATTAATCTTATTAAGCCCTTGGCCGGGGTGTTACAGTGGCCGTGGCGGTTTCACCTGCAGCGGCAAAGGAGGATACGGTGGAGCACAGTCCCAGGGAGGGAGTTTCCAGGCCGGCGTGTTCTGCCAGCTGTGCGTGAAGGCCACACCGTCATCCGCTGCTTCAAGAGGTTCAACGCAAACTACATTGGGCCTCTCAGAAATCAGCTTTGTCTACCACTACTCGTATGAGTAGACACTAATTGGTACATGGACACGGGAGCTACAGATCACATCCTGGTGAGCTTGAGAAGCTCACGATTTGCTACAAGTACCATGGTGCAGATCACGTTCATGCTGCCGACGGGACAGGTATGGAGATCGCTCATGTTGGTCATAGCACTTTACATTCCCCATCCAGTAAAATTCATCTCTGAAATATCCTTCATGTTCCTAGTGCTAGCATGAATCTTCTTTCTATGACTCGTATTACTCGTGATAATAACGTGTTCATGGAATTTCATCCCGATCATTATGCTGTCAGCAGGTGATGAAGATATGCTGCTTGGAGGGGAGTCTGAGGGAGGACTCTACCCCATCAAGTCTTTGCAATTTCATAGATCATTAGAGAATAAAGAAGCTCATGGCACCATCAAGCCATCAGCGCTGCTTTGGCTTCATAGGCTAGGTCATGCTGTTGATTCCATCATTCAACATGTCCTTAGCCACAATAAAATTTCCTTTGTTAGAGATAAGAATAAAGTGCATGTGTGTGATGCGTGTCAACAAGGCAAAATGCATCAATTGCCTTATCCAAAGTCTAGTAGTGTGCCATCTAGCCCTTTTGATCTTATATTTTCTGATGTTTGGGGTCTTGCACCCAAATTTGTTGGTCAACACAAATATTATGTTTCCTTTATTACTCCAAGTTTACTTGGATCTATCTATTGCGTCAAAAATCTGTGTTTTTTTGATGTTCCATGATTTTCAATCTCTTATTGAATGGCAATTTAATAGAAAAATAAAGGCTATACAAACCAATTGGGGTGGGGAGTACAGAACCCTTAATTCTTTCTTTCAGCGCATTGGCATATCTCATCACATATCCTGCCCTCATGCCCATCAACAAAATGGGTCAGCCGAGCGCAAACACAAACATATAGTAGAGGTGGGTCTTACTCTACTAGCCCATGCTTGTATGCCACTCAAGTTTTGGGATGAAGCCTTCTTAACTACTATTTTTCTGATCAATCGTTTACCATCTAGAGTCATCAACTTAGAAACACCTCATGTTTGGTTGCTAGGTCAAGAACTTGAATAGAACTCCCTTAGAACATTTGGCTGTGCGTGTTGGCCAAACATTCGTCCCTACAACTCTCATAAACTTCAGTTCCGGTCTAAGAAATGCGTGTTCTTAGGCTATAGCAATTCTCACAAAGGCTTTAAGTGCCTTGATCCTAAAGAAGGGCATATCAAGAGACATTGTCTTTGATGAAAATGAATTTCCATTTTCCTCTCTTCATCCAAATGCTAGAACCTAGCTACATGCCGAATGGGCACTCCTACCAGATATACTCAAAAATCCATCTTCTTTTGGGGATGTAAAGCTGCATGACAAACATTTGCTATCTCCTGATGGTACTAATGGTTTATCAAGTTTTGGTTTAGATTTGCTGCATACAGGAACAAATCTAGCTCAATTTGGTGAAGATTTGGTGCCAAATAGAGGAGATTTGGAGGCTAGGGCGCCATATCACATGTGTCTCCTGGTGGGGGGCGCGCAGCGCCACTCTCGATGTTGATTGCCCTGCTGGATCAGACAGATCTGGCAGTACATCTTCTCCAGAGTTAGTGCCCCCGTCGCCTGGCTCCTCTCTTGTGGCGGGCAGTGATCCGAAACTACCTCCATCGGGATCGTCTACGGCCGAGCCACACGAAATGTCTCCGTCTGGGTCTCGTGCGGCTGCGCAACCTGATCCAGTAGTGGGCACATCAACTCTGCAAGATGATGTCGCTGGGATTTTGTCTCCAAGATCCTCTATGACTATTGCTTCTGAGTCACCAGGTGTGGCTCCATTCCATCTCCACCTCCACATCCTGTTACACGGGCACAACATGGAATCTCCAAGCCAAAACAGTACACCGATGGCACTGTTAGGTGGGGGATGACATGTGCAGCAGTATCAAAGGAACCATCAACCATTGCTGAAGCTCTTGGCAATCCTAAGTGGGTTACAGCTATGAATGATGAGCATCAAGCCTTGCTTCGCAATAATACTTGGCATTTTGTTACTCGTCCAAAAGGTAAAAATATTATTGGATGCAAGTGGGTGTACTGAGTCAAAAAGAAAGGCTGATAGTTCCATTGATAGATACAAAGCACGGTTGGTGGCCAAAGGATACAAGCAACAATATGGGATTGACTATGAAGATAATTTCAGCCCCATTGTGAAAGCAGCTATAATTTGGCTTGTGTTGGCCCTTGTTGTCTCTCATGGTTGGTCACTGCGGCAATTGGACGTTCAGAATGCTTTCCTGCATGGAGGTTTGTGTGAAGAAGTTTACATGTCTCAACCTCCAAGGTATGTGGACCAAAATCATCCTTCATATGTTTGTAAGTTGGATAAGGCCATCTATGGGTTGAAGCAGGCGCCGCAAGCGTGGTATGCACGATTAGTGCGAAACTTGTTGCTCTGGAGTTCACGTCATCTAAAGCCGACACTTCATTGTTCTTTTACAATTGTGGTGGTCATCGTGTCTTTGTGCTAGTGTATGTTGATGACATCATTGTTGCCGGTTCATCCTTTGCTACTACAGCTGCTCTTCATGCTAATCTGCAAAAGGATTTTGCTCTCAAGTGTCTTGGAAATTTGCATTACTTCCTCGGTATTGAAGTCAAGCCTCATCCGAATAGTCTTGTTCTCTTGCAGGAATGCTATGCACTTGATATTCTTGCCAGGTCAGGTATGGACAAATGTCGACTGATTAATGCACCTTTGTGTAGTTCAGAGAAACCTAGTGCTATTGAAGGATCTGTTCTTGGTCCAGATGATGCAACTAAGTATCGCAGTCTTGTTGGCGCACTTCAATACCTTACTTTAACTTGGCCTGATCTTTCCTTTACGGTGAACAAAGTATGCCAATTTCTTCATGCTCCAACTTCGGCTCATTGGAGTGCTGTCAAAAGAATCTTGTGCTACATCCGTGGTACTCTCAGTCTGGGACTCAAGATTGGAGTTTCCAAGTCTATGATTGTCAGTGCGTTCTCCGATGCTGACTGGGTTGGTGTGTTGATGACTGTCGATCCATTGGGGGATTTGTTGTGTTTCTTGGTGACAACTTGGTCTCCTAGAGTACATAGAAACAAGTCACTTGCGAACGCGACTCCCGAGACAATGATGTGGATTCAAAAATTGTTGGCTGAACTCAAGGTACCTCATCCTCCTATGGCTCGTTTATGGTGTGACAACCTTGGTGCAATGTATTTGTCTGCCAATCCTGTGTTTCATGCGAGGACGAAACACATTGAGATAGACTTCCACTTTGTGCGTGAAAGAGTTGTAGAAAAATTATTGGATATTCGGTTCATTAGTTCTAGTGATCAAGTTGCTGATGGTTTTACTAAGGCTCTTCCTCGAGTCAAGTTTAGAGATTTTAGAAACAATCTCAACCTTGTATGTGGCTGAAATTGCGGAGGGATGTTAGACAATGTAACTTGTTCATGTGTATGCTTGCGGTGTAAGTTGTGTATGTCCAGGTTCATCCATAGCTTGGTAGGTTAGTTGTTCATAGTTTATAGCTCAAGATGAACCTGGATAACCGAGAGTTTGTTGTAATCTTCTTGATGTACAAGCCACCACACAAGGGCTATTCTCGTGCCTATATTAACATGGAACCGAGAGCCTGGAGGTCATCTCGTTAACCCATTTTCACGGTTTTGGTTTTCATTCTCCTTCCAACAATTCAAATGTGCCCCTCTTCTTATTTCCTTAATTATCCACTCAAACTCCAATGCCACTAGCCAGAAGCAAACTCCGCCTACCGCCACGGCCTTTCGTCCTCCTCCGTAGCGTCGTCATGCCAGCGAGGCTCGAGCTGGGGCAGAAGGGAAAAATAAAATGGAAATGCTCGTCCGGACATCATGTCCATTTTCATCACCTCCGTCAAGGCCTGTGCATACGCAGACAGAGCGGGGAGCGAAGCTGGCTATTTCAGCTTCATCAGGTGCCAGCCGCATGTCGATCTCAGTGGGATATCTGGAGCACCACGCGAGGGGAAACGTCACTTCTCGACCGGTTGGTAGAAAGTGCTGCAAAACAACTTCGAAAGCTATGCATTTGTCAAAAAAAAAAAAACTTCGAAAGCTATGCAATAATATGTACCAAATGGACCCTTTCATATGTGCAAAATACATTATTGTGACCCTCCTATGCGTTATATACACACGCACACCACAAATACATTACATTACATTACAATAGCACTTCTACCACGGATCTCACATGGACATATGTGTCCTCCTATCATGTGTCTATTGAGCATATACTCCTATGTACCACGGATCTCACATGGACATATGTAGCTAAAGTAGGGCGGTATCACAGATTTCCAAAACAAGATCTCAAACCTTCCTCGTGGTTGCGCTCGTTCAGACAACATATCCATGATTGTCACCTCTGGGTCCGGGAGGACCTCCTGCTGAGATTGAGCAGGGCACTTCTGGTATGTCTCGTACACGAAGAAACACTCGTTGGGTTTCCGCAGCTTGTTCATGCTCCAAGTGCGGCGAGGACGATCCTTGGCCTTGAGGTCATCCGGGTACTCACCAAACAGCACGAGGTTCTTCCGCATGTACTGCCTGGCCATAGCAAGAACCTTGCACCAGAGCCGCTGGCTGCTGAGATCGGCTCTCACCATGGCGGCCATGATGTTGGCGGTCATGAACGACCCCCGCGCCTCGACCGCCATGTCCATGGCCAACGACGCCAGCTTCGGATGCTCCTCTGGGTCAGCGCTCCCGAACGCGCTCAGCTTGAAGAAATACCACATGGCTTCCGCGCTGAGGCATCTCAGCCGGATGGGTCGTGTCGTCCCGAACCTCTCGATCTTCTCGGAACGGCTCGTGAGTATCACCTTGCTCCCCAGGGGCATGCCATGAGAGTAGAAGAGGCTGTTCCATGCCTCGTCGTCCACGTCTCCTGAAAGCTCGATGACAAGCAACCATCTTTCGTCCTTCGTGTCGCTCTGATGCTTGGTTGTGCACTTGTCCCTCAGAGTGGCCATGGTTCCTCCGAGACCTCCAAGGCCAGCACTCCCGGTACCGGCAGCAGCGTGCAACAAAATAAGGGAGAAATGGCCGCGCACCCTCTCGTCATTGCAGACATGCTCCACAAGGGTGCTCTTCCCGATGAGCGCGGGGCCGACGATCGGAAGAACGCCCGGCGCTGGGTTTGCAACAGTCGCCGGCGTCGGCGGCTCAGGTTGCAGCAAGAATTCAAGAACCAGGTCCCTCTCCGCGTGTCGGCCAAACATGTACTTGTCGAGGAACAGATGGGCGCTGTAAGGCTGTCGGCACGGCACGGGCGGGCAGGCCGTCAGGAGCACCACCAGCTCCTTGGCGTCGGCGATGATGGCCTCCAGGCTTTGAACCATCCGTTGCAGCTGGGGAGAGCTGGCCCTCCTGCATGCGGAGCCGGCCTCGCACCGGGCACGCTTGGTTGGAACCAACTCCTGCTTGCTGCCTTCCTCCTCTTCCCGCCGGTGTCCTCCGCCGTACCTGACGGTGTCAAGGACGTAGTGGCCTCTCACCATCGCGTCGCTCAGGACCCAGAGCTGCCGGAGCATGCCACGGTTGGTGACGCGCCGGCCCTCGGCTTCCTCGACGATCGTGGCAGTCCTCAGGAGCAGGAGCCGCAGACGGTGCATCAGCCTCTCCTCCCGCTCCTGGACGGTCGCCGGCGCCGGCATCAGCCGGCTCCCGCATGTCGACACCAGGAAGGATACGGCTCTGCTGGCGAGCTCGCTGAGAAGCGCGTTGCGGAGGGCTTCCATTGTGGCTGCCTGTGGAAGTGGAATTCCCCTGGAGTCTTGAAACTGCAAGCGACGTGGATGTGCATCCCCAAGAAAATAGAGGTTGTACTTGTAGGCCAGTACAGTCAAAGCGTCGTCAACGCGCGTGCTTCCAGCTCCAATCCTTTCTATATAGATGGTATTAAATATTCATGCATTTCCATGAATTGAGAGAACGACAGTTTCTATGTTGTTGAAAAGCAGGGACACCAAGTTTTCTTTTGTTACTTCCAAAGAATAAATTTTAAAATATATAGGTTCCTGATCTCCTCTCGCGATCTACGGTATTCGTATCCATTTTGACGGTAACTAAAAGATGTGAAAGTAGGTCGGGCAGACTATCAAGGATACGTGTTTGATGCAACTTCGGCACCTGTACGTGGCAAAGAAGCTGGAGAAGCCACCTGAACATCCAAAATATAGCAGGGGCTGTTTCGGGGCGATTTGAGGCTTCTCCGTATTCAACTCCGACGATCGAGCACCAGAAGAAGGAGCTACATCAAACACGTCCGCAAGCTCCCCAGCGTGGGTCGATCCTATGCTGGAGGAGCTCACCGCTTCGCTTGCCATGTGCCAGCTTGCTGGAGCGGCAGTGCTTGGCTGCCCTCCTGCTACAGTGCTTGCCCCATCAGTGATGCATCGTCGATGGACACCTATTCCCTGGCTGTGGAGGCCCCATCAGTGATGGTGCTACCTCCGAGAGTCACCTAGGCAGAGGCAGCCACACATCACGCCAATTTGGAAGCACCACCAAGGCGTTGTGGTTGCTGAGTGCCCAGAGGTTGGAATGACTGTGGCTGAGAAGGGTATAGTTAATTGCACCCCTTCACCTTAGACAACCTCGGCGGATCGATGCCTCAAACGCTTCACCGTTCGTGTCACAAGGACGAGGCAGCCACCGTACCACTTCTGGTCTTCTGGAGTTGCCCGGAGTTGAGACGCCCACCGACGGACGCACACCGCGCCATATCTCCCTAAATGAAGTAGGTGGACAGCGGCATAGCGCATCGATCATATCCCGGTGGAGTGAGGTGATTACCATATCATGAAGCGCCTAGGGCTCTTTAGTATGATGTCGTCTCCATCAACGCCGGCCAAGAAGATGTGTGATGAAATTTTCAGTGGTGACCCTATCCAAATGCAGGCATTTGGTAAGCTATTCGCGTCAGTTGGCAACACAGGGCTTGCGCAAGCGGTGTTGTTGCTTGGCAGCTAGGGCACAGGTCACCAAACACCGATAGCATCAAGCACTGCTTGAGCTACCATCGACCAAGGTAGGCTCCTACTGCTAGGTAGGATTCGGCAGCTTTTACCAAAAACCAAGAACCGAGCTGAAATGTTGGATTTTTCAGGCTTTTATAGTTTCAATTTCAGTATATTTTTTAGAGGTTCAGTGTTGAATTCGGCTACGGCTTTGGTTTCCTACTCTAACCGAATTAAGAAGTCAAACAACTCGACATAGCAAATGAGTCATAGCCTAGTGACATCCCCCTCCTGGCCCCATCACCGTCCCCGGACACTCCCATTCTCCCAGTCCCAACTCGACCACCGCCGACGCTCCGTCCTGTACTCCAAATGCAAAAATTCAAACTTTAGCTCATGACGGGTCTCAGTTACATGCATTTATGTTTATAAATTTGATATATAACATTTCCTTTATGTCTCAATTGTTTCCTGCAGCTCTATGTGGTTGTTTTTCACAATTACTAGGTGCACATGCATCGTAGAAAGACCCAACTAGACAAGAGACGCACTATATGCCAGCCGGACTAGGTAGAAGCAACTTTGGTAGCATTACTTTGGTGACGCTGATGCATATGGACGCTACTTATACGCACGTATACGTAACATTGATTTCTTGACAAGACTGACGATCCTGCTCATGTGTCCGTGAGGTCGCTGGCTAGCTAGTGCAGCTAGAACCTAGAACATGTTCATCTCGCTGTGGCCTTGGATCTATCTAGGAGTACGTAAAAGCTTGATGGCTTGGCCCTTTTTAATTGGTAGAAGGCAGCACACCGATAATTGATGTCTGCATGTTGTTAAGGAGGACATGCATGAGATAGACAATAGATTTTATCATAGAATTATCTAAATCTCAAACCTTTTATTCCAATTTTATCTATTTTTTCGTTTTTACTAAGGTTTGGTTTGGAATAGGAATTTTACAGAAATAATGCAAAAAAGACTCTCCAAGCACAGGGAGCTTGTTACTCTACTCTGAACTTGTGTTCTACTTGTTCATTTTATTTGTCATCTACAATGATAATTATAGGATAACCAATCGAGCGACAGCTTTGGCGCCAAGCTCCGACAAATGAATAAATCACCCGCTCGTAACCTGCTCTCCCCACAACCAAAATATCTTTTTGCAAATTCACCTGTCCCATTTTTGCCATTATGGCCCATTGTAGACTGGGTTGGGCTGATCTAGCACTACCTTGGAGGTCCAGTTTTTTCTTCCTCGATCTTCTCCAGCTCCAAGGCTCAATATATTATTATATGTAGTTCAAGGTTGCATTAGTTAATGATTACTGCATGGCATGTGTATTCTTTTTGTTTACAATTCTTGATGACCTAATGCATGCAATTGGTATCTCTTCTTAACTTAGATCTTTTTCTAAGTTTTGTTTTTCTTTTTCAAAAGGTTTGTTTGAAACATAGGAATTTCAGAGAAATTATGCATAATATTTTTCACGACTAGAGAGTTTGTACTCTATTTGTACGATGTTACTTTCCCTTCCTTCTAAAACCTCTAACCTACTCTCCCCACAACCAAGCTCGAGTTACTAATTCCCCCCGTCCCAATTCTTCCATTGTGGCCCATTGTAGACTGGGTTGGGCTGATGTAGCTCTTACCTTTGGAGGCCTATTTCTCTCTTCCCTCAAACTCTTATGCTTCATGTCTCTCTTCAGGGCTCTCTTTTGGCAAGTTGAGTATTAGGTAGTGATTGAGGTCAATACATGCCGTCATCCTAGTCCAAAGGCGTATTTTTTAAGCCATCCCGAAGGTGAACTTGGCATTAGGGTTGGGGTCCAAAGGTTAATTTAGATACTACTAGCAAAGTGCCACACATTGCAACAGGTTATTTTTTTTTACACATAAGTTTTTAACATGTTTGTCACCCTTACAATTCTATCATATTTGGAGCAGTTGACGACAATATGTACTGATGCCATTAAAGCATGTTACAAAAAACATGGGTTGTTGTTCATCTTCACCAGAATAAGTGCACAGGTCATGGGTGGTTCTGTCTATAACGCTCTAGCGGCTTCATCGATGATAGCTCCATGTCCGTAGTCGTTTTTAGTCGTACAACAATCGGTCGTGCTATGTGGGATTAAGCTCATGTCATCCATAAAAGGTAGTGTATTATAGTGTTCCTACTACAGAAAAGACATTTGTCAGGGAGCTTCAAGATCAGAATATTTTTCCTCCGCATTTCTTTTAAGAATATTCGAAATGGACGAAAATACGAAATTTACTCCTTTTTTAACCTTCTCATCATCCACTTTCTTGTCTGTTGAGAATCTGATGCGGCTGCGCGGAGGTGGAGCAGAGAGCTAGCGGACGCGCCTTCAACATTTAGGCCCTTTACCTTTGTTGATGGATTGTGGCCTAGGCCTGTTGGCAATTGAGCTAGCAGCCCATATTAACAAATGGGCTTTAGTTCTCCTTAAAAAAAGAATGGGCTTTAGTTAAACTATAAGTGATTGGCCAATTGCAATTCCCCATCAGTTGCACGCTCGTCCCGGCCCTCTCCAAGACGTTTCTTGTTAATTATCAGGCCCTTTGCCCTTACTGTAGTAGCGCCTGGATGCAACGCTTGGCAGTCAGCCTCTGATTCGAAGTATTGCAACACGTACACTGTTAAATACTGCTTTGAGATTCATGCTGCTCACTCTTCCCAATATACTTCAGGCTACTTATTGGGAAGACATATCTCGATGTGGTGTTTGAATGGTGAGGATATATATCACATGTTCAACATGTATGCACAACAAAAGGTTTTGTGATTTGAAGTTGTAGACGATGGACAACGCTAGCAACAGAGGTCACGCCACCCAAGTAGTCCGCAATTGACTGTTCGCTAAAACCCAAAAGCTCCTTTTCGCGACCGCTATTTGTTTTCTTGGTTTTACTACCTCCATATAAAAAAGAATATAAATCCCATCAAGGAGTCAAAATTTAATTTGACTAAAATATATTATCTACATCTAGATATTTAGCTTATTTTTATTATAAGAAAATATATATCACGTAATTAATCTAATGATACTTATTATGCATCTTAAACATCATTTTTTTTTAAAAAAATGTCTTTGATCAAAATGAAAATTCATTGGCTTCCTGAGATGCGAGAGTGGTATCAATTAATTTGGTAGGTCAATTTATGATAAACCCCAGCCAAATGGTGGGGACTTGGTCAAGCATCATTTTCACTCTGGCTGCACTTCCATCTATCTATCATTTATCATCCTAGATGTCGTGCTTCTATATTTTTTATTTGATCCACTTGCAACTTGTATTATTTCAATTACGTACTGCATCTGTGTTATCGGTGAAACCTTAAAAATTTTCTATCCTCCGCACTGTATATGATTTGTAATTTCACAAAGTATATACAAGTTCTGAAAGAAATAACAGTGGGGATCACATAATTTAATAGCTAGGTAATGTTTATTCTCTGTGTGCCTACATTGGTCCGCGACCTCCCTGAGGTATGTAAAACATATATAATATAATTGCGTACAAATGTCAGGGTTACATAGAAATCACATGTTTGGTGCAATTTGTCATCCTTTATGGAGATAATTTGTGTGTATCTGCGCAAAATAAAAAATACGCACCATGCAATTTGCAGTATTGCATCGAATTTGAACAAATGATGATTGTGTATTTTATTGCTTGAAACAAAAGGGCCTAGTAATGAAAGTCACATGCTTTTGTCATATGCCATAGATGCTTATTCCCTTAATTGCCAACCATAGCTTCAGATTAGTGATTGCCGAATTGTGGTTTGGAACTAATTGGACATCCAATTAGCAGAATTAACTTATTTAGAAACTTTGTTATATATTAGCACACGCAACAATATAATTATATATGTGATCTCTATCTTCAATGTGGACCTAAATCATTTGGGGGTTTAGGGCTTGAAATTGTTTGAATGCTGTAGTGAAACATACTACTTTCATAAAAGCCATGCATACCTTCTGTTTTCGTAAGTGATTGTAGTATATAGTAACAGCCATGGCCATCTTTAGAAGAACATGTGTCACTGTTCAAAGCATAACGTTTTGCGGAAGTCCTTATTTCCATCTTAATGATACGATTTCCCTAAGAAATAATTCCTTTGTTTAAAAAAAAAAGATGAGATTGCTACATATGGTCAAGACAAGTCACAATTTACCATACATTTGGTCAAACTAACTAAACATCGACCATTAATATCTTTTTATCTATTGACATGGAAAAGTTGAAAACTGCACCAATAGATTTCCCTCAAATAATAGGTTCATAGCATATTCTCAAAAAAAAACGTGCGTGTGGTATTGAAACCGTGTAGCAGCCATGGCCTTGTCGACAATCTGCTCCTCCCTCTCGCCGACCGCGTCTTCATTCTTCCCGCTCTGTTGGAAGGGCGCATGAAACATCGGTGGTGAGCGGACGAAGATGGTAAGAAATCCGATGATGACCACCCCCACAACCTACCTCGAAGCCGCACTGTGAACCTGATCATTGTGTTCCCCGTGTGCGGCCCGACCATGGTTCTGGGCCATAGTGTGTAGACACTAGGCAGTAGGGACCTGGGCAAAGACGGTGGAAGCGTAGCGGGCCGCACCCCTAGTTATTGCATGGCATGTCTGGTTGGGTAGTGGAGGGCCACGTCCCAATCCACCAATGCCTCGGTTGTCGTAGACAAGTTTCTGCCCCGAACACCGATGGGTGATATGACTTTCTTTCCTGATAGGAGACGCATTCGACCAGCCACCTTGGTTGAGCATCACCCAAAGCAGCTCCTGAAGCCCCAGAGGATCTGCACGGAGTTTCATGCGATGCTTCAAATGCCTATCGCTCCTACTCACACAAAGTAGCGACCTGTCAGTTGCCACGGCTTCAAACACTTTGCGAAGGATGCAAGTGACCAAGGGTTTCTTCAACATCGGCGTTTAAGAGTGCCATGACCCATCAACACTATGCTCGTGACACCCCTTAGCCTCCCATCAGACACCATGCTCTGGGGGCACACGGGGAGCCATGTGGGGCGTCGACGGTAAACTAAATCGCCACAACATTGGACTATGCCAATGAAGGTGATGAGCATAGCCACGCTAGCCGACGACCACACCTCTAACGTCGCTACTTTTGGCTTTTCTAAGACAGATCCGTTGGTGTTGGCGATGTGCATGAGCATGGACCCTCTCGCCTGGGGTGTATCGATCGACCTGATGCAGGAGGTACTCATCGCCTTGCTAGACGACCAGTAAGAGAGCTAGCACTCGAGTTGCCCCTCCTCTTCTCCCTCGAAAGGTGGTACCAGTGAGAGAGCTAGCACTCGAGCCCACGCCACTTCGTACACCGCAGAGCATCATCCTCGCTAACCCCATCTACACCTGCATGACCTGCCACCTAGAGGTCGTCTATCGTGAAGGAGCATACTTCCCTGCTAGCATCAATGCATGGATCCTATTTCGGCACGTGGATGAGCCAAGTGGAGAAGGGGAGAGTACTGTCACACGTCCAATACAGGTCGTCCTCCACATGAGAATAAATGGGCCACCCTAAGCCTATGGAGGAGACGTCTCAATGCCACTGCGATGCAGGGTGGCCTAGACATAGCATCCAAGGGCGCATGCGCCTAGGGTGGGTGCGTCAATGCTGCTGACCCACCGTCATCATCAATTACTATAACAGGACCAGTCCCATTTAGGAAGGATTGGTTAAGATAGGAAGTAAAAAAGGAGAATTCAATCTTATAAGGATGTCCTAGTTTACTTAGGAGTCAAGTTAGACTTTTCTTAACATTTAAGTCTCCCCAGACTATAAATACAAGGGGCCTCGTAACCATTGAATCTTTAAGAAAGGAATAGTCAAAAGAGTTTAATCGTAAAGCTCTCTAGCTCCCAAGCTCGCTCGGTCGCTCTCTCTCTAAACGTGCAGGCACTGCACTACCGCTGCCCTTGCCCTAGCCCTGTGCACTGCCCACACTAGCACGGAAACCCTAGACATCGCCCCACACCATCGCTTCCGTATTCTCTCTCGTCTACGTGGCCCCCACCAAAAATCCTGACACTATATTTAGAAAATGTATTATCTACATTTAGATATCCAGCTTATTTTATTATAATAATATATCCTATAATTAATCTAGTGATACTTATTATGCATCTTAATTAAACAACAATAATTTTTAATATGTGTTTAATCAAAATGAAAATTCACTGACTTCTCGAGATGCAAGAGTTACATTCTTTGTGGGACGGATGTAGTATCAATTAATTTGGTAGGTCAATTTATGATAAACCCCAGCCAAATGGTGGGGAATTGATCAAGCATCATTTTCACTCTGTTATTCATTGGCTGCAATTGCACCTTTCTATCTAGATGTCGTGCTTCTATATTTTGTGTTTGATCCACTTGCAACTTGTATTATTTCAATTACTGATTCTATGTTATCGGTGAAACCTTAAAAAATTTTCTATCCCTCCACCACTATATATGATTTATAACTGGGTTATAATTTCACAAAGTACAAGTTCTGAAAGAAATAACAGTGGGGATCACGTAATTTAATAACTAGGTAATGTTGATTCCCTGTGTGCCTACGTTGGGGCGACCTCCCTGAGTTATGTGTATCATATATGGTATAATATAATTGCGTACAAATGACAGGGTTACATAGCAATCACACATGTTTGGTGGCAATTTATCATCCTTTGTGTAGATAATTTTGGTGCATCTGCACCCAATTAAAAATACCAAGCAATTTGCAGTACTGCATCGAATTTGAACAAATGATGATTGTGTAGTTTATTGCTTGAAACAAAAGGGCCCAGTAATGGAAGTCACATGCTTTTGTCATATGCCCTAGATGCTTATTCGTTTAATTTCCAACTATAGTTTCACATTAGTGATCGCCCAATTGTGGTTTGGCACTAATTGGACATCAAATTAGCAGAATTAACTTAAGAAACTTTGTTATATGTTAGCACACGCAAAAATATAATTATATATACGATCTCTATCTTCATTGCGGACCCCAATCATTTGGGGGTCTACTAGGGAGTTTAGGGTTTGAAATTGCTTGAATGACTGCAGTGAAACATACTACTTTCATAAAAGCCATGTATACCTTCTATTTTCGTAAGTGATCATAGTATATAGTAATAGCCATTGCCATCTTTAGAAACATGTGTCTCTGTTCAAAGCACAATGTTTTGAAATCAGAGGAAGTCGGTATTACCATCTTAATGATAGAACAGATGCGATCCCTATATATGGTCAAGACAAATCACAATTTACCATTCATTCGGTCAAACTAACTAAACACCGACCATTCTTTTTATCTATTGACTTTGAAAAGTTGAAAGTTGCACCAATAGATTTCTCTCAAATAATCGGATCATAGCTTATTAGCAATTAAATGTGTGTGGTAATGAAGCCGTGTAGTAGACATCTAAAATGCCATTTACTTGCAACCAGAGCGAGTACATTCTTTGCTTGCTTACGTTCGAAAAGTAAACAGAACTTTTGTAATTCCATGAAATTGTTTACCATTTCATTCACATTTTTAAATTGGTGAAGCCATTGTAGGGTTTTATACTCAACCCTCTAGCTAGGCTTTTACAGTAAATAGCTGAAAGAAAAGGTCAGGCTTGTCAACTCAAACGTCAAAGATCCGAACTCTGCTTACCAAAAACTTTGCCTAATTAACACTACCAAATCTTTTCTTGACTCATTCTCTTAATTAATTAAGAACCACTAGACCAATTATGTGGGAAGCATCATCACACCGACATAATAAGTTATTCAGATCTGAAACCATGTTACTCACACGGGTAACTAAACTAGCTTAGCTCCACCTATAAATACAACCCCCTCCATCACTCCACATGCACGAACACGAGAAAGTAGGAAGCAAGCACATATCCTAGCCTCTCACCTCGTATCTAGCCATATATGGCCTCCTATCAGGCAATAGCTCTGCTGCTTTGCATGCTAGCTTTCTCCTTTTATGGGGGAAGTAATGCACTCGATGACAGTGTCACTACTGGAAAACTAGACGTTACAGTGTGCCTGGTACTTTGCCGTGTGCAATTTATCGGGGCACACGGCAAAACTGTATTTTGTCGTGTGCCGCACATAGTAAAATATTGCACACGATAAAGTCTGGCACACGGCAAAGCTGGTCTTTGTCGAGTGCCACGGCATATGGCAAACAACCCACTCGGTAAAAGGTGGCCGGGCCGTCACGGCGGCCGCCTGCCGTTAAATTTTGCCATGTGCCATGCCAAGACACACGATAAAATATGATATTTTGTCGTGTGCTATCGTATGGCACACAGCAAAGTTTTTTTTGTTATTTTTAACCCAAAGTTTGCCGTGTGCCTGGGTCCAGGACACGGCAAAGTTTATTTAATTATTTTCAAATCAAAATTTTGCCGTGACAAAATATTATATTTTGCTGTGTGCCAGCTTATGACACACGGCATAATTTATTTTTTCAGTTTTTTAAATCATATTTTGCCGAGTGCCGTATAAAGGCACACAACAAAATTGTCTTTGCCGTGTGCGACCAAAGGCACTCGGCAAAATATTTCTTATTTTTATTATTTTGGGCCCGACTTTTTTGTGGAGCCTTGTGACAGTATTTAAAACTCTATTTTAAAATTTGGAGTAATTTTAACTTTTTTGATACATTTTATTAATTTATTTTGTTTCGTTGACTTTTTTGGAATAATTCAAATCTGAACGGCATGTATATGGAATAATGGAATTCGATCGTTCAAAAAATGATATTTATGATATTTGGTGTATGTTTTGGTCGTATCCAGGAGCTCACATGAAATCTCAAGCATCATGTATACGTAATATGTCGAGGCACGTGCGGGAAAAGTGATTTTAAATTGTATAAAATTCGAAGTCCGAAAATCACGAAACTTGGCGATGCGTCGTGTTAGCGCACGTGTAGGCTATGGTAAAAAAATAAAAATATTTCGAGCAAGTTGTGACGCCAGATGTCTAAAACCCAGAGATCTCCACATGTGATTAAAACCTAGAGCAAGTTGTGTATCGGGCCCATTGGGAACACGACAAAATTAAATAAAAAACCTAACTACAAAGCCCACCACGCCCACTAACCCCTAACCTAACAGCCGCACACACCCGACTCCCACCTGCGCGCCGTCCCCCGCACACGGCCGCTCGCCCCCTCCGCCGCCACCCCCGCGCCACCCACCCCCTCCGCCGCCACCCGTGCACCGCCCGCCCCCTCCAACGCATGGCGGATGACCTCACCGCCCTGGCTCTTGCTGGATAGGGACGCGTCCCAGGCTACCACCCCGCACCGCCCGGCCCTGGCGGCCCCTGCCATGGCCGGATCCGTGCCCAGTGAGCCGCACCACACCACCACCGCAGAGCCGTGCGCCCGCCTACCCAGCCGGCCCTAGCGGCCACCGGCACTGCCTGGCCCTGGCGCCCCCTGCCCCAACTATAATCGCGGCCGGCGAGCCGCACCAATGCCGAGTCGCCTGCCCACTTGGCTCCGGTGAGCGCCCCGCATCTGCCCTCTCGGCTTCGGCATCACCTCTGCAGTAGGAGGTAGCAGGTAGGAGGAAGAAGGAAGAAAGTGAAGGAGGAGGAAGGAGAAGGAGAAGGGGGAAGGAGGAAGGAGGAGG
>CM041640.1:40583514-40632259 GCA_023333625.1 Bothriochloa decipiens | reverse complement strand
GAGGAAGGAGAAGGAGAAGGGGGAAGGAGGAAGGAGGAGGAGGAAGGAGAAGGAGGAGGAGAAGAAGGAGGAGGTTTCCCAAGCATCACCTTGTGTCATCCATTATCCCCGTTGTATTCTCCGCGTGGCATCCCCGTCGACGCATGTGCAGCGACTAGGTATATGACCCCTTCTTTGCTTGTCGGCCTTCGTGTTGTTCTGGTTATCGGCCTTTGTGCCATTGTGATTGTCGGTCGTCGTGCCATTATGAATGTCGGCCTTCATGCTATTGTGTTTGTTGGCCATTGTGATGTTTCATGCAGGTTATCAAAATCTCTTTGTGCAGGGGAGGTTCTGCCAAAATTTTTAACTTATAGTTTTATGTTTCTTCTTTTGCAGGAGAAGAGCCTGTCGGAGGTTACCCAGAGGACTCAATCGTCTTCGTTGGTGTTGCGGGTCTGCCTGCACAGCACGCCTTGCCACTGCACCACTAGCCTGACTTCACTAGTGGCCTAGGTATAAATAACCTCTCTTTCTGTATGTTTGTCGTAGCCCATGCGTAACCCAGTTAGGCGTCTCCCGTCCGAAAGAGATACGGATGGAGGTATGCAGGGCTTTGCATATCTTTGACCGTATCTGTTTTGGATTTTCCACATTTTTTGGACATCCCGTGGATGCGTGGATGAGTTAGTTTCCATGGTCCGCTCCTGTCCAAGACAAAGTTTCAGCATCACCCCCCTGTTGTTCTTCGGATACACACTCTCCCTTGCAGGACGTGTATCGGGAGAACAACGGGGAGGTGCTGCTGAAATTCTGTCTTGGATAGGAGCGGACCATGGAAACTAACTCATCTGTGATTCGCAGGTGGGATTAGGACCTATCCTCACCTATTAGACAATAGGGACACCACGTAGATGCAATTGATGGTCACATTATTTCCTGTTATATATCTGTTAAAGGATGGAGGACCGTGAGTGGATGTACGTGCTACAGAGGGACTGGCCGTTTATAACCAAGGTCAAAGAATTCTTAAAGCATGCATTTGGTGAGAGTGCTGAAGGCCATTCTCTAGTTTTGTGTCCCTACAACCATTGTGCCAACAGAAGAAGGAAGGATATGTTAACCATGGGTCAACATATTATGAAGTATGGATTTACTCCGAGCTACCACCGGAGGTACCACCATGGTGAAGCCATTTGTATCAGAGATGAGATGGTGAGACCATGGCTCGAGGCTTTCGATGATGATGCTAGGGTAGCAGACATGCTGTTTGACACTCAACAAGCTCAGTTCGCTGAAGGACATGATAAGGCAGATAATGAGGCTGCCGCAGATGCCTTCTACCGGATGTTGGACTCGGCACAGAGACCCCTTCATGATCATACTATTGTTTCTCAATTGGATGCCATTGGTCGCATAATGGGGTTGAAGGCCGAGTTAAACCTAAGTCGAGAAGGCTTTGACAAGATGCTGAAGAACACACATTATGCCGAAGAACTTGTACGAGTCAGTGAAGCTTCTTCTTGGACTGAAGATGCCGTATGACAAGATACGTGCGTGTTCGAAGGGGTGTGTCCTATTTAGGAAGGAACACACTGATGCAAAGTACTGCCCGAAGTGTGAATCCTCCAGGTACGTGGAGGTAGACTCGGTTGATGGTCATAAGAGATAGCTTAAGATCCCCATGAGTGTCCTACGACACCTTCCGTTCTGGTCGAGGCTCCAACAACTATTCATGACCGAGGAATTGGCGAAATAGATGACATGGCACAAAAACGACACACGGTACTATCCTGTTAAGATGGTACATCCATCTGATGCTGATGTATGGAAGTACTTCAATGCTGGCATCATCTCAAAATAGAGGAGGCTCGTAATGTACGTGTCGCACTGGCAACATATGGGTTCAATCCATATGGTATGATGGCTGCACTGTACACATGTTGGCCCGTGTTCGTCATCCCCTTGAACCTCCCCCTGGCGTCTCCTTTCAATGGCATACTGTGTTCCTGACGTTGATAATTCCTGGACACCCGGGGAGTAATATGGGTGTCTTCATGGAGCCTGTGATAGATGAATTGGTCCATGCTTGGGACAAAGGGGTATGGACATACGACCAAGCTATGAAGGAAAGCTTCAAAATGCACGTCTGGTACTAATACTCCCTACATGACTTCCTGGCGTACGGGTTATTCAAGGGCTGGTGTGTTCATGGGAAGTTCCCATGCCCAATATGCATGGAAGCTGTGAGGTTCATAAACATCATCAATTCCTTCCTCTTGACCATCCATTCAGAGAAGACATCAAGAGCTTTATGAAAGGTGTTGAAGTGATGGACCCTAGACCACGCTTGAGGACTGGGGCCGAGGTTCGTGCTCAGATAGACGCTCTCATGCCCAAAGAAGAAGGTGGTTTCGTGGGATATGGTGAGCAACATATGTGGACTCATAAGTCTAGCTTGATGAGGCTCCCCTATTTTGATGACCTCCTACTGCCCCATAACGTTGATGTCATGCACACTGAAAAGAATATCGCTGAGGCACTTTGGGGAACGCTAATGGCCACTGGCAAGTCTAAGGACAATAATAAGGCTAGAGTGGACCTAGAGAGGTTATGCAATAGGCCAAACCTAGAGATGCAGCCTCCTATAACAGGAAAGCAGTGGAGATGGCCTAAGGCCCCCTATGTCTTGAAAATCAATCAAAGAAGGGAAGTACTTCGATGGATCAAGGATTTGATGTACCCTGATGGGTATGCAACGAATCTGAGTAGGGGTGTAAACGAGGAGACTCTGTGAGTCAATGGGATGAAGAGTCATGACTACCACATATGAATTGAGCGGATACTTTCGTCGATGGTTCGAGGCTATGTCCCTGAGCAAGTCTAGCTAGTGCTGGCAAAGTTGAGCTACATCTTCCGCCAGCTTTGTGCCATGGAGCTATCTCGGATCATCATTATAGAATTGGAAAACATGGCACCTGAGTTGGTCCGTGAGCTAGAGAAGATCTTTCCACCTAGCTTCTTCTTGTCGATGTAGCATCTGATTGTGCACCTCCCGAATGAGGCACGATTGGGAGGTCCCGTGCAGGCCCGTTGGTGCTATCCAATCGAGAGATGTCTAAAGACTCTTCGCAAAAAATGTACAAATAAATACATAATTGAGGCTTCCATTGTAGAGGCAAGCATTCGGGAGGAGGTATCAAACTTCATGACATCCTATTACAAGGCGAACCTTCCTAGCAAGCATAATCCACCCCCTCATTACTTTGCTGGTGAAGTTAAATCGACCCTCAGCCTTTTCAAAGGCCAACTAGGCTGCGCAAGTGGATTGACCTTCAAGAAATTGGATGCAGAAGAGTGGCACAGAATCACGCTATATGTGTTCACCAACCTTGTCGAGGTTGAGCCATTCATTAAGTAAGTTCTCAATGAACTTGTTTCAATATGACATCATTATTTTATATCGAACCCCATTGATTCTCTTTGGTACAGAGAATTTGTTTATCAAGAGTGGCATCAGTCAAGGGATCCTACCCTGCACGAACTTGATACCCTTCTTTCAGAGGCTGTGGGAGATGAGATGCTTGATTTTATTTCTTGGTTCAAACAAAAGGTACATTCCAATTTAGCTCGTACGTTTGTCAATATTCCTTAGTAGCTCGTACGTTCCAATAATATAACTATGTATCATGCTTGAGCTTGTAGGCACAGACCAATGCGTCCATAAGTGTCGAGTTAAGATAGGTTGCAAATGGCTTCAAGCAAAGGGTGAATTCATGTACCAGTTATGATGTGAACGGATATCGCTTCCACACGTCAAGACACGAGCAGACCCAATCCGGTCAGAAACCCACCAACAGCCAAGTTTTTACGCCGAGCACTAATGGCGTTGAATACTATGGAATAATTGAGGAGATCTATGAAATTGAATATGAGGGCTAGATACTTCTCACCCCTATCATATTCAAGTGCCATTGGTTTGATCCTAGACAAATGAGATGGACCCCTCAACTTGGCATAGTCGAGATTAGACATGATTCCGTCTATAAAAGAAAAGATGTCTATATTGTGGCTCAACAGGCCATGCAGGTGTATCATACACCATACGCGTGCCAAGACAAAGACAATTTAAGGGTTGGTCTATTGTGCACCAGTTATCTCCGTACGGTAAACTACCTGTTCCAAACGATGACGATTACACCTTCGACACAAACACATATGATGGAGAGTTCTATCAAGCAAGTGGGCTACAAGGGAGCTTTGAGATAGTCTTACCCGGTGTGACCGCCATGGAAGTAGACAATGAAACGGTTGATGACGATGACCCAAGAGATGTAGTGCTAAATTCAAAGGACATTCAAATGCTTGAGCGATTCCATTTAGGCAGAGACAATGAGGAAGACAGAGAACTTTCGGATAGTATCGTCTATTTGGAAAATTTTGACAGTGATGACGAGATCTATGACCCCAATGTTGAAAATTATTCCTAAAGCATGTAATACTATGCTTTTTATTAAATTTTGTTATGTTTATTCATTTTGAACTATTTGTAATGTTTGTATTCATTCTTTGTAAATTGCAGGTGACAGACCAAAGATGGCGGGCAACCGTACATCGAGGTAGGTTTACTCGGTGTACCAGAGGCTATGCCCTCCTGATGGAGGGGCGGGGACGTCTTCCAGGGCAGCGGCGAGAGCAGGCCCAGGTCACCCCAGGATGGGGCGGGGGAGGGGTGTGGTCGCCATCCTAGTCACCCAAGGAGGGACCCGCCTTCTCCCCCGGCTCTCGACCAGCCGGTGGACCCGTCTCCAACCCCGTAGGACCATGAGGCGGCCACGGGCATAACCACTGACACTTCATTGGGGGACGAGGAGACTCAGTAGATGGAGGATAGTTCTGCTCAGCCGACTCCCTACCTACGAGGTGCCACAACCCTTCATAATCCTCTGCATCCTGACCTACGGCCAGTGATTCATCCTGTGGCAGGAAAGTAAGTAACTATAGATGTTATCACTAGTACTTCATATGATACGTTCAAAATCAAAATAGAAACTAATAATTTTTCTTAATCACTCACTTATGCAGGGGCTGGCTAGTTTTGTCGGGTGCTCGTGACCCCCCACGCACCCCCGCTAACATCATGGGATGTCTATGCAAGAAACACTTCCCCGACCTTGTGAAATTGAAAGATGGCACGTGGGGGCTGGCTTGGTCGTGGAAAAGGTACAAGCTTGTCGATGATGACGAGAAGGACAACAAGCAGGAGCGGGTTTTGGCGGACTTTTGGTTAAGTGTCTCACAATAAGCTCAAATACATATCCTCCATTGGTTAAGTCTTTTATTGAAATAATGAACGGATACATTGTGTTTGTATGCAGAAGTACTTCAAGGTCAAAGAAGGCCAAGAGACCAAGGCGGATCAGACGACACACAAAGCCTATCACAAGCTCGTCAATGACATGATTTACGAGGCGCGACTCTAGGCCCACGTCTTGTGCTACAGGTCCATCCTGAAAGAGCCCCTCATCAAGGGCGACTCAAGAGAGTTGGTGCTGACCATGGCGCAGTACCTTTTGGTAGGTGAATAGTATTGATTTGTTTTGAGATTTAGTATGTCTAGAATTGATCATCTTATATGTCAAACACTTGATGATGTGTAGGTGCCGCCCCAGTGGTGCTTGTCGCATAAAGCAGCATGGTCGAAGATCGTGGACAGGTACCTATCCCGGGAGTACATCGCAAAGCGTGTGAAAGGCAAGCAGAAGCGGGTGATGAGGACCAGTCCAACTTACCACCAAGGCAGCCACAACCTCCCCACATTCAAGAGGGCACTTGTAGTAGATGTCATTTATCTATTCCAACGCACAATTTTGCCTGATTTCTAATCATCTTGCCGTCTTTCTTGCAGGAGGCGGCACAGCCAGGCGTGCCAGTGTCAGAGTTTGGGGCATGGGCTATGTCCCACATGGGCCGGGTGAAATCCGGTGTCGTATTTAACCCGGATGCACCTGCCGAGGCTTACTCTGACTCGAGCATCCACGCTAAAGTCAAATACTACACGGAGGTGGTTAGGACTCCGTGGCCTAGATCACAATCTAAGCACTGAGACCCTTGAGACAGAGGTTATCGTGAGTTTGGGGGAAGGCAGGAAGCACGGGCGATTGTGGATTGCAAATGCCACCGACTCCTCGACGTCTGCACCCTCTCTCTCTGACGTGAGGTCACGAAGCACATCCCCAAACCTTCCCATACGTGCATGGCCTAGTCCAACACTGTCGTGGGTGGACGAACTTCAGGTAATTCTGATTTCACTCGTCGTACATTGAAAGTTACACACATTGATTAGATTTGCAATACTAAAACATGTGATTGAAATACTGCAGGCGGCACTAGTACAGCAAAAGGAGATGACCTCGCACCTGGAGGCTCGGCTGGAAGACATGCAGAAGAAGATGGAGGACACGCAGAAGCAGATGGCAGAATTGTTTTAGATGCTCCAAAACAAGGCATCGGGTGCCCCCCAGTGCAGTTGCCAGCTATAGCTCCACTCTTCACTCCAGTAAGTATGAAAGTGGATTGTCGGCCTTCGTGCCATTGTGATTTTTGGCCTTCATGCCATTGTGATTGTTAGTCTTCATGCCGTTGTGATTGTTGGCCTTCGTGTCGTTGTTTCTTGCAGGTTGGAAACCTCCCCGTGCAAGGAGGTGCCGCCGAAATTTTTAATTTTGAGTCTAACATATGCAATCTCTTCTCTTTTGTGCAGCCTCCGTCGACGGGTTCAAACTATCCCGCTACGGTGCCACCGGCGCCTGATGCCGTCAACCCTACACCGCAGTCTGGTCTGTCACAGAACTCTGGGAGGGCACAATTGCAGTCTCCGTCACCGTAACAGGGATGTTGTATTATTTGATGTTGAACTTGTAATAATAAACTTGTGATATTGAACTTTGGTGGATTTCTGATGGATTATCGATGGATTTATGCAATATACGTGTGCTTTTGATATATAATGCATGTTGCTGATATAGATACGATGATTGATGTGCTTTTGATATATATATATAATAAAATATAAAAAATTGCATTTTCTGGTTGTCTTTGCCATGTGTCTTGTCTGGTGGCACACGACAAAATATGTTTTAAAAAAAAAACTTCGCCGTGTGTCTTGTCTGGTGGCACACGGCAAAGTATTTTTTCAAAAAAATAAAAAACTTTGCCATGTGCCTTGTCTGGTGGCACACGGCAATGTAATATTTTTAAAAAATAATAAAAAACTTTGGCGTGTGCCATGTCTGGTGGCACACGGCATAGTAATATTTTAAAGAAATAATAAACAAAACTTTGCCGTGTGCCACGGCTGGTGACACACGGCAAAGTAATTTAAAAATAAAATTTTTTACCGTGTGCCATGGCTGCGGCCCTCGACAAAATATCCGTTAACGGCCGGTGCCGTGACGGACGAAAAAAATTTACCATGTGCCGCGCCAAGCACACGGCAAAATACGATTTGGCAAAGAAATTTTGCCGTGTGCTGCACATGACCAAGACTTTACTGTGTGTAAAAAATTCTTTACCATATGTAATTACACACGGCAAAGTCTTAGTTTTCAGTAGCGTGTGTTGCAAACCACCCTATACATAAAACAGACACCTGCCCAAGATCAGAGAGCTTTGGGCACTGATAATACCGCCGTCATTATCAATTGGCCCATAAAGGATGGGCCAGGTGCTGCTGCCAATACCATTGGGCATGCAGAGGGCTTGACGATACTAGCAAATCAAGCCAGTCGTTTGTGGGTAACCACAATGGACATGGTCTTCGAGGGAGGGAAGTAATATATACTATTATTTCATCTGGTCCTGGAAAACAAAACATTTTGTAGTTTAAACATATAGGTTCATCAGTTTCATCATTATTATTTCTTAAGTATTTATTTGTAAATATAAAACAAAAATATGTGATAATAATGTACTTTTGAGATGGGTCTAAATATATGATTGTACTTGTGTGGAAGCAGCCTTGCTGGATCCTCACTTCAAGCGATGGGGCTTCATGGTTCCAAAAATGATCTGCCGCAAAGTCAGTGGAGCGTTATGGGGGGCACTGGACAACTTACCATGGTACGGGGTATTATCGACTACAACATAATCCAAGAAGACAGTGCTAGTAGGACCTTTGAAATATGCATAAACGTGTACTACACTCCCCTGTGATACCATTCTGGTAAGTGCCAGATGCATTTTTACCGATCTATTACCATCATCCAAATTAAATTTACTATTCAAAAATTTCTTTTGTCGTTTACTTTTAGATAAAATAGAATATATCAGCTACCAGGATCTGGATGGGGCCATACATTTCAAAGCTTATTTCCTTGATAAAATCAAATAGGCTGATGACTGTTCCAATTTAGCACCAACAGCTAAATGTGATGTCTATACAATTGCAACATGTACTGTAATAGTGGTTTATTTTAGCGCACACAAAAGTGAAGCTCCATGAATGGTGAATGACCACATCACTTATAAATTTGAACTATGCAGGCTTTGGATGATACTGCTCGTGACCCTCGAGGACAAATGTGTTTCTTCACACCATCCATTGTGTATGCTTCAAGGCAAGAAGGAAGCAAGGTTTACAATCTATTTTACACTCTGCAAAATAAACGATCCCCCTTTGTATTATGAGTTACATACCAAACATTTGGGTTCAAAAAAATGTTCCTTGTGATGTTGTGTTGTACGTCTCATGTTCTCCTTGTATTGAATGATCTTATCTTCAATAGAATTTGTCATTTGTGGGAAGGTGTTTGACGAGTATGTTCACTGTTTGAATTACTGCCGGTTCATACCCCCTTCACCACTAGTTTTCATTGTTGTTTGAAAGAGGTTGCCACTGCTTGTTCGAAACCATCTGTGTTATCACCACAAACCAGTGGTGATAAATATCATCGTCACCGCTGGCCCTACATATGATCTAGTTGTGATGTCATCTCCAGTCACCACCGGTCCAGTGTACAATCTGATATTGACGACATTGACATCACCGCCGATGGCTCACCATCCGCCACAGTTTTGGCGTATGATCTCTTGGTGACGAAGTCATCATCACCACCAGTGTCACGTACGATCCGGCCGTGATGAAGAGCTTTTCACCAACAGTGTCGTATACGATCCAGCGGTGCATTTAATTATTGAAAGGAGAAAACCAGCTTGCAAAATAGTTAAAAGAGATAAAAAACAGAAAAGTAAGAAAATAAGAAAACTTACAACATGGCTTGTAGCCATTGTTCTATAGAAGTACTTCTATGCTCCCTGAATAATCAAATCAAACTCTGTTTTGATGCGCCTGCAGTCCTGCACCAATCAACTGATGGAGGTACCTGCTTCAAGATGCAATCATCACGGGTCATCTAGATACTCCAGCGCATCAACCCAACTACATCCGTATGGAAAGAAAACATTAAGGGCCCATTTTTTGATCCCGTAATTCCTGCAATTGAATTCATACTATAAATTATAATTATGGAAGAAAGAATTTGAGGTTTCACAACTTTTTAAAATTCACTTTTAAGTCTATCTCAAATTCATAGGGTGAGAGATGGCAAATGAATTCTATAAACCATCATATGATTAACCATGCTATGTTTGCACTCTCCAACTTCATTCCATTTCATTCCAAGTACATAGTTAGCTCAAACCTAAATACCAATGAATTCAATTTTTTTTTTAAATTTCAAGGAGCCAAACGGGCCCTAAGTTGATTTTTGAAGCTTCTAAAAATATCCAGCTGATGACCAGTGGTGTCATAATCCAAGTGCAGCATTTGCCAACAAAGCAACAGCAAACTCACAAGACATTAGGACATGATTCGACGATTCTACAATTCAACTCCATTAGCAAAACGACATAGTGAAAGGTTGGAAGGTACATATTTTTCCATTGTAGACATTATCTTGTACAGATTGTCTTTTAGAAGAAGCCAGCAGAAAACTTTAAGCTTGTTATCAGAGATAGGATATACACACATAATGGCCACTATTTTGTAGGATTTCCATGAAGAGAGGAGACCTGCTGCCGTGTTTGGATGTCCCCTAGCTAAATTTTAGCTAGCTAATGGGATTAGCAAAGTTGCAACAGCTAATGGGGCTCGCTGATTTACAATGGTTAATATGTCTTTTCATTAGCTAGGGTGTTTGGATACACGTACCACAACAAAAAATAAGGCAGCTAATTTTATATAGTTGGTGTATCCAAACAGAGCCTACCAAAGGACGTCGATTTTGTTGGCCTGCGCTGGCCTCAAAATATCGGTTCTACTTCGCTCTGGATACCAATAGGGTTGGTGATGACGTCACCATCGAGGAGTCATTGGTGTCCCACCTAAGCATGGGCCGATCGGCAACTCGGCAATAGGTATCGCCGGTACGTTCGTCCCGCCGAGAGACTTGTGCCAGTCATGGTGATGGTGATCTAGCGAGAGCGAGGCAGCTAGCAAGCATGTTACCTTGCATCCTGTCGATCGAGACCAGCCACTTCGTCGACCTGTCCTGTACTTTACTAATAATCGGGATGGAGCAGCTTATTCAGGCTTTGCAATTTTTGTCTGTATCCCCTTGTTCATTTATGATGGAACCTATACTTTTGGTGCTTGATTTGATTCACATCTATTTCTATTGTACTTTTTATAAAATTTTTCAAACCTAATCTGTCAAATTTAGCGCTTATGTAATTAAGTACCGATACCAATTGTTTGGTACTCTCTCAGTCTCACATTTTGTAAGTCATTCCAAAAATCATGAAGATTCAAAGCATCTAAAGTTTGACATCAAATGGATATATTATAAAATATAATTGATAAAGAATCTAATGATACATAGTTGATACAATAAATATTATTACCTTGTCATATAATTATAGTCAAAAGATGTTTTGACTCTACAATATTCTTAAAATGACTGTAATTTGGAATAGAAGGATCGGAGTAGTAGATTTTTCAATCTTTTACCAAACGAAATGCTAAATGAATTTTACCAAGTTACATACATTTGTTTTTGCAACATGTCCTTTGGCAAAATTCTTTGTTTGTAATTGGCTAGGACTTATCCGAGTTAGTACTATGTACATCCAACATGTTACAAATTGATGTCAACATGTTATAAGTCGATCTCTTATCCGAAGATGTATCGAAAAAATGATAGACTCAGGCTCTGTTACCAGCAGGCTCTGTTTGGGAATAACGTATTATTTTCCTGATATAAGGCACTTTCGTTTGTAAGTTGTTGTGCACGAGAATATTACTGTATTTTATACACATGGAAAATGTTGTTTGGCTAAGAAACCAACTTGGCCTTGCGTCGGCTAGTGCATTGCTAGCATCTATGCTGTGCTTTGCATCTCAAAAAGCACGAAGCAATTGCCATGCGGCCACGACACATATCCATCCGTGACAACGTGGTCCGGTCACATCCCGTCGACACCTAAAAAGCGGCACCTTCCACGTCGAGACCCTTGGACCATCAGCGTGTTGCGGGGCGGTTCCCCTCGGCGTTCCAATGGTTATACACTCAGCTAGCTAGGAAGAAGTTTTGTCCAATCTAGAAGAAGGAGAAACAAAATGAAGAACCTATCCCGCTTGGCCGCTAGTGAGTAGCTAAGAGCCTAGCTCATACCTTTCTCAAGAAATTTTCACTCTTTGACATACTTTTTGCCACTGTCTATTTTATATTAGGAAAATTATTCCCACGCTTCACATCAGCTAGTGATTAGAAAAAAGGTTTGCTGGGACGTCCTTACGGGGCACAGGCATGGCCCGCGTTAACTTCACCGGTCGACGCCTCGGTTGAGGATTATCAAAAGACTACACCAAGCATCATCAGGGAGGGCGTGTGGAGAAACACCTCGCCGGCTGACAAGCGCGCCCATACGGGTTAGGCACTCAGCAAAGCCTGAAAAACACTCGGTAAAGCTTTGCTGAGTGCCACCCTCGACAATCCTCACTCGGCTTAAATTTGATGGCAAACATCTCTTTGCCGAGGGCTTTTTATCGAGTACTCACCAAAGCCTTTGTCAAATGCTAAATCGACTCTTAGAAAAAATAAAAACACTGGACAAAATGTAAAACAAATAAAAAATGAAAACAATAGCAATATTTTTAACCTCCACCGGTCAATGTGAGAGGGAGGTACAAATTGTAGCATTTTTTGTGCAAAATTCACGTGCTATGCGACTGGCCGGATTCGAGCCCGTGACCTCGCCTCGCAAGTACCCCCTCTACCATAGAATCACACTGTCACTTATGTTTAAATTTTGTTTTCGTTTCCTATATATTATACTAAACTAAGTGTAAATTGCTTGTTTGAGGCCATAAACGAATTCAATCAAAAAAGTCGTTGTCAACTACAAAGTTTTATAACATTTTGAGATCTATAACTTTTATTTCGGTACAAATTTTAAACTTCAAATTTGAGAAATTCAAACGTAGTTTTCGTTAACGCGATAATTTCAAATAAAAAAGTTGTCCACTATAAAGTTTGATAACATTTTGTGATCTACAACTCTCATTTTGGTTGTTTATCCATCCGAGGTTGTTTAAAAAATTAATATTCAAATTTGATAAATTCAAACATACTTTTCATTGGCAAAATTAATTTAAATTAAAAATTTGTGATATGTAGATTTTGTGAACAACATTAATAACACTTTATCGAATGATACATGACCAAAATAAAAGTTATAGATGTTGACAAATTATACAATGTTATAGTTGAACACTTTTCCAATTGAATTAATTTGCTGCATCAAAATGTGCTTTGAAGTTGTCATTTTTTTAAAATTCATAATTTTGAATTAAAAAAAAGATAACTGAAGTAATAGCTATAAGAACATATATAATAAATCGATAGAGCAAGATTTTAGAAAATTTTAGAAAAAGTAGTCAAAACTGGAGTTGGTATGATGGAAAAAAAACTAGTTACAAGTTTTAACCAAAGTTAAAAAAAAGTTCAGAGTAGCAAAGGGGAAAAATCTGGTGTTTCTTGTTTGCTGAGTGTTGATTTTCAGGCACACGACAGAGTTCTATTTATTGAGTATTTCTTGTTTGCTGAGTGTTTGCAATCGGCAAAGTAGCTGTTTGCCGAATGCTAATTTCCAGGCACTCGAAAAAGTTCTATTTACCGAGTGTTTTTTGTTCACTGAGTGTTTAGTGTTAGCACTCGGCAAAGTGGCTTTTTATCGAGTGCTCGATAGGATATACTCAACAAACTTCCAGACACTCAGAAACAACCGGTTTCTAATAGTGAGAGCCACCGACTCCTTAACGGATCAGCCAGGCCATGACTCGAGTCTCCTAGCATTGTCTGACTTAGAAGCCAAGTGCACAACCAACGGCTCGGACTCCCTAAAAGGGTGCCCAACTGCCCAACGCAAGACCCTCGAGACTGTGTGTTGATGTCTAAAACTTTCTATGTGGACATGGAGAGATTATTTTGAAGGACCGAAAAGGCGACCAGAGGGGGGTGAATGGGAGTCTTAAAAATTTCTCACAAAATATTTAGGCCACTGTCCTAACTTCACCGCCAACACGCAAACCAAACACTGTGATGTCCACGACCCAACTAGTGGGTGGATGTTCCCTAGAAATACAGCGGAACACCACAAAGCCAATGCAAGAGACGAAGGTAGAAACGGAGATCAAGCCCAACTGGTCGGGAGCTGGTCGGGAGCTGGTTGGCAACTAGATGAGAACTGGTCGGAAACTGGTCCGGACCACGTTGATCACGGTGGTCGACAACAGGATAAAAACTGGTCAAGAACTGGTCGGGACCACATCGATGACGATGGTCAGCAAGTGGTCGGAAACTAGTCGGGAACTGGTCAGGACCACGTCAATCACGATGGTCGGCAAGTGCTGCTCAAACGAGCTCTCTCGGTGCCTGAGCACATGATGCTGGTAGCACTACAGTTAAGTTCTACACAAGAATCCCTCACGCAGTAAGAAAGCGGAGAAAGAACAATACTCCGGAGAGAACACCTACTCTAGACAGCAGCGACACGAGCTAGAGAATCAATGAAACCTGGATCAGATCAATACAGATCGACACCAGATTTTGCACAGGCCATCACAAGGGAGATAAAAAACTATCCCCAAGAAATTGTTACTCAATTTAAACTCAATGGCCGAGGAAAGCAGATCTAGGCCAAGAACTCAGTTTTCCCCAAAAATGCAAATCTTGCGATTTCTTGATGCACGAATGGAATTGAATTTAATTCACTTGGCGATCTAGTTCATCACTCAACAAAGCATCAATCAGTGCAAAAAGAACGAGCCAAATTGCTCCAAATCCGACGAATAAAAATTCGTCAAAAAATACTACCAAAAGTCAACACAGCATAGAGACAAACGAAAATCATAGATAAAAGTGACTAAGCTCACACCAAATATCTCACAAATACATGACAAAAATTCTTGTTCTTGGACCTCTAACAACAACGTGAACAGAGAGGGGAAAAGCTATTGGAGAAGGAAAAACAAAAATACCAGAGGTAAGAGGTTACAGAGGTAACAGAGGTGACAGAGGTAGTCTAAGTGGGGGCAGTCCACTCATATTTATATGCCTATTACACAATTTCACTTCTGCCTCTAGATATTTTTAGAGCGAACCACCTATCCAAGGACACTATGGTCCAACTTGAGATTTTTTGATCCGACGGCCACTGCGCCTTCTCACCGGTAGCCTTGCCTCGAAGCAATCTCCCCGATGCCGCCACGTGCTGTCCTTTCGCATCGGGACCTCCGCCCGGGTTTTGAGGCCCAAACCCGCGAAACCCGTCGCCGATGGTTTTGAGGCAAACCACCAAACCATCCGTGAGTAGCGTAGCCCATACGCGTCCCCCGTCGATGGTTTTGAGGACAAACCACCAAACCTTCTCGCAAGTAGCGTAGCCCGTACGCGTCCCTCGCCATGTACACTTGCGCTTGTCGATGTCCCAAGTGTCAGCCACCGCAACAGGCCACCCGGCAACTGGCCACCCGGCCATCTGGTCCGTCAGTCTAAGCCTAGCGTCCGCCCTTCACCGCACCCAGTCTGTCAGCACAGCATGCCCTACTTGACCATCTTTCGACCGTTGCCACCGCCTTCAGACTCCACACGTGCACATCACTAGCCAAGAGACACGTTTTGACACATAACCCTGTGCCAGGGGATCAGTAGAACCACCGAACCAGCCACCAACCACAAGTGTTGGACATGTTAACAATCGTTCATCACACCAACAAAGATGCTACACCATGATATGGAAAATCACGTATCCGCAATCTCCCCCTTGATGAGTGCATTATCAACACCAACAGAAAGACAGAGAAAGCCCACTCAAATGACTAAAAGCCAAAGAAAAGCTTGAAACAGTCACTTGCCATGAGCAAAGCAAAGAACAACAACTTGGTCCCCAAAGACATGGGCAACGACTCGACGCAACCAAGCAAAATAGGCTCAAAACACCTGAAAGAGGCTAGACCCTCTAGGCAGAGGCAAACGGCTTGACACATCTAGCAAAATCAAATGTGCAACTCCCCCTTGACAAGTGCATCAACCTCACAAATGCACATGAATGCACGCTCTGAATTTGTGAAAACATTCTCCCCTTGTTGACAAAAGCACTTATCAAGTGGACAAGATAGAAGCTCCCCCTTAAAACATGCTATGAAATGCACAAGATGTACAATGTGAATATAAAAAAACTTCAGGAGTATAGCAAGTTGAATAAAATCATGCTCAGGTTGGTATGACACATGTATTACAATAGGGGCAAGACAAAGCCAATTCTCAAACTGATCAAATGAAACAGAATATGAATCATAAGTATTTTAACCAGTTTTAAGCATATTTCATAAAAGGTGTTCACCAAAGAGGATAGTACATAGAAAATATAAGCAAGAGATCAAACTAGTGCTAGCACATGTATACAAAAGTGAACTACCCCATACAACAATCATACATCATGTCTCAAGGAAGCACTTAACACTTGTAGCTTCAACATTGATCAGAGTGTTACAGCGGATTACAAGGTTACTTTTAGACATGTGTATATGAGAGTATCAAACTGTCCACCGAAAGATTTTGTTATTTTTATCATGTTTTTCAACCACGCCGAGTTCATCCCTTTGTGCAAGTGGGAAGCCGTCTCGTCACAAGTGGTTGTGGTCTAGCACTACAATGCCCAAGTTCATCTCACTCGAGTGAATGAGAAGCAGTCTTGTGACATTACCGTGGGACAGTAAAGATTCAACTTCAAAGCATTTTCATCATTATATAGCTTAGACATCAAGTTTTAGCACAAAGATATCAAGAGATCCGAGCTAAGTATATGATTCAAGAGACATAAGACATCGCAACTAAAGCATACATGTGAAAGCAACATGGATCTCAACAAATTGTACACATGCTAGTTGCCATCTCAAAGGTGAACATGTTTCAGATTTCATCATTCATTAAGCAAGTTCACATTTATAAAAACACGCTTAGCTCATAACATGTATCAAGATGATCAAAAAGAGCCTAAGCTTCTATAACCATCATGTATCCATAAGACATATCAACAAGAGCATAACCTTAATCAACAAGCTATACAAATGAAGCTAAGCACATGATATATGATACATGATGAGATACAATGCAATATGATATAAAAGCAAAAGCAAAGAGAAAAGAAGAAAGACTACTATACAAATTACAACGCATCCCACAACTAAAATGGGAAGAAAACACCCATTTCCCCTCGCAAGTGTGTAAACTAGATTTGGTTGAGGGGTTTGGTGAAAATGTCAGCTAACTGGTGCTCAGTGCGGATATGTCTCAGGTCTATGGTTCCTTTCTCTTGGTTGTCTCTTAGGAAGTGGTACCTCACCTCAATGTGCTTGGTTTTAGCATGGAGCACTGGGTTTTTGGCTACACTTATGGCACTGGTGCTATCACAGTAAAGTGGCACTCGGGTGAAATCTAAGCCAATGTCTCTCAAGGTAGCAACTATCCAAAGCAACTGAGAGGACTTAGCGGCAGCAGCAACATACTCAGCCTCACAGGTGGATTGGGCTATGGAAGACTACTTGCGAGAGGACCAAGAAATAAGAGATGAACCAAGAAACTGACAAGTACCAGAAGTTGACTTTCTCTCAACACGACAGCCAACATAATCAACATCGGAATAACCAGAAAGCGAGAGGGTGGAAGCAGTCGAGTACCAAAGACCGAACTCAGGAGTAAAACTAAGGTACCTCATGATCCGCTTGAAGGTTTGATGATGAGACATGCACGATGAAGACTGCAAGAGCGCACAAAGACAGACTGTGAACTGGATGTCTGGTCTCATCGCCGTCAGGTACAGCAGCGATCGATCATGCTGCGATACTCCTTCTGATCCACGGCTTCTCCCTCAAGGTCTTCATCCAAGGCAATGGTAGTTGCCATGGGCGTCAAAAGAGGCTTGGCCTCACCCATGTCGAACTTCTTCAGCAGGTCCTTGGTGTACTTGCCTTGGTGCACAAACATCCCTTCCTGAGTTTGCTTGATTTGCAACCCGAGAAAGAATGTCAACTCGCCCATCATACTCATCTCAAACTCCCTGCTCATCAAATCAGAAAACCTTGCCACAAGGGCATGTGAAGAGCCACCAAAGATTATATCATCCACGTATATCTGCACAATGAGAATGTCTTTTCCTTGCTTGAGGAGAAACAAATTTTTATCAACAAAGCCCATGGAAAAACCCGTCCCAAGCAAAAAGGACTTCAACCTAGCATACCAGGCTCTGGGAGCTTGTTTGAGACCATACAAGGCTTTGTGGAGTTTATAAACATGGTTTGAGTGCTTAGGATTTTCAAAACCAGGGGGTTCCCTCACATATACTTTATTCTCTATGTACCCATTGAGAAAAGCACTCTTGACATCCATTTGATACAGCTTGAATCCTTTAAAAGCTACAAAGGCTAAAAGGATCCTAATGGCTTCTAAATGGGCAATAGGAGCAAAGGTTTCCTCAAAGTCTATCCCCTCTTTCTGACAAAACCCCTGAGAAACCAATCTAGCATTGTTTCTAACTATCACCCCATCCTCACTCTGCTTGTTCTTAAACACCCACTTGGTACCTATGGGATGACACTGTGGAGGTGGAGGAACTAGGACCCAAACTTGGTTTCTCTCAAAGTTCTCAAGCTCCTCATGCATTGCATTGACCCAATCAACATTAGATAAAGCGTGTCCAATATCTTTGCGCTCAAAGTCGGCAACAAAAGCAGAATGTGCAAAATGAGAGATTTCATATGACCTGTTGCAAGTGACACGCTGGTTGTGGTTGGAGTAGTTGTGCTTGTTGGAGTAGCTCTTGTTCTTGTTGGGCAGCTGGTGACATAGTGGTTGGGCTCTCCACATCCAAAGCAACCTTGCTTGTTGCCACCACGTCGACGGTTCAAGCGGTTGTTGTGAAACCATGAGAACTTGCTGATGACAAGCGCCAGCTCATCATCCCTAAAAGCCTCCATCTGCTCCTCTATTGTAGACACAAGAGAGGACAAGGCAAGAGACAACTGTGATGGGTTAGCCAAAGAAGAACTTGAACTTGAGTTACCTGACACCAAAGCCATGGTAGGAGCAGATGGATTCTTGATTCTTGCCTGCATCTAGAGGTCGATCTAGGTAGACTTGAGCTTGCTGAACAGCTCATCCACATGAGAGTCTCGTAGTTGGCCGATTCTATGATAGCCTACACCTTGACCTCCCAGATCCTCCGATCTAGAGCATATAGAAGCTTGAGTGCTCTCTGATGATTGTCATAGGGCATAACTGCATTGTTAGCTCGCATGTTGTTCACAATGGTGGTAAATTGAGAAAACATCAAATCAATAGAGTCCCCATCGACTTGGGTGAAATTCTCGTACTCCTGCTTGTATGTCTCATAGAGTCTGGTTTTGACATGGGTTGTACCCACATGGAAGCTTTGAAGCCTCCTCCAGATCTCACGAGCAGTCACACAATCAAAAACACGATCAAACTCAGGAATCGAAAGAGCAGCAAAGAGCTCATCACGGGCAATATTGTTCGCATTGTGTTGGTCGATCTACTCTTGATTGACATGGGCATCAAGTACCATGTAATCAGTATTCTCAATGATCTCCTAAACATGTGAATCAATCCCTAAGAGATGCGCTTGCATCCGAATCTTCCAATACGAATAGTTCAACCCAATGAATTAGGGTGGCTTGCTTGGTTGGTGATTCAAAGCCATGTCACCTTCAGCGGATCACAGACCGATTAAGGTAGAAGTGATCCTTAACCAGCTCCGATACCAATTGAAGGACCGAAAAGACGACCAGAGGGGGGGTGAATAGGAGCCTTAAAAATTTCTCACGAAATATTTAGGCCACTGTCCCAACTTCACCGCTAAACACGCAAACCAAACACTGTGATGTCCATGACCCAACTAGTGGGTGGATGTTCCCTAGAAGGATAGCAGAACACCACAAAGCCAATGCAAGAGACGAAGATAGAAACGGAGATCAAGCCCAACTGGTCGGGAGCTGATCGGGAGCTGGTTGGCAACTAGATGAGAACTGGTCGGGAACTGGTCCAGACCACGTTGATCAAGATGGTCGGCAACAGGATGAAAATTGGTCAGGAACTGGTCGGGACCACGTTGATCACAATGGTCAGCAAGTGGTCAGAAACTAGTCGGGAATTGGTCGGGACCATGTCGATCATGGTGGTCGTCAAGTGGTCAGGAACTAGTCGGGAACTGGTTGGGACCACGTCAATCATGGTGGTCGGTAAGTGCTACTCAAACGACCTCTCACGGTTCCTGAGCACATGATGCTGGTAGCACTGCTGTTAAATCCCACACAAGAATCCCTCACGCAGTAAGAAAGTGGAGAAAGAACAATACTCCGGAGAGAACACCTACTCTGGACAGCAACGACGCGAGAAGGAGAATCAACGAAACCTGGATCAGATACATACAGATCGACACCAGATTTTGCATAGGCCATCACAAGGGAGATGAAAAACTATCCCCAGGAAATTGTTATTCAATTTAAACTCAATGGCCGGGGAAAGCAGATCTAGGCCAAGAACTCAGTTTTCCCCAAAAATGTAAATCTTGTGATTTCTTGATGCACGAGTGGAATTGGTTCAATTCACTTGGCGATCTAGTTCATCACTCAACAAAGCATCAATCAGCGCAAAAAGAACGAGCCAAATTGCTCCAAATCCGACGAATAAACATTCATACAAAAATACCACCAAAAGTCAACACAGCACAGAGATAAATGAAAATCATAGATAAAAGTGACCAAGCCCAGAGGGCACGAGGAGGATTCGGGCCTCCATTCCCACACCAAATATCTCACAAATACATGACAAAAATTCTTGTTCTTGGACCTCTAACAAGAACATGAACAGAGAGGGGAAAAGCTACTGGAGAAGGAAAAATGAAAATACTAGAGGTAAGAGGTAACAGAGGTAACAGAGGTGACAGAGCTAGTCTAAGTGGGGGCAGTCCACTCCTATTTATATGCCTATTACAAAATTCCACTTCTGCGCCTAGATATTTTTAGAGCGAACCACCTAGCCAAGGGCATTATGGTCCAACTCAAGATTTTCTGATCCGACGGCCACCGCGCCTTCTCACCGGTAGCCTTGCCTCAACGCAATCTCCTTGATGCTGCCACATGCCGTCCGTACGCATCGGGACCTCCAGCCGGGTTTTGAGGCCCAAACCCACGAAACCCGTCGCCGATGGTTTTGAGGGCAAACCACCAAACCGTCCGCGAGTAGCGTAGCCATACCCGTCCCCCGCCGATGGTTTTGAGGACAAACCACCAAACCTCCTCGTGAGTAGTGTAGCCTGTACACATCCCCCGCCATGTACACTTGAGCTTGTCGATGTCCCAAGTGTCAGCCACCGCAACTGGCCACCCGGCTGTCTGGTCCGTCAGTCTAAGCCTAGCGTCTGCCCTTCACCTCACCCGATCCATCAGCACAGCATGCCCTACTTGACCTTCTCCCGACCGTTGCCACCGTCTCCGGACTCCACACCTGCACATCACTAGCCAAGAGACACGTTTCGACATATAACCCTGTGCGAGAGGATCAGTAGAACCACCGAACCAACCACCAACCATAAGTGTTGGACATGTTGACAATCGCTCATCACTCCAACAAAGATGCTACATCATGATATGGAAAATCACGTGTCAGCATATTTGTTACATCGAGAATATGTTTTTTTATCAAAGCGGTACACATACAATTATTTTAGAGTAAATTGCACCCAATATACAACAACTATCTATGTGTGTGCATGTTTGTCCAAAATCTTGTAACTTGCTCAAATTAACACAACTACAATTTCGGTGGGTGCATGTTGGTCCAATATCTTCTAATCTATTTAATTTGATGCAAAGTTGATATAGGGTTGTTCACTACATAAAAATCAGGGACTAATAGGTTCTTTTAAAAAAACAAGAATTGGCAAAATTACCTTTTTTTTTCTTTTTTTGTTTGATTTAGTTATAACCGAAGTAATCAAGTTCTTGTACTAGTCTACCAACCCAAGAAAAAAGAAATGAAAGGAAGGGGAAATATTGGCCACCACTGTTGGAAGGATGTAACAGACATAAAAAAGAAGATGATGCAGCAATTGCACCAGGAATGGTTCAGAAAAAAAATAGAGAGAGGGTGAATAGATCTATTATAAACTTATAACTTGACTCAGTGGATTAGCAGATTGCAAAGGTTTTCGCAGATTCCCGCAAAAGTTTCGAAAGGATAGGTAGTGAGTACTTGGTTCCCCTTAAGCTTACTAAACTTAAATTCAAAATATCAAAATAAAAAATTAAAGTAAGCTTTTGTTTTAGGCCAAATTTAGAAATAATATCATAATATAGTACAAACAGAGTATTGGATGAAATGAGTGTGCTAGAGTGTATCTTCCGATAATACACTGATTAAAAGTGTAGAAAGAAACATTGTTACGATGCTTGGACCATATATGCACCAATAAGTCAAGTTCTTGTATTAAACTAAATAAATTAGAAGATGTTAGACTAATATGTACCCACCTAGATAGTTTCTGTGATAAATTAAACAAATTATAAGATGTTAGATTAAGATGCACCCACGTTGATAGTTGTTGTATGATGAGTGCAATTTACTCGTTATTTCATAATATCATATATGGACACGTACACACCGGTGACTGATCAACCATACTGATGCATACATGGCTACCTTTTTATTTACTACAACACGAGTACGCTTTTTTAGCAAAGCAATAGACATAAAACTATTATTATGTATGTCATGCACACGTAGAGTTTACTCGTCGGGGTTGGTCCACGCCTTCCTGTTCCTTCCAATGTGCCTTGAGCTAACAAGTAGAGTGAATCGCGTCGGGGTGCTGCCGCTGGCTGGTACAATAGCTCCACCGAGCGCCGCTGCATGGGCACCATTAACCTCGCGGATGACGAATGGCACGGTGGGGTGCATCCGGAGGCACTCGAGTATAACGGCACGGAGGTACGGCGTGCTACGAAGGTGCTCCTCGTGGACAACACCAGCAGCAGCAGCTACTTCGTGGTGTAGCTTGTTCTGGACATCTGGCTGGGAGACGAGATGCGCTAGCGTCCACTCGACGCAGGACACCACCGACTCGGCACCTGCAGCAATGAACTCCCACACTATGGGTGCCATCTCCGTCTCTTTCAAAATGCGTCCGGCGTCGGCATCGGCGTCGTCGACTCGCTCCCCACCCCCGTCGTGTACTCGCAGGTTGAGGAGGGAGTCGACAAACGAGACGAAGCCACCGCCCCAGCCGCATTCCGGGTGTCGCGCCTGCTGGCGACGACGACGCCTGGCTGCAATAAGAGGGACCAAGACCTCGACCAGCCGGTTGAACGCGACGTCGAAGCGTAGCCACTGCCTCCAGTACACGAGTCTTGGCAGCCTTGACCTTTGTGTCTCCATGGCGTCTTTGTAGGCAACGAGGAACTCCAGCTGCGCACGGTCTATGGCGTGTACGTCGCGTGCATCTATGCCGTCGCTGCCGAAGCATGCGCGCGCCATCACCGTGTACGCGGCAGCGCGGAGGCTGTCACGAACAACCGCCACCTCACTAGCGGCAGCCTGGTGGGCGGAGAGTGTGGCGACAAGGCTCTCGACGGCCTCCCACCGGAGTGGCTCCAGAAGCCCGAGGCGTGTTGGGTGTAGGACGTCGGCGGTGATGCTGCAACGGAGGGTGCGCCATGAGAGGGCCGTAGGGTGCGCCATGAGAGGGCCGTAGGGCATGTTGCCGATGCTGTAGTTATTTTCCCCTGAACGGAGGCTAAGTCTAGTGGGAAGGGCGTCGTCGGCCGATTGGAGAAAGCGTCGGCATGGTCGAAGAGCAGACGCCGGGCAACAGCTGGGTCTCTGATTACAATAATTGGCAGTTTCGGTGAAAATGGGATGTGCCGTGTTATTTTCCGTATGAAAACGAGTGTCGCCAGGACAATCCATAGCAGTGGCAGTGCTTCCATGTTGGACCAGTGTTTGTGGGCTTGCTGTGGCTCCCTGTGTGTGTATACATCTCTATATATAAAAGTTTAAATCTAGTGGATGACCTTTAAAACAGCTGATGATTAGAAAAAAAAAGAGTGATGAGATTCCCCGCCCCCACCAATGAAACCCTAGCCACGGCACCCGAAGTGTCCAAATTCCAGGCTGAAAATGATCGAGGATGCTATGTTGATTGGTGGTAACACTTCGGGATCGAGTTGATGCTGATCAGTTCTCACCAGCTGCTCACTATTTTGTCGAATGCCCAGAAGTTCACTGCAGTGTACTGCCATCCGAATTGTCACGTACTGTGTCAACTAACTATTCAACAGTGCCTTGAATAACCTTTAATTTCAATAACCTGTAATTTCATTAGTGTATCTTCAATAACGTTCTCCTCAAGGTACTTTTTGATAGTCAATGTACAAACACATGTGGCAGTCAAATTTCATTTCCTACGCAACCTAAAACTACATATTAAATAATCAAGACACTACCGGAAAACTGGACGTTGTCGTGTGCCTGGTACTTTGCCGTGTGCTGCACACAGCAAAATAATGCACACGGTAAAGGTGGCTTTGCCGAGGCACTCGGTGCCTTTACCGGGTGCCACGGCACTCGGTAAAAGGTGGCTGACCCATCACGGCAGCTACCTGCCGTCAGATTTTGCCGAGTGCTAGCCGTTAGACATTCGGCAAAGTTTTTTTATTGTTCTAAGACAAAGTTTGCCGTGTGCCAGGGCCGGGCACATGACAAAATATGATATTTTGCCGTCTGCCAGACAAAGTTTCCTTTTATTATTTATAAAACAATTTTTTCCGTGTACAGGGTCTGGCACACGTCAAAAATTTCTTTTTTAGTTTCTTTAAATTATATTTTGTGGAGTACCAGACAAAGGCACACGGCAAAGACAATTTTGCCGTGTGTCCCCAATGGCACTTGGCAAAAAATATTTTTTGTTTTTTATTTTGGGCCCAATTTTTTTGTGGTGCCTTGGGAGAGTATTTAAAACTCTATTTTAAAATTTGGAGTAAATTTGACTTTTTTGATATATTTTATTAATTTATTTCGTTTCATTGACTTTTTTGGAGTATTTCAAATCTAAACTGCATGTATATGGAATAATGGAATTCGGTCATTCAAAAAATAATATTTATGATATTTGGTGTATGTTTTGGCCATATCCAGGAACTCACCTGAAATCTCAAGTATCTTGTTGACGTAACATGTCGAGGTACGTGCGGGAAAAGTGATTTTAAATTATATAAATCCCAACGAAGTCCGAAAATCACGAAGCTAGACGACGCGTCATGTTATCACATGCGTAGGCCATGGTAAAAAATTGAGAATGTTTTGAGCAAGTTGCGAGGTCGGATGTCTAAAACCCAGAGATCTCCACATGTGATCACATGTTGAGATGTCTGGGTTTTAGACATCTGACGTCACTCCTTGCTCGAAACATTCTAAATTTTTTATCACATCCTCCACATGCGATGGCATGACACCCGGACAAGTTTCGTGATTTTCGGACTTCGTCTGTGTTGGGGATCGACCCTAGAGCCGCTGAGGGTTCTTACCTCCGACTAGGTTTCTAACTGATAAACCAAATGGCTTCTGTCTCCGTGTGCAACATACAGTGAAGCAATGGACTCCCGGAGGTGTGACCTCCGCTGCTAAGGCTTCTCCAGGGACCATGGGGGCGTTGAGGTGCGGAGGCCCAGCGGGGATGCCTCGCTTTAGGCAGAGGTCCTTCAAAGCCGAGCGGAGGTGGCAACCACCGAGATGGACCCTGACGCTAGTGGAGGTCAAAGCGGAGGCATCAGTGGCACATGGAGGAGGCCCACCAAGATGGCGAGTTGGGACTGGCAGAAGCGCTACGATGGCGGTGAAGCAGAGGGAGGAAGCCAAAGCGATAGCTAATGGGCCGTGGCCCATGGGCCCCGGCAGAGATGGCGAGGACGTCATTGCCCTCACGGGGTCCACATGTAATAGAGTTAAATATTAGGGTTCCAAAACTCCCTTCGGGGGTACGTTTGTACTTTTAGTTTTGTGTTGTGTGACCACTATAAAAGGCGATGACCCCCTGTGTAATAAGAGCAGTTGTCCTCTGGTAGCTACGGTGTCACCTACCCTAGGGCCTACCTTGTAATTTTCTCAAATTATATTTGCAGAGAGTTGACCTCGGTCCCTTCGTTACATTATATTCTAAATCTGCTGGAACCGTGTTCCAACAGTTGGCGCCCACCATTTGTGTCTGGCCGGAGATAACACCCGCAGATGCCACCAAGAACAAGAACCTCCACGAGGAAGCCTACCGCCGCTAAGGCGGAGGTACGAGAACCCTCCTCTCGAGGGTGGCCAAGAAGAAACGCTCGAAGCTTGGATATGGTACAGCACCACTACAATAGCACAGTTTAGCACAGCAGTAGTATCCAACATCGCTACCACCCTGGAGACCAGTGCATTAGCAAACAGGGCAGTACCCAAACCATACAGTTGGCAGAAAAGAAAGCAGTCTGACTTACATCAACCCGAGACCACTGCATATCATGTTCATTAAAACACCACAAGTGCAACTACCTCCGATGGGTCAGCAAAGGCAATACGAGGCCTTGCTAGCACCTCCGCAACAAAGCCAATCATCATCAATCGGTCCAAAGGCGAAACCTCCAATTGAGAACTAGATGAATCCACACTTTTCCTTACCGACTGTCAGAATAGTACTGCCAATAGCCGGATGCTCAGCTCTCGAATTTGAAACAAAAAAGCAGAAGAAGGATCACCTCCGCTTGGTAAACAACGTAGCAGTTCAAGGTGCATTTAGGTCAACAAATTGGTCCAAAGTAGCAATTGAGTTCACAGAACAGGACCTCCAGGTAGAAAGCTATCCACAAGCAGATGCTATGGTGATCAAGGCAAACATAGCAACGTGGGAGATAAGCAGAATACTCGTAGACACTGGGAGTTCAGTGGACATCATTTTTGCTAATGTATTCGATCAAATGAAGCTTAGCAGAAGCCAGTTACAGCCACGAGATACACCACTGATTGGCTTTGGCGGTAGAAAAATTGATGCACTAGGCAAAATTTCATTACCGGTGTCATTTAAAGACGGGGCCTGTGCTAGGACAGAGTACATCACCTTTGACGTAGTAGATATCTACTACCCATACAACACAATTTTGGGAAGAGGATTTACAAACAAATTCAATGTGGCAATACACATAGGCTAGCAAAGAGACCGGAGATCATCTGGAGGATCTGAAAGAGACATTTGCTAATCTCAGTGAAGCAGGGTTGAAATTGAACCCAGAGAAGTGTATCTTCTGAGTGAGCAATGGAAAGATGCTCGGATATATCTTTGGCCCGGAGGGGCTGAGAGCAAATCCAGACAAGAAAAGAGCAGTGCTAGCAATGTCAGAGCCGACCACCAAAAAAGAAGTCCAAAGACTGATAGGCAGAATAGCGGCACTTAACCGATTCATCTCGAAGTCAGCAGAACAAAGTCTACCATTCTTCAAAACACTCAAGGCCTCAGATAGATTTGAATAGGGCAGGGAGCAATCGGAGGCATTCCAGCAACTCAAAAATTACATGACAAAGGACTTGATGGTCGTAGCACCTGACACAGACATAGTACTATTACTATACGTTGCAGCATCCGCAAGCGCAATCAAGGTAGTACTGATCTAGGAAAAAGAAATCAATGACAAACAAGTGCAACAACCGGTGTACTATGTATCAGAAGTGTTATAGGGAGCAAAACTAAACTTCTCAAAAATCATGAAAATAGCTTATGCAGTGGTTACAACATCAAGAAAACTCAAACACTACTTCCAGAATCATGAAATCTTGGTACCGACAGCTCAACCATTAGCAGACATCCTGGGTAACAAAGAGGCCTCAGGAAGAATCGGCAAGTGGGCAATAGAGATCTCTCAGTTTGGCATCAAGTTTGTTGCGCGAATAGCAATCAAGTCACAGATGCTAGCAGATTTTTTAGCAGAATGGACATCTCCGCCCCACATAGAGAAGAAAGCGGAGGCTTCAATATGGACATTGTACACAGATGGGGCATGGGGCCTCTATGGAGCAGGTGCCTCCATAGTGTTGATATCCCCATCAGGAGAAAAAACAAAATATGCAGCCAGACTATGTTTCAAGGGCACAAACAATGTAGCAGAATACAAAGGTGTGATCCTCGGGCTCAACAAAGCCAAAGCATTGGGTGCGAAGCACATAATCATCAAAACAGATTCGCAAGTAGTCACAGGACAAGTAGAGAAAGAGTACTTTGCAAGAAACCAAGCACTGGCCAGATATCTAGAGGTTATCAGAGGCCTAGAAAAGAGGTTCAAAGGATTCACACTAAAACATATCCCAAGAGGGATCACACAGAAGCAGATGAGTTAGCAAAGGCAGCGACCAATCAGGCTGAGGTACCTGAGGGTACATTCTATCAAGAATTAACCCATCCGACAACCGTGAAGGTAAGTAAAGCCTTCACGGAGGTGCTTCTAGTCTACAAGAGGATGGGAGAAAAGCAATAATTGATCAGATCAACGAAGGCCATGTCACATCAGATGAAACTAGTGCCGCAAGGTTAGCTGCATGAGCAAGAAACTACACAATAATAGATGGGACACTATACAAAAAAGGGATAGTCCAGCCTCTGCTCAAATGCATTACAAAAACCGAAGGTAGAGATCTTCCACAAAATATACATTCAAGGACATGTGGGTCACATATCGGACCAAGAGTGCTGTCAGCCAAAGCAATCAGTCAAGGATTCTAATGGCCTACTCACATAAAGGATGCACTGCATATAGTCAGAACGTGTAAGGCATGCCAAATCTTTGCACCTCATCAATCAGCCCCAGGGGGCAACTCAACTCATACCTCCGGTCTGGCCATTACAAAGATGGGGAATGGATCTTGTTGGCCCCCTACCACCAGCACAAGGTGAAAGCAAGTACACAGTGGTAGTAGTTGAATACTTCACAAGATGGATAGAGGCAAAGCCAATGGCAACAATTACCTCTGAAATAGTGAAAAAGTTTTTCTGGCAGAACATAATTTGTAGATTTGGGGTACCCAGGACACTCACAGTTTACAACAGAAAGAAGTTCGATTCTAAAAAATTCAAAGAATTCTGCAAAAGCATTGGAACCCAGCTAGCCTTTGCCTCCATCTACCACCCAGAAAGCAATGGAGCAGTAGAAAGATCAAATAGGATAATATTCTCAGCAATCTCAAAGACACTATTTGATCACAAAAAGGGGAAATGGGTCGATGAGCTGCCCAAAGTAATTGGGTCTAACAACACAAACGTATCAAGGGCGACCGGGTTCACCCCATTCAAGATACTCTATGGAGAAGAAGCAATGATGCCAGAGGAAATTAAGTACCAAAGTCTACGTGTGATCATGGAAACACTCGCAAAAGATGAAGAATACAACAAGAAAATGACTGAGGCATACAGACTTGAAGCCATGGACAACGTCAAGAGATGCAAAGGTTGTCACAAAGAGCATCACAGATGGAGATTGGGGAATGAGGCGGAGGCCAAATACGCAGAACCTAGGAAAGTTGCAGCCAAAATGGGAAGGACCATTCATAACCAAGCAGATAGGAATGAAGGGGTCATTTTATCTCCAAGACTAGGAAGGAAGGACGATGACTCACTCCTGGAATATCGACAACCTAAGGAAATACTATACATAGCATGTAAGGGCAACCGTGGAAATATAAGCGAAGGTCCATAGTTTTTTTTAAATTTCTGCAATTTACATTTCTGCAAAAAAGCCAGCTTGCCTCTTTTCCTCACACAGGGGCTTCAAATCAGAGGTGAGTTTTTAATGAGGCAAGACCGTTTGTAATCAACCTCTAAATCTATAAAGAGGAACCCCACAAAAGAATATCAAAACAGTCGAAAGCAGCCAGCAACGCGGCCGCAATATTTAACAACACTTCACGAAACACGAGGTCACTTCAAGCCTATGGTTGAAACCACAAGGATTAGGCGTGAAGCGACCTCCGAAACAAGACAAAAGCCCTTGAAAAAGACCTGTCATGTCAGGCATCAAGGCAGGCACTTGCAACCAAAAGTTGCAAATAGATCAGAACAAGACCTGCAATGCAACGCAGGCTCCGATAGCTTAAAAACAAGGAAAATACTGCACCTCCACAGTAGAGCACGACCAAAGCGGAGATAACGAAACCTGAGAAAATAATTTATGTAATAAATAAACCTCCGTAGAAACTCGAGGCATAAGCGAAGGCAAGCAAAGCAAAACATTCGATTCAACAAACAATCATGACTACAGTAAAAGCAATGACCTCCGCACGTCCCACAATGTCAAGCGTAGACAAAAACTGTCATCATCATAAAACAACAAATCTTTATTCGTCAATATTGGTAATTACAGCATACATGTTGCAACAAGACTGTGCAGGATAAGCATGCAGTGCGTACAAATTACATTAGGGGACCACTCCAGCCCAATAATTTGCGACCCCAAGGCAATCAACCTCCGCAAGAATCACCTATACCCCAGCCTGCAAAAGAGCAAAGAGCACACAAAGTAGAGCTCTTCGCGAAGATAAATGATCTTGTCCCTCGAGAAAAGCAGGTGCTGGTGCAGCATAACTCAGTGTATTCACAACATATACCCCACCACCATCTGGCTGCACACCACGCTGCGCCTCCAAGAGCCCCAAAGAAAGAATCAAAGTGCAAGAGTTGTCAAAGACAAGAGAGAGCTGGTAGACTTCCGATCCACAGCGATGCTTGATACACCCTGACACCTTCTAATTGTACAACGCCATACACCTTCCATCGGCAAGCGACACCTGGATCGCACATCCGCTCTGCAATCATAGGGAATGACTCCACAGTAGGCGTCCACTTTTGAGAGTACAAAATGAAACCAAGGGTGTATTGTTGATAAACAGAGACATCTAATACCCCAGCAACCGAAAAAAGATTCACTAACATAGGTCCGTTATTACGAGTCCTCACACTGTACCCTCAGACTTGTCCTTCTTCATTAGCTATCAGCACAATGCTAGTCACAAGACTATACCAACATTAGAGAAGCCAAAAGATCTTTTATAGGGAGCCACCAAGCAGCATTAAAGCGACGGCAGCCACCTTGAATTAAACTGGTCATTTACGACATCAGTAGACCCTTACAACCACCAAAGTACAGGATCAGAAGGAATTAATAACAAAGATACTGAATATCTAATAATTAGCCCTAGACACAGCAATATAAAAGGAGGCCTATTTCCCCTCCCCCTCGCATTCAGCAAACCCACTGCCCAAACCACAAAGCAACATGCAGACAACGCTTTACGACGACCAATGGAAGATGACGTAACCTTGCACCTAGCATAATACCCCAATGCACCATGTAAGAATTCTTAAAGAAGCTAGCTCACAAAGGAAACCGGAGGTCACCAGGGTCTCCGGCACTGCTTCCTTAAAGCCCATATGCAGAGCAAGCCAATCAGGATCATCAGCGAGACGGAGGCAAGGGGGATATCGCGTAAGAACTCATAACGTCCCCCTATCCCCGCCAAAATCAACCACGATCCATTGCCGCAGTCCAAGCGTCATATGCAGTGAAGGCACAGAGGCCAAGCCAGAGGCTATAAGTCCAAATGCAGCAAGGTGAATGTTACTGGCAGCAGCACTAACCTCTGTAGTAACCAAAGATAAATAATAGCAACATGCTAACCATGTAATAGAGACACCAAGTCTTCAATAATAAAAATACATATCAAACCATTACAACCTTCGAAGAGGAAAAGAAACATAAGCGGAGGCCAAAGAAGCACCTAAAACCTTGGCCTCTGACAGAAACATAATATCCTCCACCAAAAAGCAGAGGTCAAACTAAGGAAACGCATAAGCAAGAAGCAAATCACACGACGCACCTCCACGAAGGTCAAAAATGTTACAAAGGCTTAGTTGGGCCATTCCATGCAAGAGATCTAGTAAAACTAGAGCGCTTATCATTCAAATCATAAACAACAAAATCAAACATGTCGTTCACAGAATGCGAAGGAAATGTCATCTTTCAATAATCCCATAGTTCGCCAGTAACGTAAATACCGTCACTCATCAAAGTAACAGGATCGACCTCCTGCACAGGCCGCAAATTGCAGACCTGCGCAGTATGATACGACCATTAATAATTTACATTGCCAAAAGAACCCAAATGTGTTTTTACACATGCCTATTGGCATGAGTCAGCAAAAGATTGATCTACTCTAAGCTACAAATCTTAGTCCTTAACCTCCTCTTCAGCAAGCAAGTTCTGGGCCTCAGGCTACACCAGCGGTTGAACCTTCGACGTCCCAACATCAGTGTTAGCAGCTTTCAGCTGTGACACAAAGGTACCACCACCCACAGAGTCCTTGGACTGAGCAGAGATAGGACCAGAAATCGTATGAGTTTGAGCTCCGCGGCGACCATACTTCAGCTTCTATAACAAAAAAGACACAAGTCAAAACCCCAACCCCGTCACAAACTCTATAAAAACAAGAAAAAAGAAAGCAGGTAGTACCACTTCACGAGTTGTCTCTGCCATAGCCACAGTCTCAGAACGTTCGAACTTGGCCTAGAAATTAATCATAAAGTCCTCATGGTTGTCTTGACAAATCGGTCCGTCCTACCAGGCTCATCGAGAGAAGATAGGTCCTTGAATTCATAGTTTCCCAAACCCTTGATGCCACCGGAGACAAAATATTTGCAAAAGTAGGTGGCTGAAGTCTTGGCGCTAAAGTCGGAGACCCCGGTCAAAAATTCGGGCAGCTTGCTGAGATTAGACTTGATCCAAGAAAAAAACCCCAGATGTTGAACTCTCAGGGGCCAGCGGAGGTACAGTGCCACCAAAAGCATGAAGAGCAGAGACATAAGCCTCAGCTACTTCTATCCCAACTGTCCTCATGGAGTTCAACTCTTTTCCAAGGTTCTCCGCCTTCAACCGGAAGCCTTCCCCGACTCCCGCTCCGTGTCTATCTCCTCGCGATGGCGCTCGGAAACCCCAACAGCCTTATTTGACCGTTCATTGGCAAGAGCCTGCGACTTCTGGGTAGTGTTAATAGATTCTCTCAAACTAGAAGCTTGATGTCGGTGTTCAGAAACCAGGGGGTCCTAACCCAATAAGTAAACATGTACTGCGTGCTCCTTAATCCGGATGGTGATGCAAGAAGAACACACAGTTTATCCTAGTTTGGGCAAAGAAGGCCCTACATCCAGCGGGGGGATAGTTTGTATTATCTTGCACCAAAGTGCTTGTACAAGGGGGATACAAGCGAGCGAGAATGGAGGTGGAGAACAAGGACTAAGTCTAGAAGCGCTAGTCCTACACCTTGTGTGCGTGGTGCAATTGAGTGTGTTTGAATGAGAGGGCGAGAGTCCTTTTTTGCACTGGAAGCCCCCTGCTTTCAGCTATCCCGACATCCCCTTTTATAGGCCAAGGGGAGGCATGGGTGTACAAAAATCCTAAAGCTGGGTAGGTGTGACATTGAGGGGGTGATGCTTGATGACGTTATTGAAATGACCACGATTTCCACAAAGGGAAATCCAAAAAGCCAAAGTAATATGACCATTTAAATCACATTACCCGATAACAGTTGATTACCATAATTCATACATCAAACAAAAGAGTGCAAATAGAGGGGTTTACAATAACTTATTACATCGCCACTTGGCGGAATCAGAGTTCAAGTAGCATAACAATAAAATCTTGAGGTGCGAAAGCTATCATCTTCGATCCAACTTGAGCGTAGGCACGAAACCCTCAATCGCTGTACTCCCCAGATGAGTACTCACTCCTTGAACCTGAAACCAAATTTTTAGTACGATTTGTACTGGCCACAGTCCCATCCTATGCATTGCTTTGTGGAAGTTGGATGCAAAAATGGATATATCAAATGAAACCTATGAGGCTGGGGTTTCCTATGCATTAATCAGGTATATAATTAATAATATAGTAAACAAGTTTTAAACACAAACCCATTCCAACCATCCATCACCATCCATATCTATAGCACCAACCCTTCTCCTCCAACACCATCTTAGACTCGAGTCGACAAGACAACTCCCTCTTGGCTTGCCTCAGCGGCCCGCAGCCCTTTACCTGGCTCATGGCCAGAAATCACACTCAGGGGAAGGTAGAACACTCCACTCACTAGTCTGGTGCATCCTCCCAAGGAAAGGTCCATAGCCAATGAATGGGCTTATGTATCGATCGATCAACCATACACTCTGCAGAGGTTTCACTAATCCACTAGATAACCATCATCGGTGTTGATCACCACCTAGGCAGATTCCGGGTGCCTACTGCCATAGAATGATGCCACTCTACCATCCAGCTCTAGATCACTGAAACTGTCAATAGAGCATGTATTCGCTCCCGTAGAGGATGCCATGCCATGTACCCACTCCCGAAGGGGGTGCCATGATCATCTCGGTAGGGTGTTAACTCCATCCCATGCATATACCTTCCTATCACTACTCGCCTAGCAGTAGTGGCATCGATCTATCCAGCGGTTTGGCCGTCTCCCCCCATGGAGAGCGAGTGGAAAGATAGAGATTCTAAAGGTCCGGATACCAGCGCAACAGTTCCTAAGTGTGACCAAACCGGGTTATCTTCATCAGGGTTTATCTTTAATGTGCTACCACCCCACCTCTCAGAAGATCACACCCAAAAACCACCATCACATCTCAGTTAGCCCGCCACAGGCTCCTCTCATGGGAATGTCCAGATCCATTCCCTGGCAAGACTTGCTCCAAAAGCTCATTGTAGATCTCGATCGACTCAACCCTCACCCTACTCCCTGCCGTAAGCTCCACCCCAAACCCAGATATAGCATCATCAGCTCACATGCCCATCTGATCCATCAACTCGCACGTCTCCAGCCTGACACCCTTCAGGCCTTCCCGGGGTTCATCATGTCGCATCAAAATATAAGCGAGTGAAGTATATATATAAATATAGCAGATAAGCAAGTGGCTATAATAACAGCGGGTAAGCAGGTGAAAGTTTACAACAAGGTAGGGCTCATCAAATAATAATCTATCATGCAATCCTAACATAGGCAAAATATTATAGCAATAGGAAATAAAGCACTAGCCATACTACATTTGCCATGAGTAATGGGATCTATGAGGTTGGATGAGGTGTGACACCTTCACTGACGTAGCTGTTGGACTTCTCCTGGTAGTCACTATCGTCAGACTTGTCCTCGCTCGAGCCTGTAATGAGAATTTAATGGTCACGGGAGTGACCCTTATAGATTAGCATAAAGAATGAATGCCAAATAGAAGATCAAATGCACTCAAACATAGTTTAGATAGATAGGGCTCAATTTATAGAAAATTTGGATATGTGGATCGTATTTTTCGGAGCTCATATGAATTAGTTATGAATTTTTAAAGATTTAACTATTTTCTAAAAAAGAAAAGGACTGATTTATCTGTGGTGACACATGGCAGCATGGGATTGGGCCACGTGTCACACAGCGGCTGACATGGCGGATGATGTCATGCTGACATCATCATTGACCGGGTCAACAGAGGCCTGACAGGTGGGTCCGGGGTGACGTCACTGTTGACGTCAGCGGTCAACGGTCAACGGTCAACTGACAGGTGGGCCCCACTGGGCCATTAACGGGTCGTTAATGGGCCAAGTGGGACGGATATGGGCCAGGCCAGGCCCGCCACATGGCACGCGCTGGTGCGGCCACGTCATCCCTCTGGATGCACCACGGGCTTGGTCCACGACTGCTGGTCCACAATACACCGTCCTGTCTGGGTCCACTGGTAGCGACTTAGATCGACATGAGCCAGGTGCACGGGCATGCCCTTGGGTCCACACGGTCCAATCATCAGTCCATCGGTGCACCGGCTTGGTTCGGTCCCACTGGCAGCGGCTTTGGCTCACGTACACCGTGTCCACCAACTGTTCCACCAGCTCATCCCCTTCCTCTGTCTGTGTCCGCCCGACGACGCGGCTTGCTGATGGCGAGGGAAACCTCGATTCCTAGTGCCATGGTGGATCTCTGGGCTCATCAACTCGACCAACAGCTTCAGGACGTCAAGGCAGTCACGATGGTGGGCTTCAAGGCGGTGGCTTGACTCCCGACTGCGCGCTCTGAGGTGGACGGCGGCTCGACGGCAGCGGTGCTTGGTGTACTCTTCACACCGAGTCACTCCAGCTCCAATTCATGGTGTAGAAGCGCGATTGGAGTCATGCAGCACCTGCCCAAAGCACCGGCGGTGACCAAAAGCCACGGCGGAGTCCGCGTGGGCAGCAACTCCCACGGTGGAGCTCCAGTGCATCCACGGTGCATGGTTACGGCACTCTGAGAGGGTCCACGGCCTCCATCTTCATGTCCAGTCGATGTAGCTCATCACGGCGGAGGTTGTCATCGCATCCTTGTCCTTCAAGGCGGTAGGAGATGACGGGAAAATGGCGACAGACGGCGGCGCTCTGGAGCGGCAGCGCACCGGCACGACGATGGCAAGGTGGCTTGGGTCGGTGCTCTGGCGAGGTAATCACGGAGCCAAGGGGCGTATAGAGTCCGTGTCATCAAGGCGAGCGTGGATCCAAGGTCGATGGAGGGCAAAGCTCGACGGTGAGGCGGCTGGGTGACTTCACCATGGCGGTGCTCGGCGCGTGGCGATGGACAGGGCATCTTCTGCTCTGGCATCCTCCCGATGTCGTGGTCCAACGGGCTAGGCTGGTCCATGTGAGTGTGTGTGCGATGTGTTTAGTGAGGTCGGCATTGACCTTGGCCTACGCGCTCACGGCGGAGCGCCATGACCAAGAAGCAAGGCGGATGGCGGCGGTGCTCACCGACGGATTGCAGAGGATGGAGGTGTGGTACAAGTCTAAGCTCCGGGGTTCTTGTGGCTCCGGCTTGTAGTACGGCTTCTCCTTCTTGCTCCTGGCGCAGCAGCATGGCGGCACTCCTCTTCTTCTCCAACTCTAGCGGCAGCTGCTAATTCTTTCCCAACTCCCATCCTCTCCCTTCCTTCTCCTCTTCTCCAATTGAGGCTGGCAAGATGCAATTGAGTCGCCACCGAGGCAACGGTGGGTCCTGAGAACCCTAGAGCGCTAAGGCTTGCTCTTATAGGGTCGAGGCGGAGGTAGGTGGCCGGTGGACGATGATCGACGGGGGAAGCTTGATCAAGCGGCCGAGGGGTAGTCCAGGCCAGCAGCTGGGGCTCGGTTTGGGTCCATGGGACAGTGAGAGGGGGCTAGCAGGGGCTAGGTGTGAAAGTGCTTTACCGCCACGTAGTTCACCGCTGCGGCAGCGCATGTGCGTGCACGCGTGGAGAATCTTGCTTGCAGCCGTGGGTGCTTTATGCAGGGGCTGTCAGGCCAAGTGGTAGGCGGACACGTGTGGATGCGGGGAAAGCTTGGATCGAGCGGCCGGTGTTGCTTGTTTCACGGTGACGCGGGGGACAGCACTAACACCGATGACATCACGCGCGTAGACAGTCAGGGGGGACCGTGGGACTTATGACAGCTGGGTCCCACTATGGGTCCTGGTCGTCAGCGGCAGCAGGGCGACGGCGTGGCACGGGCGCAGGCGGTTCCTTGCTGGGCCGCCGGCCCTACTGGGCCGACGCGAAGGCGCGGGCGAGCGAGCGGGCCGCCTTGCTGGGCTGGCCACGCGCGGCGAGCGGGAGCACGGGCGAGCGAGCGGGCCGGCTGGCTGGGCCGTCTGGTTGTGGGAGAGAGGGAAAGGCAGCTGGGCTGGGCTTATTGTTCGGGCCGAAAGGCTATTTCGTTTTCCTTTTCTTTTTCTTTTATCTTGTTCATTTTCAAATACTTTTATATATACTTATATATATACATATGTTATGTGTCAAATTTGAGCAACAAAATAGTGAGCATGCATGGCCCAAATAATGTTAGGGTATTATTCCCTTAATATTTATTTGTCAAAATAAATATTATGTTGTCACTTTTATTATTCAACACATAAACCAAATAAAATCCAAATCACCCCTTTAATGCAACATGATGTATGAACTATTGTAACATTGAAACAAAGCTAATGCAACATTGACATATAACATGTGAAACATAGAGCATTGACATGAGATATTACTTAATTTATAAACACATGAATGCTATGCATGACATGATGGGGTTAAAGCAAGGTTAAGGGGTAGATGATGACATGTTGCACCACATCACTCAGGGTTTTGTCAAAAAAATTTTGTAGCTCGGATTTTTGGGTTGTTACAGTCTTCCTCCTCATTAGAATCTCGACCTCGAGATTTAAGAGATGACATACCTTTCAAAGAGGTAAGGATACTGTAGCATCAGTTGATTCTCATCTTCCCATGTTGCTTCACGTTCAGTGTGATTGCTCCATTGAACCTTGCACATAGGGATAGATTTGCCTCGGGTCTCTTTGGTGTCATAACCTAAAATCTTGATGGGGTGCTCTTTATACTCCAGAGTATCTTGGATATCAAGCACATCAACGGTAACTGGTTCTTCTTCTGGTACCCTTAAGCACTTGCGTAACTGTGAGACATGGAATACAGGATGTACTCCTGCCAACTGTGGAGGTAGTTTAAGCTTGTATGAAAGCTTTCCAACTCTCTGACAGATGCGATAGGGTCCAACATATCTTGGAGCTAACTTTCCTTTCACGTGGAATCCGGCGGTACCATGAAGTGGAGACACTTTGAGATAGACATAATCCCCAACTTTGAATTCAAGGTCTCGGCGCCTTTTATCTGCGTAGCTCTTCTATCGGCTTTGAGCAATCCTCAAGTTCTCTCTAACTTGGGCTACTCCTTCTTTGGCTTCCTTAATCTTGGCGGGGCCAAAGACTGCCCTCTCACCTGGATGGTCCCACATCAACAGGGTTCTGCATGGTTTGCCATAAAGAGCCTGGAAAGGTGACATCTTGATACTTGCCTGGTAGATGTTGTTGTACGAGAACTCAACAAATGACAAACACTTCTCCCAATCTGTTCCATATTTGAGAACACTGGCACGAAGCATATCCTCCAAAATCTGATTCAACCTTTCTGTCTGACCATTTGTTTGAGGGTGGTAAGCAGTGCTATAGTCAAGGTCAGTCCCAATGGACTCATGAAGAGCTTGCCAAAATCATGACATAAATTGAGGTCCACGATCAGACACAATACTCTTAGGAGCTCCATGAAGCCTCAATATCTCCTTGATGTAGATATCTGCCAGCTTCTCAGCGCTAACAGTGGTTTTGGCAGGCACAAAGTGGGCGACTTTAGTCAGATGATCTACAATCACCCAAATGGAGTCATTACCAGCTGGTGATCGAGGTAAACCCACGATGAAATCCATGGATATGCTCTCCCACTTCCATTCAGGAACATCGAGTGGTTTGAGTAATCCAGTGGGTCTTCTGTGTTCGGCCTTGACTCTATTGCAAATGTCACATTCGGCCACATTCTTGGCAATGTCTGACTTCATGCCTTTCCACCAAAAGTGCTTCTTCACATCTTGATACATTTTCGCACCACCCGGATGGATGCAATACTTAGATTCATGCGCTTCTGACAGAATTTCCTTACGCAAAGTAGGATCGTTGGGTACATAGATTCTGTCCTTAAACCAGATGGTTCCATGCTCATCTTCTTTGAATTTTGGGCTGTAGCCTAGCTTCATCAACCCACGAATGTACTCCATTTCCTCACAACTTTTCTGAGCTTCATGAATTCGCTTGGTGAGATTATACTCGATGCGAAGTTCGTGCAACAGACCATGGGGTACTATCTCAAGCTGGAGATCTTCAATCTCTTTCTTCAATTCAGGTGGCAGGGTTGAGGTGAACAGAGCATGACAATAGGTCTTGCAACTAAGAGCATCTGTGACTACATTCACTTTTCCCGGATGATAGTGAATCTCCATATCGTAGTCCTTGATTAACTCTAGCCATCTGCGCTGTCTCATATTCAGATCTTCTTGAGTGAAGAAGTACTTCAAGCTCTTGTGATTGGTGTATATATCACACTTGTTGCCAATGAGATAATGCCTCTAGATATTCAGGGCGTGCACAACAGCTGCTAACTCGAGATCATGAGTGGGGTATCATTGCTCGTGCTCCTTAAGTTGTTGGGAAGCATAAGCAATAACTTTCCCATTCTGCATCAGCACACAACCTAGTCCTTGGCGAGAGGCATCACAATAGACAACAAAGTCATTAGTGATATCAGGTAAGGCTAGGATAGGCGTGGTAGTGAGCTTATCCTTCAGAGTTTGGAAACTTTGTTCACATTCAGGTGTCCATTCAAACTCATTGGTCTTCTTCAAGAGATTTGTCATAGGATGAGCTATCTTTGAGAAGTTCTCAATGAATCGGTGATAGTAACCCGTTAATCCTAAGAAACTCCTGATCTCGGACACATTGCGAGGCTATTCCCGTTCTTTCACGGCCTCTATCTTTGCAGGATCAATAGCAACACCATTAGCTGAGAGTACATGACCAAGGAAAGCAACTTCTTCAAGCCAGAACTCACATTTGCTGAACTTGGCATAGAGCTGGTGTTGAGACAACTTCTCAAGCACTATTCTTAGGTGTGCTTCATGCACTTCGGCTATGGATCAATAAACCAGAATGTCGTCAATGAAGACTACCACAAACCGGTCAAGATCATCCATAAACACTTTGTTCATCATGTTCATGAACTAGGCAAGGGCATTCGTGAGACCGAAGGATACAACGGTAAACTCATACTGCCCATAGCGAGTGACAAAAACTGTCTTGGGAATGTTTTCCTCACAAATCTTCATTTTATGATAACTAGATCTGAGATCAATCTTCGAGAAGTACTTAGCACCACGAAGCTAATCATGCAAGTCATCAATCCTTGGCAGAGGATACTTGTTCTTGATGGTAACAGCGTTGAGATTGCGGTAGTCAATGCACATCCTCATTGAGCCATCCTTCTTTTTCACAAACAGAACAGGTGATCCTCAGGATGAGGCACCAGGCCTAATAAAGCCCTTATTGGAAAGCTCTTTCAGTTGCTTTTTGAGCTCTTCTAGTTCATCAACTGACATGCGGTACGGTCGCTTAGAAATGGGACCGGTTCCCGGCACGAGGTCAATTATGAACTCAACATCACGATCAGGTGGCATGCCTGGCAACTCTTCTGGAAACATGTTCTCATATTCTCTGACAACAGGGACATCAGCGAGAGTCTTTTCCTTTTCCTGAGATTCTGCCTAGACTTGAGTGCATTCAGGGCACATAGAACAGATACTGACATATGCTTCTGAGGTGCACATCTAACTGCTTGGCCAGAAGGGTGAGTTATTTGAACATATTTAGGTGAACAAGAGATCAAACCCTTGTGCTTGGTAAGCCAATCCATGCCTAGGATGACATCCAACCCATTTGAAGGTAGAAGGGTAAGGTTAGCTTAGAAGGTTAGACCCTCGATAGAAAGCTTCACTCCCTTACAGATATGGGTGCTTCTCATCTCACCAAGAGGAGAACTGGTGACTATAGGCTCCAAACATGGAGTGGTAGGTAGTTTATTCTCTCATGCAAACTTGGATGAGATGTATAAACATGTAGCTCTAGAATCAAACAGAACGGATGCTTTAATGCCATTAACAAGAAACATACCGTACACAACATCTGGGGCAGCTTGAGCTTCTTCTGCATTCATGTGCGTGAGGCGACCGCGGCTTGCAGATCCACGGTACTAAGACTTGGGTGCAGCAGGTGCAGGCATCTTCTCAGGACAGTCATACACCTTGTGTCCAGGTTTGCCACAACCAAAGCAAGTGAACAGCACACTGCCTGTGGGGGTTGGCGCAGTGACCTTCAAGTTGCCTAAGTTTGGCGCAGCTCGAGCAGGTGTAGAGTGATCGGACCTGTGACGTGGCTGCGAAGAATGCTCACGGGCGTAGCGATCCTTCCCAGAGCAGTCATGAGAGCGATGGTCCCAAGAGTGATGGTCGTGGGAGCGATGGTCATGGGAAGAGCGGGAGTGGTCAGCAGAGTAGGCACCACCACTCTTACCCAAGCCATAGGTAGGGTCCTTGCTAAAATGAGGATAGCTAGAAGACCTGTCCCAATGGAACCTCTTGCGCTCATAGTCATGGTGGAAGCCCTTAGATTTCTTCTTCTCCCTTCTGGACATTTCTCCTGCCACCTTCTGGTCCTTCTTGATCTGTATGCAGTGACCAATCATGTCATGAAGGGTGTGAGTCTTGGTGCCTCCCAGGGCCACCTTGATCTTGGGGTTCAGACCTTTTTTGTACTAAGTGATCTTCTCCTTTTCAGAAGCCACAACATGCAGAGGTGCATAGCACAGCAAACTGGTGAAGGTGTTGGTGTACTCGCAGATGTCACACCCCTTCTAGGTGAGGTTGTGGAATTCCTCTTCCTTCTGTTCCATGACTCCCTCAGGAACATGGTACTCAATGAACTCATCAGTGAACTCATCCTAGGTGATGTGGTCGGGGTCCTCATGAGCTTGGCGGTAGCTGTCCCACCAGGAGTGTGTAGCAATCTCGACTCGCTCCTCAGGGGTACAAGTGGTAAGCTCCAGCTTCTTCTCAATCTCATGAAGCCAATCATCTGCTTCCAGCGGTTCCTTGTAGGTGCCATCAAAAGTGGGTGGCTTGAGCTTCAGAAAACCCTCAAATTTCCTCTAAGTCATTCAGGTTTCCCCCAAAGTGGTGATTGGCCCCATTGACCAATGCGGCAAGTAGCTGTGTCTGTTGCGCCATCACTTCTACCAGATTCTGTGGTGGTGGTGGTGGCGGGACCGGCTACGGTGGAGGGTTTGGCTGAGGCGGAGGCCCATTGCCATTGGCATCACCTCCTCCAGCGGCACCTCCAGCTGGCAGGGTCTGCTCACGGTCGTTCCCACCCTGGTTGAGGTCGACGGGCGGAACGCGACCACCCCTGTGTCCATAGCGTCTTCCATGCCCAAGCTTGGGCTTGGGTGGAGGTGGATGGTTGCCCAGACATGCGGAGCGATGTGCAGACATTTGACACATGGGTCAACAATGGTTTAGTACTTTATTGATTCAATATAATTAAATGATTTCAACGATTTAAGGAAAAATATTTAATCTATCCAACACTCATACAAAGAAGAAATAAGAGCCATAAAATGCGATAAGATCAAGTATTCATTACATGGTTTGCATTACATGACATCATCTCTAGCAGCTACGCTAGATGACCTGCGAGACTCGCACTACGAGAAGGTAACTCATGGAGGGTACATCAGGGATGATACATCACAACTCTTGGATAAAAACTGGCTCAACTCTATCTCATAACATGGCCATGCAGGGTCCACACTACTTTGACTCGTACATCAGTGTGTTGTACATTGCTGGGTGAAAGCGGCTACCAAGAACCATCAGCTCCTCCTGTGACATGTGAAGGCGCTTCACATAAGCCTGAGCTTGTCTGAACTCCTTGGTAAGTGGCAGGTTGGTGGGAGCTGGATAGTGGTCGTGCCTCAAGAAAGTCTGGCCAATCTGGAAAGTTTCCTTAAAGGGGTCCTTGCGTCTGGCTGACAAGGGAAGTCGGTCCCGCAACTCAACGTACTCTTGGTAGCGTCTCTCATCGGCGTTCTTCCAAGCTGTCTTGAGCCTCTTGTACCTGTCCACCAAGGTCTTGTTCTGAATCATTAGGGCAATCAGATGGCCTTGGTTGCACTATGCTTTTGCTTCTGCTTTCTTCAGGGCTTTGACAAGCATGGACTTCTCACACTACACAGTGAAGTTGCTCTTGCCATCTTTCGGTCTTCTCTTCTACAGTTCTCTGATCTCCTTGTCCCTGTCAATCTTCTCTCCTTCCAACTGGAGAACTCTTGCATCGAGGTAGTAGTTCCGTAGCCCAATGTCCTCAACCTTGTCTCGCAGGTCAGCGACCTCGGCTTTGTGAGCCCTTGCCTAACATGCGAGCTTGTCCTTCAGCTGGGCGACGGTAGCCTCGAGTCCTTCTTTTTCCTCAGCTTCCTTTTTATAGAACTCCTAGTACTCCATCAGAATGTTACGGTCGAGACATCTCTTCTTCTCCAAGTGCTCTATGTAGCGGTTCTGCTCGAAGAGGTGAGCGACAGAGGAACGGCTGCAAAGACTGGTCTCAGCTAGGATGACTGGCCTGACCAGGTCATCCTGCTGCTCTAGTGTGAGGAGAGAGTTCAGGGCTTGAGGAAGAAGACAAAACTCTATGTTGCGAAGGTGCACGTAAGTGGTTTTCATCACTTCACGCAGAGCCTTGAGTGACACAGACTGGATTCCTTCCTCGATTGAGTCCTCGACTGTCATCTCTAGGAGAGCTGGTACTGAAGGCAGAGTCTGACTTGCAGGTATCTCCAGGTGAGTGACCACGTAACCCTTAAATCCTCCCTCTAGGTCAGGTGCTCCTCAACAGGTACTCCGAGTACTCCTAGAACACGACGAAGGGTGTACGGAAAGCCTGGGAACTCCTGTCCCTGGTAGGTGAACTCAGCCTTGGGCATGCTGCTCAACGGTCCAAGCGGGGGTCCAAAGCTTGTCATCTGCATCTTTAAAAGGGAAAGGATCAGCAAGTCAGTCATAATAGAGAAGCCTTGCATAATATGAAATGCAGGGTCGGTATATAACCAAAAGAAAAGCTGGTTTGTCCTGTACTAACATCCATTTCTAGGGTTTCGTCCTAGGGTCAAGTATGGCTCTGATACCAACTGAAATGACCTCGATTTCTATGAAGTGTAATATGACCATTTAAATCACATTACCCGATAACAGTTGATTACCATAATCCATACATCGAACAAAAGAGTGCAAATAGAGGGGTTTACAATAACTTATTACACCGCCACTTGGCGGAATCAGAGTTCAAGGAGCATAATAATAAAAGCTTGAGGTGCAGAAGCTATCATCTTTGATCCAACTTGAGCGTAGGCACGAAACTCTCAATCGCTGTACTCCCCAGATGAGTACTCACTCCTTGAATCTAAAACCAAATTTTCAGTACGATTTGTACTGGCCACACTCCCATCCTATGCATTGCTTTGTGGAAGTTGGATGCAAAAATAGATATATCAAAAGAAACCTATAAGGCTGGGGTTTCCTATGCATTAATCAGGTATATAATTAATAATATAGTAAACAAGTTTTAAACACAAACCCATTCCCACCATCCATCACCATCCATATCTATAGCACCAACCCTTCTTCTCCAACACCATCTCAGACTCAAGTCGACAAGCCAACTCCTTCTTGGCTTGCCTCAGTGGTCCGCAGCCCTTTACCTGGCTCACGGCCAAAAATCACACTCAGGGGAAGGTAGAACACTCCACTCACTAGTCCGGTGCATTCTCCCAAGGAAAGGTCCATAGCCAACAAATGGGCTTATGTATCGATCGATCAACCATACACTCTGCAGAGGTTTCACTAATCCACTAGATAACCATCGGTGTTGATCACCACCTAGGCAGATTTCGGGCGCCTACTGCCATAGAATGATGCCACTCTACCATCCAGCTCTAGATCGTTGAAATTGTGAAGAGAGCATGTATCTACTGCCGTAGAGGATGCCATGCCATGTACCTACTCCCGAAGGGGGTGCCATGATCGTCTCGGTAGGGTGTTAGCTCCATCCCATGCATATACCTTCCTATCACTACTCGCCTAGCAGTAGTGGCATCAATCTATCCAGCGGTTCAGCCATCTCCCCCCATGGAGAGCGAGTGGAAAGCAAGAGATTCCTAAGGTCCGGATACCAACGTAGTAGTTCCTAAGTGTAACCAAACCGGGATATCTTCATCAGGGTTTATCTTTAATGTGCTACCATGGCACCTTCATCCCGGGCTCCCCCTTTCAGAGGATCACACCCAAAGTCCACCATCACATCTCAGTTAGCCCGCCACAGGCTTCTCTTATGGAAATGTCCTGATCCATTCCCTGGCAAGACTTGCTCCAGAAGCTCATCGTAGATCCTGGCTCGATCAACTCAACCTTCACCCTACTCCCTGCCGTAAGCTCCACCCAGCTCATATGCCCATCTGATCCATCAACTCACACGTCTCCAGCCTGACACCCTTTAGGCCTTCCCGGGGTTCATCACGTTGCATCAAAATGTAAGCGAGTGAAGTATATATATATAAATATAGCATATAAGCAAGTGGCTATCATAACAGCGGGTAAGCAGGTGAAAGTTTACAACAAGGTAGGGCTCATCAAATAATAATCTATCATGCAATCCTAACACAGGCAAAATATTATAGCAACAGGAAATAAGCACTAGCCATACTACATTTGCCATGCGTAATGGGATCTATGAGGTTGGATGAGGTGTGGCACCTTCACTGATGTAGCTCTCAAACTTCTCCTGGTAGTCACTGTCGTCAGACTTGTCCTCGCTCGAGCCTGTAACGAGAATTTAATGGTTGCGGGAGCGATCCCTATAGATTAGCACAAAGAATGAATACCAAATAGAAGATCCAAATGCACTCAAACATAGCTTAGATAGATAGGGCTTGATTTATAGAAAATTTGGATATGTGGATCGTATTTTTCGGAGCTCGTATGAATTAGTTATGAATTTTCAAAGATTTAACCATTTTCTGAAAAAGAAAAAGGGCTGATTTATTTGGTGGTGACACATGGCAGCACAGGATTGGGCCACGTGTCACGCGCGGGTCCAACAGGGTCAACACAGCGGCTGACGTGGTGGATGATGTCATGCTGACATCATCATTGACCGGGTCAACAGAGGCCTGACAGGTGGGTCCGGGGGTGACGTCACTGCTGACGTCTGCAGTCAACGGTCAACTGTCAGGTGGGCCCCACTGGGCCTTTAACGGGCCGTTAATGGGCTGAGTGGGATGGATATGGGCCTTTAACTGTCAAGGTGGCCACTCACCCCACTTGGCACGCGCTGGTGCGGCCACGTCATCCCTTTGGATCCACCACGGGCTCGGTCCACGTCTGCTGGTCCACGGTACACCGTCCTCTCTGGGGTCCACTGGCAGTGACTCAGATCCACATGAACTGGGTGCACGGGGATGCCCTTGGGTCCGCATGGTCCACGTCTCGGTCCATCGGTGCACCGGCTCCGTTTGGTCCCACTGGCAGCGGCTCTGGCTCACATACACCGTGTCCACCAACTGTTCCACCAGCTCATCCCCTTCCTCTGTTTGCGTTCGCCTGACGGCGCAGCTCGCCGATGGTGAGGGAAACCTCGATTCCTGGTGCCATGGTGGATCTCTAGGCTCATCAACTTGACCAACAGCTTTAGGACATCAAGGCGGTCACGATGGTGGGCTTCAAGGCGGCGGCTTGACTCCCGACGGTGCGCTCTGCGGTGAACGGCGGCTCGGCGGTGGTGGCGCTCGGTGTACTATTCACACCAAGTCACTCCAACTCCAATTCATGGCATAGAGGCGTGATTGGAGTCACGCAACACCTACCCAAAGTGCCGGCGATGACCAAAAGCCACAGCGGAGTCCCCGCGGGTAGCAACTCCCACGGCGGAGCTCCGACGCGTCCACGGTGCACGGCTATGGCACTCCGAGAGGGTCCACGGCCTCCATCTTCATGTCCAGTTGATGCAGCTCATCACGACAGAGGTTGTTGTCGCGTCCTTGTCCTTCGAGGTGGTAGGAGACGGCGGGAAAATGGTGGTGGACGGCGGCACTCTAGAGTGGCAGCGCACTGACACGACGATGGCAAGGTGGCTCGGCGAGGCAATCCCAGAGCCAAGGGGCATACGGAGTCCATCTCATCAAGGCGAGCGCGGATCCAAGGTCGACGGAGGGCAGAGCTCGACGGTGAGGCGGCTGGGTGACTTCGCCACGATGGTGCTCGGCACGCGGTGATGGACAGGGCGTCTTCCGCTTCGGCATCCTCCCGATGCCGTGGTCCATGGGGCTAGGCTGGTCCATGTGAGTGTGTGTACGATGTGTCTAGTTAGGTTGGCAGTGACCTTGGCCAATGTAACAGAACCAACCAATTTATTAGAGCACAAGCACATAATCCGCCATTTATTCAGCAAATCATATGATTGAGACCTAATAAACCCGGTAGTCCATGAAATCAGGAAGGATTTCAAACTTTTTCGACACGACCAAGATCGTAATAGTTTAGCGATTCCATTCACAAGTACACAGTTTGCACATAGTTTAAAACATCATCGGAGTACGAAATAGAGTTATTACAAATTAGTTTAAAGACTCAAAGTAGCGGAAGCGATTTAAGTTCAAATACCACACACACACATTTGAAATACAGTGCCAGGTCCTTAGTCCACATCCAGCAAAAGCATCAAGTCGAGAAGAGTGACCATGCCCAAGGTCTAGTCATCGCCCAAGGCGGGATAGAAACAGTTCTGACAATAACCATAAAGCATCTCACCATCTGCAAAAACATGGGAAATAAAACCCTGAGTACGAGGATGTACTCAGCTAGACTTACCCGTCATAAACTAAAATAAAGAGACTCCAAGGAGTATGCAAGGCTGTATAAGTAGGATAGCTGACTCATTTAAAATTTGTGAAAAAGCTTGCATTAAGAAACAATTAATAAGAACCTTCTAGCAATGTATTTTAATCTGATTATCCTTATCATGCTACATTAGCACCTGTACTAAACAAGCATGGTAATAATTATTCAACAGCAAGTAACCATTTCCGGTTGAGTATCTTTCAGTCTCAACAGCTCAACCATCTCATCTCTTGTTCAAGTTCTTACTACGATGCCGCTGCTCAAGTCAAGTGTTCACTGTCTAGGAACGATGGCGATTATAATCGATTACTAACCAGCTGGCGGGTACTCCTCACACAAACCACACTCACCAGCCACGGTGAGCTACAGGTCACCGACATCCAATTCAGGAAAAACGCGAGATCAACAGGTACCATCACATCCGGGCACCGTCCGGCTGCCAGCAGGGCGCACTATGCTCTATTCAGGCCTTACAACCGCGTAACCCGTGGTCCCCCATCTTCACCAATGCGATGCGTACAGCAGGTCGACTCCCGGCCCAAATCAAAATTAGGCTTCGCGGTCGGAACGACTTATCCTTCCAGCTAAATGTGAGGCATAAATTCAATATGACTTGAGGACGTACAACGGACGGGGTCCTAGTTCAACACAGACGGGATAAACCACATTGAACCTCCAGTTCATTCTCAGCTC
>CM041640.1:40536224-40583504 GCA_023333625.1 Bothriochloa decipiens | reverse complement strand
TCATGTGAAAGGCAATCAAAATTCGAATAAACAAGCATGATACATGAAATGACGATCGATCTTTTCATCAATGCTATACATAATGATGCTTATGCTTAAGAATGCAAATGATTATGCTTGCTTAACACCAGAGTGTTATAGCCTACGCGCTCACGATGGAGCGCCATGACCGAGAAGCAAGGCGGAGGTTCAGGAGAGCGGCGATGGCGGCGGTGCTCACCGACGTATTGTAGAGGATGGAGGTGCGGTACAATTCCAAGCTCCGCGGTTCTTGTGGCTCCGGCTTGCAGTACGGCTTCTCCTTCTTGCTCCTGGCACAGTAGCACGGCGACACTCCTCTTCTTCTCCAACTCCGGCAGTGGCTCCTACTTCTTCCCTAATTCCTTCCTCTCCCTTCCTTCCCCTCTTCTCTAATTGAGGCTGGCAAGATGCAATTGAGTGGCCACCGAGGCGGTGGCGGGTACTGGGAAACCCTAGAGCGTCGAGGCTTGCTCTTATAGGGCAGAGGCGGGGGTAGGTGGCCGGCGGATGGTGATCAGTGCGGGAAGCTTGATCAAGAGGCCGAGGGGCACTCCAGGTTAATAGCTGGGGCTCGGTCTGGGTCCATGGGACAGCGAGAGGGGCTAGCAGGGGCTGGGTGCGAGAGTGCTTTACAGCAGTGTAGTTCACCGTGGCGGCAGTGCATGTGCACGCGCGCGTGGAGAATCTCGCTCGTGGCCGTGGGTGCTTTGTGCAAGGGCTGCCAGGCCAGGTGGCAGGCCGACGCGCGTGGATGTGGGGAAAGCTTGGATCGAGCGGCCGGCGTTGCTTGCTTCGTGGTGACGCGGGGGACAGCGCTGACACCGGTGATGTCGCGCACGCGGACAGTCGGGGGGACCGTGGGACTTATGACAGTTGGGTCCCACTGCGGGTCCCAGCCATCAGCGGCAGTGGGGCGACGGTGTGGCGCGGGCGCGGGCGGTTCCTTGCTGGGCCGCCGGCCCTGCTGGGCTGACGCGAAGGCACGGGCGAGCGAGCGGGCCTGCTGGCTGGGCTGTCCGATTGTGGGAGAGAGGGAGAGGCAGCTGGGCGGGGCTGGTTGTTCGAGCCGAAAGGCTATTTCGTTTTCCTTTTCTTTTTCTTTTATCTTTTTCATTTTCAAATACATTTGTATATACTTATATATATACATATGTGATGTGTCAAATTTGAGCAACAAAATAGTGAGCATACATGGCCCAAATAATGTTAGGGTATTATTCCCTTAATATTTATTTATCAAAATAAATATTATATTGTCACTTTTATTATTCAACACATAAACCAAATAAAATCCAAACCACCCCTTTAATGCAACATGATGTATGAACTATTGAAACATTGAAACAAAGGTATTGCAACATTGACATATAACATGTGAAACATAGAGCATTGACATGAGATATTACTTAGTTTATAAACACATGAATTCTATGCATGACATGATGGGGTTAAAGAAAGGTTAAGGGGGTAGATGATGACATGTTGCACCACATCACTCAGGGTTTTGTCGAAAAAATTTTGTAGCTTGGATTTTCAGGTTGTTACAGTTATGGTTGCTGTAGAGGCGTGCTCCCAATATGGTTTGCCCCAGTAGCGACATGCTCGGAGTCGACGGCTGTCCTTCGGGTGCATCGCGATGATGCCGGTGATAGTTAGTGAAATATGTTGGGAATATGCCCTAGAGGTAATCATGGAGATGATGATATTCCAATTGTATTATGATATGCATTAAGTGTTCATTGAATATCCATTATAGACAACTTGTGTTGATTGGCAATTATGTGAATTTTTTGTGGAACTCAATTACTTGAATGGTTATTCTAAAGTTGTCCCTGGTCGGCGTTCTTGTGAGAACACACTTGAATATTAGACCAGCACATGTATTAGTTGATGGCTATGTTTCACAAGTCATGGACATGGAGATGTCAAACTAATAATGTGGGCACATGTGAGACATGTAGGCTAGACTGACCCGACATGAGAAAGTCTCTATTCACGTCATATACGTTATGTGTTTAGACCTGAGATTGTGGTATGTACTCAAGATGTGAAACGGCCTACTTAGGGACAATCAAACGCTGCTCCGTACCTGGGTAGTTATAAAGGTAGTCTTCGGGTGGTCGGAAAACATGCTATGAGACATAGACAATCAAGATGGAATTTGCCCCTCTCTACGCGAGAGAGATATCACTAGATCACTCAAGTGATTGGATCAACAAATGCATGGCCATGCTTGGGTTAAGTGTTAACCCACGAGTTGAACCATATATCAAGTGGCAAAGGAATAACTTGTATGTGGTCATAGTGGTTTGTTTGATATGATCTTTGCGTGCACATAGGAGTTGTCATGCCTTGCTAGAGGCCGTTGTCAACTATTGGGTGAGTAGGAGTACTCGGCCCATGTCAATGTGTGCGTGAACCCATAGGGTCGCACGGTTAAGGGGCTGGAAGCCTAATTTAGGTTGGACCCAAATTAGACAAGGCTCAGGGTTACTAATGGGCCTCCAATTCGTGAGCTCATTGGGGACGCCTATTAAGCAAGGGGAAGGGGCGCGGCCAAGGGTTACACGCCTTCAACGGCCGCCGTCGCCCTCCCCACGCTTGTGCCTTTTGCTCCTCGTAGACCTAGCAGTCTGGAGGCGCATCACTTCTTCCCTGCACGTGTGGGATTCCTTGGAGGTGCTGCATCTGGAGCACTGGGATCAACCACGTGAGGGGGTTGACGTGACGGACGACCACGCAACTGCACTGCCTGCTACGACACGTACGACTACATCGAGTCATCTTCCGCTGCACCTGCGCGTCTAGTGGTAATCCCGTAACCTGTAACTAGCAGTAGATCGGTTGCTCATATTTGCAATACGATGCAGGGAATGATAAGAATTAGAAGCGTGGAAAAGGGAGAGGTTGACTTTCACGTGGGCAACAATGCAAGAGTTGCTGCATTGAACATCGGGACGATGCAACTTCACCTGCCATCAGGATTTATCATGGAATTGAATAATTGTTATTTTGTTCCTAGCTTAAGTCGAAACATTATATCACCTTCATGTTTGATGAAGGATGATTATTCTTTTGCGAGTAAAGACAATGGTTGTGTGATCTCCAAGAATGACATGTTTGTGGCTTTTGCATCCATTGTGAATGGGTTATTTATTTTAAATCTTGATGATGCACCTGTTTGTAATGTTAGTGCTAAACGGCCTCGGCTTAATGAGTTAAGTCCAAAAGAGGCATGAAAACAAAAAACACATAAATGGTACAAGAAAAAGATTACGGTTCAGGCACGTTAATTGCTAGTCTCCAAGCGCTCCTATCCATAGCTAAATCCTTAGGGATATTCCACTCCTTAAGGTCTCTCTTAACTGACTCGTCCCAAGTCAGTTTAGGTCGACCTCTACCTCTCTTTACATTATCAACCCGCTTTAGAACCCCATTACGCACTGGTGCCTCAGGAGGCCTCTGTTGGACATGGCCAAACCATCTCAACCGGTGTTGAATCGATTTTTCCTCAATTGGTGCCACCCCAAGCCTATCTCGAATATCGTCATTCCAGACTCTATCCCTCCTTGTGTGCCCACAACACCATCGTAACATACGCATCTCTGCTACTCTCAATTGCTGGATATGTCACCTTTTTATAGGCCAACATTCGGCACCGTATAACATCGACGGACGAATCGCTGTCGTATAAAACTTACCTTTTAACTTCTAAGGCACCCTTCTGTCACAGAGGACGCCTGAAGCTTGACGCTATTTCAACCAACTAGCTGAAATTCTATGCCTAACATCTTCATCAATGTCACCATCCTTTTATAGCATCGATCCTAAATACCGAAAAGTATCCTTCTTGGCCACCACTTGCCCATCGAGGCTAACGTCTCCCTCCTCATTCCTAGTCGCACTAAAATCGCACCTCATGTACTCGGTCTTGGTCCTACTAAGTCTAAACCCTTTTGACTCTAATGTGTGCCTCCATAGTTCTAACTTCCTATTAACCCCTGCCCTAGTCTCATCCACTAGCACCACATCATCAGCAAAGAGCATACACCAAGGGATATCATCTTGTATGTCCCTTGTGACCTCAGCCATCACCAAAGCAAATAAATAAGGGCTCAATGCTGACCCTTGATGTAGTCCTATTTTAATTGGAAAGTCACTGGTGTCGCCATCACATGTTCGGACACACGTCACCACATCCCTATACATATCCTGGATGAGGGTGATGTACTTAGTTGGGACTTTGTGCTTTTCCAAGGCCCACCACATGACATTTCTTGGTACTTTGTAATATGCCTTCTCGAGGTCATATTAAATGGTCATATTACACTTCGGCTCTGTGGATTTTCCTTCATGGAAATCGAGGTCATTTCAGTTGGTATCAGAGCCATACTTGACCCTAGGATAAAACCCTAGAAATGGATGTTAGTACAGGACAAACCAGCTTTTCTTTTGGTTATATACCGACCCTGCATTTCATATTATGCAAGGCTTCTCTATTATGACTGATTTGCTGACCCTTTCCCTTTTAAACATGCAGATGACAAGCTTTGGACCCCCGCTTGGACCGTTGAGCAGCATGCCCAAGGCTGAGTTCACCTACCAGGGACAGGAGTTCCCAGGCTTTCCGTACACCCTTCGTCGTGTTCTGGGAGTACTCGGAGTACCAGTCGAGGAGCACCTGACCTAGAGGAAGGAATCAAGGGTTACGTGGTCACTCACCTGGAGATACCTGCAAGTCAGACTCTGCCTTCAGTACCAGCTCTCCTAGAGATGACAGTCGAGGACTCAATCGAGGAAGGAATCCAGTCTGTGTCACTCAAGGCTCTGTGTGAAGTGATGAAAACCGCTTACGAGCACCTTCGCAACATAGAGTTTCATCTTCTTCCTCAGGCCCTGAACTCTCTCCTCACACCAAAGCAACAGGATGACCTGGTCAGGCCAGTCATCCTGGCTGAGACTAGTCTTTGCAGTCGTTCCTCCGTCGCTCACCTCTTTGAGTAGAACCGCTACATAGAGCACTTGGAGAAGAAGAGACATCTCAACCGCAACACTCTGATGGAGTACTAGGAGTTGTGTAAAAAGGAAGCTGAGGAAAAAGAAGGACTCGAGGCTACCATCGCCCAGCTGAAGGACAAGCTCACACGTCAGGCAAGGGCTCACAAAGCCGAGGTCGCTGACCTGCGAGACAAGGTTGAGGAGATTGGGCTACAGAACTATTACCTCAATGCAAGAGTTCTCCAGTTGGAAGGAGAGAAGATTGACAGGGAGCAAGAGCTACGGAACTGCAGAAGAGAAGACCGGAAGATGGCAAGAGCAACTTCACCGTGCAGTGTGAGAAGTCAATGCTTGTCAAAGCCTTGAAGAAAGCAGAAGCAAAATCATAGTGCAACCAAGGCCATCTGATTGCCCTGATGATTTAGAACAAGACCTTGGTGGACAGGTACAAGAAGCTCAAGACAGCTTGGAAGAATGCCGACAAGAGACGCTGCCAGGAGTACGTTGAGTTGCGGGACTGACTTCCCTTGTCATCCAGACGCAAGGACCCCTTCAAGGAAACTTTCCAGATTGGCCAGACTCTCTTGAGGCACGACCACTGTCCAGCTCCCACCAACCTACCACTTAGCAAGGAGTTCGGAGAAGCTCAGGCTTATGTGAAGCGCCTTCACATGTCACAGGAGGAGCTGATGGTTCTTGGCAGTCGCTTTCACCCAGCAGTGTACAACGCACTGATGTACGAGTCAAAGTAGTGTGGACCCTGTGTGGCCACATTATGAGATAGAGTTTAGCTAGTTGTTATCCAAGAGTTGTGATGTATCATCCCTGATGTACCCTCCATGAGTTACCTTCTCGTAGTGTGAGTCTCGCACGTCATCTAGCGTAGCTGCTAGAGATGATGCCATGTAATGCAAACCATGTAATGAATACTCGATCTTATCGCATTTTATGGCTCTTATTTCTTCTTTGGATGAGTGTTGGATAGATTAAATATTTAAATCATTGAAATCATTTAATTATATTGAATCAATAAAGTACTAAACCATTGTTGACCCGGGTCGCAAATGTCTGCACGTCGCTCCGCACATCTGGGCAACCGTCCACCTCCACCTGAGCCCAAGCTTGGGCATGGAAGACGCTATGGACGCAGGGGTGGTCGCGTTCCACCCATCGACCTCAACCAGGGTGGGAACGACCGTGAGCAGACCTCGCCAGCTAGAGGTGCCACTGGAGGAGGTGATGCCAATGGCAATGGGCCTCTGCCTCAGCCAAACCCTCCACCGTAGCCGGTCCCGCCACCACCACCGCTGCCGAATCTGGCAGAAGTGATGGCTCAATAGACACAGCTGCTTGCCGCATTGGTCAATGGGGCTAATCACCGCTTTGGGGGAAACCCGAATGACTTTTAGAGGAAATTTGAGGGTTTTTTGAAGCTCAGGCCACCCACTTTTGATGGCACCTACAAGGAATCATTGGAAGCAGATGATTGGCTTCATGAGATTGAGAAAAAGCTAGAGCTTACCAGTTGTAGCCCTGAGGAGCGAGTTGGGGTTTCTGCACACTCCTGGTGGGACAGCTACCGCCAAGCTCATGAGGACCCCGACCACATCACCTGGGATGAGTTCGCTGATGAGTTCATTGAGTACCATGTTCCTGAGGGAGTCATGGAACAGAAGGAAGAGGAATTCCGCAACCTCACCCAGAAGGGGTGTGACATCTGCGAGTACACCAACACCTTCACCAGTTTGCTGCGCTATGCACCTCTGCATGTTGTGGCTTCTAAAAAGGAGAAGATCACTCAGTACAGAAAAGGTCTGAACCCCAAGATCAAGGTGGCCCTGGGAGGCACCAAGAGTCACACCCTTTGTGACATGATCGATCACTACATACAGATCGAGATTGACCAGAAGGAGGCAGGAGAAATGTCCAGAAGCCAGAAGAAGAAATTTGAGGGCTTCCACCATGACTATGAGCGCAAGAGGTTTCGTCGGGACAGGTCTTCTAGCCATCCTCATTTTAGCAAGGACCCTACCTATGGCTCGGGTAAGAGTGGTGGTGCCTACTCTGCTGACCACTCCCGCTCTTTCCGTGACCATCGCTCCCGCGACCGTCACTCTCGGGACCATCACTCTCGTGATCGCTCTGGGAAGGATCGCTACCCCCGTGAGCATTCTTCGCAGCCACGTCATAGGTCCGATCACTCTACACCTGCTCGTGCTGCACCAAACTTAGGCAATTGGAAGGTCACTGCGCCAACCCCCACAGGCAGTGTGCTGTTCACTTGTTTTGGTTGTGGCAAACCTGGACACAAGGTGTATGACTGTCCTGAGAAGATGTCTGCACCTGCTGCACCCAAGTCTCAGTACCGTGGATCTGCAAGCCGTGGTCGCCTCACGCACATGAATGCAGAAGAAGCTCAAGCTGCCCCAGATGTTGTGTATGGTATGTTTCTTGTTAATGGCATTAAAGCATCTGTTCTGTTTGATTCTAGAGCTACATGTTTATACATCTCATCCAAGTTTGCATGAGAGAATAAACTACCTACCACTCCACGTTTGGAGCCTATAATCACCAGTTCTCCTCTTGGTGAGATGAGAAGCACCCATATCTATAAGGGAGTGAAGCTTTCTATCAAGGGTCTAACCTTCTAAGCTAACCTTACCCTTCTACCTTCAAATGGGTTGGATGTCATCCTAGGCATGGATTGGCTTACCAAGCACAAGGGTTTGATCTCTTGTTCACCCAAATATGTTCAGATAACTCACCCTTTTGGCCAAGCAGTTAGATGTGCACCTTAGAAGGATAAGTTAGTATCTATTCTATGTGCCCTGAATGCACTCAAGTCTCAGGAAGAATCTCAGGAAAAGAAAAAGACTCTCGCTGATGTCCCTGTTGTCAGAGAATATGAGAATGTGTTTGCAGAAGAGTTGTCAGGCATGCCACCTGATCGTGATGTTGAGTTCATAATTGACCTCGTGCCGGGAACCGGTCCCATTTCTAAGCGACCGTACCGCATGTCAGTTGATGAACTAGAAGAGCTCAAGAAGCAACTGAAAGAGCTTTTCAATAAGGGCTTTATTAGGCCTAGTGCCTCGTCCTGGGGATCACCTGTTCTGTTTGTGAAAAAGAAGGATGGCTCAATGAGGATGTGCATTGACTATCGCAATCTCAATGCTGTTACCATCAAGAACAAGTATCCTTTGCCAAGGATTGATGACTTGCTTGATCAGCTTCGTGGTGCTAAGTACTTCTCGAAGATTGATCTCAGATCTGGTTATCATCAAATGAAGATTCGTGAGGAAAACATTCCCAATACAGCTTTTGTCACTCGCTATGGGCAGTATGAGTTTACCGTTGTATCCTTCGGTCTCACAAATGCCCCTGCCTACTTCATGAACATGATGAACAAAGTGTTTATGGATGATCTTGACCAGTTTGTGGTAGTCTTCATTGACGACATTCTGGTTTATTCATCCACAACCGAAGAGCATGAAGCACACCTAAGAATAGTGCTCGAGAAGTTGTCTCAACACCAGCTCTATGCCAAGTTTAGCAAATGTGAGTTCTGGCTTAAAGAAGTTGCTTTCCTTGGTCATGTACTCCCAGCTGATGGTGTTGCTATAGATCCTACAAAGATAGAGGCTGTGAAAGAATGGGAATAGCCTCGCAATGTGTCCGAGATCAGGAGTTTCTTAGGATTAATAGGTTACTATCGCCGATTCATTGAGAACTCAAAGATAGCTCATCCTATGACAAATCTCTTGAAGAAGACCAACGAGTTTGAATGGACACCTGAATGTGAACAAAGTTTCCAAACTCTGAAGGATAAGCTCACTACCACGCCTGTCCTAGCCTTACCTGATATCACTAATGATTTGTTGTCTATTGTGATGCCTCTCGCCAAGGACTAGGTTGTGTGCTGATGCAGAATGGGAAAGTTATTGCTTATGCTTCCCAACACCTTAAGGAGCACGAGCAATGATACCCCATTCATGATCTCGAGTTAGCAGCTGTTGTGCACGCCCTGAAGATCTGGAGGCATTATCTCATTGGCAACAAGTGTGATATATACACCAATCACAAGAGCTTGAAGTACTTCTTCACTCAAGAAGATCTGAATATGAGACAGTGCAGATGGCTAGAGCTAATCAAGGACTACGATATGGAGATTCACTATCATCCGGGAAAAGCGAATGTAGTCGCAGATGCTCTTAGTCGCAAGACCTATTGTCATGCTCTGTTCACCTCAACCTTGCCACCTAAATTGAAGAAAGAGATTGAAGATCTCCAGCTTGAGATAGTACCCCATGGTCTGTTGCACGAACTTTGCATCGAGTATAATCTCACCGATCGAATTCATGAAGCTCAGAAAAGTTGTGAGGAAATGGAGTACATTCATGGGTTGATGAAGCTAGGCTACAGCCCAGAATTTAGAGAAGATGAGCATGGAACCATCTGGTTCAAGGATAGAATCTATGTACCCAACGATCCTGCTTTGCGTAAGGAAATTCTATCAGAAGCGCATGAATCTAAGTATTGCATCCATCCGGGTGGTGCGAAAATGTATCAAGATGTGAAGAAGCACTTCTGGTGGAAAGGAATGAAGTCAGACATTGCTAGGAATGTGGCCGAATGTGACATTTGCAACAGAGTCAAGGCCGAACATAGAAGACCCGCTGGATTACTCAAACCACTCGATGTTCCTGAATGGAAGTGGGAGAGCATATCCATGGATTTCATCGTGGGTTTACCTCGATCACCAGCTGGTAATGACTCCATTTGGGTGATTGTGGATCGTCTGACTAAAGGTGCCCACTTTGTGCCCGTCAAAACCACCGTTAGCGCTAAGAAGCTGGCAGATATCTACATCAAGGAGATATTGAGGCTTCATGGAGCTCCTAAGAGTATTGTGTCTGATCGTGGACCTCAATTTATGTCGTGATTTTGGCAAGCTCTTCACGAGTCCATTGGGACTGACCTTGACTATAGCACTGCTTACCACCCTCAAACAGATGGTCAGACAGAAAGGTTGAATCAGATTTTGGAGGATATACTTCATGCCAGTGTTCTCAAATATGGAACAGATTGGGAGAAGTATTTGTCATTTGCTGAGTTCTCGTACAACAATAGCTACCAGGCAAGTATCAAGATGTCACCTTTCCAGGCTCTTTATGGCAAACCATGCAGAACCCCATTGATGTGGGACCACCCAGGTGTGAGGGCAGTCTTTGGCCCCGCCAAGATTAAGGAAGCCAAAGAGGGAGTAGCCCAAGTTAGAGAGAACTTGAGGATTGCTCAAAGCCAACAGAAGAGCTACGCAGATAAAAGGCACCGAGACCTTGAATTCAAAGTTGGGGATTATGTCTATCTCAATGTGTCTCCACTTCATGGTACCATCAGATTCCACGTGAAAGGAAAGTTAGCCCCAAGATATGTTGGACCCTATCGCATCTGTCAAAGAGTTGGAAAGCTTTCATACAAGCTTGAACTACCTCCATAGTTGGCAGGAGTACATCCTGTATTCCATGTCTCACAGTTACGCAAGTGCTTAAGGGTACCAGAAGAAGAAGCAGTTACCATTGATGTGCTTGATATCCAAGATACTCTGGAGTATAAAGAGCACCCCATCAAGATTTTAGGTTATAACACCAAAGAGACCCAAAGCAAATCTATCCCTATGTGCAAGGTTCAATGGAGCAATCACACTGAACGTGAAGCAACATGGGAAGATGAGAATCAACTGATGCTACAGTATCCTTACCTCTTTGAAGGGTATGTCATCTCTTAAATCTCAAGGTCGAGATTCTAATGAGGGGGGAAGACTGTAACAACCCAAAAATCCGAGCTACAAAATTTTTTCGACAAAACCCTGAGTGATGTGGTGCAACATGTCATCATCTACCCCTTAACCTTGCTTTAACCCCATCATGTCATGCATAGCATTCATGTGTTTATAAATTAAGTAATATCTCATGTCAATGCTCTATGCTTCACATATTATACGTAAATGTTGCATTAGCTTTGTTTTAATGTTACAATAGTTCATACATCATGTTGCATTAAAGCGGTGATTTGGATTTTATTTGGTTTATGTGTTGAATAATAAAAGTGACAATATAATATTTATTTTGACAAATAAGTATTAAGGGAATAATACCCTAACATTATTTGGGCCATGTATGCTCACTATTTTGTTGCTCAAATTTGACACATCACATATGTATATATATAAGTATATATAAAAGTATTTGAAAATGAACAAGATAAAAGAAAAAGAAAAGGAAAACGCCCCAGCAAAGCGGCCCGCTCACTCGCCCACGCCTTCGCATCGACCCAGCAGGGCCGGCGGCCCAGCAAGGAACCGCCTGCGCCCACGCCGCACTGTCGCCCCGCTGCCGCTGACGGCCAGGACCCACAGTGGGACCCAGCTGTCATAAGTCCCACGGTCCTCCCTGACCGTCCACGCGTGCGACATCACTGGTGTTAGTGCTGTCCCCATGTCACCACGAAACACGCAACACCGGTCGCTCGATACAAGCTTTCCCCGCATCCATGCGCGTCTGCCTGCCACCTGGCCCGACAGCCCCTGCACAAAGCACCCACGGCTGCGAGCGAGATTCTCCGCGCGTGCGCACATGCGCTGTCGTAGCGGTGAACTACGTGGCTATAAAGCACTCTCACACCCAGCCCCTGCTAGCCCCCTCTCGCTGTCCCATGGACCCAGACCGATCCCCAGCTACTGACCTGGACTGCCCCTCGGCCGCTTGATTAAGCTTCCCCCGCCGATCATCATCCGCCGGCCACCTACCTCCGCCTTTGCCCTATAAGAGCAAGCCTTAGTGCTCTAGGGTTCCCCAGGACCCGCCGCCGCCTTGGTGGCCACTCAATTGCATCTTGCCAGCCTCAATTGCAGAAGAGGAGAAGGAAGGGAGAGGAAGGGAGTTGGGGAAGAAGTAGGAGCTGCCACTGGAGTTGGAGAAGAAGAGGAGCGCCGCCGTGTTGCTACGCCAGGAGCAAGAAGGAGAAGCCGTACTACAAGCCAGAGCCACAAGAACCCTGGAGCTTGGACTTGTACCACACCTCCATCCTCTGTAATCCGTCGGTGAGCACCGCTGCCATCCGCCTTGCTTCTCGGTCATGGCGCTCTGCTGTGAGCGCGTAGGCCAAGGTCACTGCCGACCTCACTAGAAACATCGCACACACACTCACATGGACCAGCCTAGCCCCATGGACGACGGCATCGGGAGGATGCCAGAGCTGAATATGCCCTGTCCATCGCCGCACGCCGAGCGCCGCCACGGTGAAGTCACCCAGCCACCTCACCGTCGAGCTTTGCCCTCCATCGACCTCGGATCTGCGCTTGCCTTAATGAGACAGACTTCGTACGCCCCTTGGCTCTGTGATTACCTCACCGGAGCACCGACTCGAGCCACCATGCCATCGTCGTGCCGGTGCGCTGCTGCTCCAGAGCGCTATCGTCTGTCGCCATTTTCCCGTCATCTCCTGCCGCCTTGAAGGACAAGGATGCGATGACAACCTCCGCCGTGATGAGCTACATCGACTGGACATGAAGACGGAGGCCATGGACCCTCTCAGAGTTCCATAGCCATGCACCATGGATGCATCGGAGCTCCGCCGTGGGATTTGCTGCCCGCGCAGACTCTGCCGTGGCTTTTGGTCATCGCCGGTGCTTTGGGCAGGTGCTGCATGACTCCAATCGTGCTTCTACGCCATGAATTAGAGCTGGAGTGACTCGGTGTGAAGAGTACACCGAGCACCGCCACCGTTGAGCCACCGTCCACCGCAGAGCGCGTAGTCAGGAGTCAAGCTGCCACCTTGAAGCCCACCGTCGTGACTGCCTTGACGTCCTGAAGCTGTTGGTCGAGTTGATGAGCCTAGAGATCCACCGTGGCACTGGGAATCGAGGTTTCCCTTGCCATCGGTGAGCTGCGCTGTCAGGCGGACGCAAACAGAGGAAGGGGATGAGCTGGTGAAATAGTTGGTGAATGTGGTGTACATGAGCCAGAGCCGCTGCCAGTGGGACTGAACTGAGCTGGTGCACCGGTGCACCGATGGTAGATTCCGGGCACCTACTGCCATAGAATGATGCCACTCTACCATCCAGCTCTGGATCACTGAAACTATGAAGAGAGCATGTATCCACTCCCGTAGAGGATGCCATGCCATGTACCCACTCCCGAAGGAGGTGCCATGATTGTCTCGGTAGGGTGTTAGCTCCATCCCATGCATATACCTTCCTATCACTACTCGCCTAGCAGTAGTCGCATCAATCTATCCAGCGGTTCGGTCGTCTCCCTCCAATGGAGAGCGAGTGCAAAGCAATAGATTCCTAAGGTTCGGATACCAGCACAGCAGTTCCTAAGTGTGACCAAACTGAGATATCTTCATCAGGGTTTATCTTTAATGCGCTACCACCCCACCTCTCAGAGGATCACACCCAAAGACCACCATCACATCTCAGTTAGCCCGCCACGCGGAACTTTGTTGCTCAGCGGGGGGTCGTCCGCCCGCACCGAGTTCCACCACTCGAGGGCCCCGTCGACGATGGGGAATGCATAGAGATTGGCGTGTCTGGTTCTCAGGCCAACCCATTATGGATTAGTCTGAGTGTTGGGCATTGTTTCATTGAGGGTGGTTGTAGGCTTGATTTGTGGAGAGTTTTTCTGAAGGTTTGCGCTAATAGCTCAGGGGTTAATTCTCCTGGATGGAGGTTTAGGGTACCCCCTTTTTCAGGTACCCGACAGTAGCCCCCGAGTCTCTGCGCGAGTGCTAGCACTCATGTAGAGGCTCATCAACTGGAGTCGTGGTGGTTGCCATTCTTTGATGGGTGCGTGCAAGCGTACCCTTCGGGGGTAGCCCCCGAGGACTCGGAGGAGTAGAAAAACTAATTCGAGGGCTTTATGAGCTTTTTTCGAGGGGTGCTCGAGTGGTTGAGCCCTTGGTTGGGCATAAGCCTTCTTTGTCGGAGCCCCTGGTTAGGTGTGGTGGCATTCTCCTTGGGGACCAGGTATAAATGAACTGGAGTCATAGCATCGACGCTTTTCGATGGGTGCGCACGAGCGTACCCATCGGGTGTAGCCCCTAAGGCCTCGAAGGAGTAGAAAAACTGCTCTGAGGACTTTTTTAGGTGTGCGACTGAGGCGGCGCTCGAGTACTCGAACCCCCCAGCGCGTTCGCCCCTCTTTCATCGAGGGGTTCCACACATTGTCGAGCCCCTGGATGGTTGGTTCCTCTTTCGTCGAGGCCATCTGGTTGCGAGCAAGCCCCCGAGCCTCTTTCGTCGAGGTCGATCAAGAACAAGCCCATCTTTTTCTTTCGACCCTCACACTCCCTTTCATCAGGAGGAGGGGTGAGAAGCACCGCGCTACCCTCATTTGGGCGAGCTTCGACGTCCTCGGGTGAGCTGTTATCGGGTAATTCATGCAAGAGCTCGTGCCCCATTCGATAGGGTTCGACTGGAGGCCGTGGAGGCGCTCTTATTGAAGCAAATCAATGGGTCCTATGGATGCCGATCCCTTTCGATCGGGCTCGGTGGCTCGATGCCTCCCTCCGAGGGGATTCTAAAGTGGTCCCTTAGTTTTGCCTTGAATATGTCCATGGGGGCTTCGAGAGTTCATTCTTGACAAGGGACTCTTGTTGACTCCACCCTGGTCATCCCTGACTCAGATACTCGAGGGTGGCTGTCGGACCCTAACCGAGGGCCAGCCTTCGCTCCCTTGAGATTTTTGGTGGGGTCGGGGCCCGCGTTCCTTACCGTGGAAGGAATCATCCATGAATAACTCTTCTCGTCCGTTGGGGGCGCCTTTCAAGGCAGGAGATATAATGGTGTAGTCATGGGGGGCTGGGACAACGGCTAGAGGCCGTGCATTTGACGCGTGTCCCTGTACCCAAAAATCGAGAAAGCAGTTAGGTATGGGCATTAAATGCGTGGTTTTACCTGCTATCCTATGAATTCGAGGGTAGGGTTTCACCCATTCCCCATCTTGTCTCCAGCTTCCGTTGCCACCGTCACCGGAGAGTAGAGTTTTCTTGTTAGTTGGCTCAAGAGAGAAATGGGAGATAGATTGGCTCTCGTCGGCCGTGACAATACGGGAGCTCAAGGCACTGGTGGACGAGGGGCTTCTTTGCCCCGTTATCTCGGTTGATCGACCGGTGTAGGTGGTGCCATCGAGCCTGGGGGTTGAATCATGAGGCTATTCGAAGACAAGGTGCACCTTCCTGCTGTTGGCAATGACGACGAAGGCCTGTGAGCAAGAGCTGGGTATGAAGGCCCATGTAGCAGTACCGGGCAAATCACCGCACATCCAGGGATGGGCGGTAAAAGCAGGATTCGACCGCTATACCTGACCACTGTAACACTTCTATAGCCATGCAGTTAGGTAAGAGTTTGTGGGGGCATTTAATGCTCTAAGCACCATACAGGAAGTAGGTGGATCGAGGGGTGTAGTAGCAGTCAATGGGGGGTCGTCCGCTTGGGCGAACTTCCATCACTCGAAAGGGGGTCGTCCGCTCGGGCGGACTTCCGTCACTCGACGGGGGGTCGACTACCTGCGCTGTGCCCTGTTACTCGATGGTAGGTCATTCACCCGAGCGAGGCTCCGTCATTCGATGGGGGCTCGCTCGCCCACGCGGAGCTTCATCGCTCGGCGGGGGGTCATCTGCCCGCGCCGAGTTTCGCCACTCGAGGGCCCCTGTCGAGGGTGGGGAATGCGTACAAATTGGCGCGTCTTATTCCTGGGCCAACTTAGTGCGGATTAGTCCCGAGTGTTGGGCCTTGTTTCGTTGAGGGTGGTAGTAGGCTTGATTTGTGGAGAGTTTTTCTGAAGGTTTGCGCTAATAGCTCAGGGGTTAATTCTCCTGGATGGAGGTTTAGGGTACCCACTTTTTCAGGTACTCGACACTTGAATCTCAAGATCTGCTAGTTGCTTCTCCAGCTCAGAGGTTTTCTTCACCAGCCTTTCCTTCTCAAGATTCTAGGATTCCACCTCCGCTTTCAGTGAAAGTATAGCGTCATTCCTCCTCGCCAAATCACTTGCACTATAAGAGTCAACAGCTATTGACATAGCATGGCTCTGCATAGCAAAAACATCATGACGTCAAACAGAGTGACCCCAAATAACACGATCAAGGCATAAAGTACAAAATTACAAGCACGTGATGATCAACTTGAGCACAAAGCAAAACATCATAAGGTATCTTATCGAGACGATGATGCAAGTCCCCTAAAAGAACAAGAAAACAAACGTAAGACAAAATAGCAATCAAAAGCAAAATAAAAGAAAACAACATACAAAAAAAGATGCACCACCCATCACATCTGTTAGATGGCCAAGACTGTTAGCCCAACCATGAAGGACTGAGTATCCAGGTCCACACCAGTGCCAGGCAGAATAGACCTAGATGCAGTAGCATCCAACGGAGGCTGAGAAGTCAAAGGAACCGTAGAGGTAGCTACACCTCCGGAAGTAGGGCCTCTGAAAGCCGATGGCATCGGCTGTGGAGCTTTTGCAGCAAAACGAGCTGCCAAAAACAAAAAACATCCAAATTTTAGACAAATAACATCAGCCTAAAAAAACCAACAATGGTTACTCCCATGCACACCAAGCAAAGCTACCTCCGCTTGCGTGGCTTTTTGGGCAGTGTCCTTCAACGCCAGAAGGTCAAGATAAGTCATGCTCCGAGAAAAAGGTTTACCTGGGCTTAAAACATGGCCATCAGAGTCATCCTCCACAATCCTCTCTCGCTCCGGGGCCTCAGGCGGCTTTGAGACATCGCCATCACCAGCCTCCTCTGTGTCTTGGAGCTAGAGATCTCAAGGTATGCATTAGGCATCATCTTCACAGCAGCCCCGGACGACTCAGGAACATCAGTAGAATGATGGGTAGAAGACGAAGGCATATCGGTGGTACACGAAGGCAAAGGGTGAGGCAGATCAGCCGCTGGAGAAGAATGAGGAGGCGGGTTAGCAACCGAAGACGGAGAATGCTTCGCTCGGTCTTGCGTATCATTAGCAATGAATACAGAAAGCTTCAACGCCGTAACAACTTCTTCATCATAAAGACCATCAAAAGCGTCCTCTACCTCCGCGCTTTCAGCAGAGGTCCCCCACAGCTTCTTGACCTCTGCGCATGTGACAGTGCCACCTTTTTTCTTCTTGCCCTCCGCCTTTGACGCAGCAGTAGCAGCAGAGAGAACTAAATCCTCGTGCTCCATGTAGTGTACACCAAGCTCCTCGAACACCCGATTGAGACGAGGCATGACGCCAGCCTTCGATCTCTGGGCGAGGTATTCATGCTTAGAGACCTTACCCAATAGCTCCACAGCCTTCCTCTCCACCCCATGAACAAAGTCAGTAGCACTTTGGCCCTCAGGAAGACGAAGACCAAAGTGCAGGAAAAGGATCCCACCAGCTACACCAAACACAAGCAAGTCCAATTTTTGCAAAGCAAACTTCTTCCAATCCTTTCCCCTGGCCAAGGGCTAAAAATCGAAGGCTATGATCTCCTCCATAAGATGCTGCCACCAGAATATCGGCAGGCACTAGCAAAGGCCTTCTCACAGTACTGCCTCTTCTCGGAGGTAGTTGACTGCAGCCTCAACTGGTATGGGGATCCATCCATGTCATCACGGAGGCCAAAGGGTACCGAGTAACTCTCCTACCATCTTCCTCAGTCTGAGTAATACCCCCGGTCCCCACATAAAACTAATAATCCATCCAATCAACATGCTCCCATTTCCCCTTCTGGTGCCAAGAGATCGCAAGCTTCTCCTTGTTCTTGCCTAGGTTCCTCTTAGCCATGAAAGTACAGGCCGCAAACTGAGCCTGTTTATCTCCGATGACCTTGTGCTGCTTCTGCAACTCATAGTACTACAAATGTGTTCATGCTGAACTCCCCACCGTACAACTCAACAGCCCAAACAAACTTTGTCAAATTCAGAAAAGCATGAGGAGTCATGTGGTGCATCTGAACATTGAACCACTCTAGCGCACCACGTAGAAAACATGCGAAGGAAACCGGAGGCCACATGTGAAAAAATCTCTATAAACCATAATCTCATCATTATCGGGCAACGGAACAGTCTACTCAGCCGGAGGCCTCGCATACCCAATGGGAATGTACCCGCGCTGCTCTAGCTCTACGATCATCTCTTGTGTCATTGAGCTACGACCGAAGTCGTAGGTCATCTCCGCATCAAACAGAACACTCTCCGGAGGCATCAGATCACTGGGGGAAGCCTCAATATCTGAAAGAGACTCTGCAAGATCTTGAGCCTCTGCGACAGCCAACACGCACTCCTCAAAAAGACCTAAGAAGCCTCTGCCTCTGACCCCTTGGAAATAGGAGTAGGGACCGGAGAACGGGCGATGACGCACGCAGCGGGGGCGTCTGGGTGCCACAACAGCAGTACGCAAAGGCAAAGCACTAAAAAATACAACAGTACACAGTGGAAAGGCAATCGCAAGTCAAACGGGAGGGGTACGGGTCAATTTCACTGCACCTCCCTTTTATAGGCAACGAAGTGGCGCCTCGACTTCTCAGCCCAATGGTCACGTTGATCCATGGATCCAACGGCCCAAATCAAACTAATTCGAAATCAATGGTCGAAGATCAAAAAATGCACAACGGTAAAAAATTCAAACCTCCGGTCCAACGGTCACCGGGCCAGGGGCGAAGGTAAGAACAGCCTCCGCGGCTAATGGAGCGTAATGATGGCTAAGACCCGCCTCCACTGGACCTAACCCTCAAGGGGGAATGTTGGGGATCGACCCTAGAGCCGCTAAGGGTTCTTACCTCTGACTAGGTTTCTAACTGATATACCAAATGGCTTCTGTCTCCGTGTGTAGGGTATAGTGAAGTAGCGGAGTCCCGGAGGTGTGACCCCCGCTGCTAAGGCTTCGCCGGAGACCATGGGGGCATTGAGGTGCAGAGGCCCAGCGGGGATGCCTCGCTTTAGGCGGAGGTCCTCCAAAGCCGAGCGGAGGTGGCAACTGTCGAGATGGACCCCGACGAAGCGGAGGCATCAGTGGCACAAGGAGGAGGCAAAACAAGACGGCGAGTTGGGCCTGGCAGAAGCGTTGCGACGGCGGTGAAGCGGATGGAGACTGCCAAAGCGATAGCTAATGGGCCGTGGCCCATGGGCCCAGGCAGAGATGGTGAGGACGTCATTTCCCTCACGGGGTCCACATGTAATAGAGTTAAATATTAGGGCTCCAAAACTCCCTTCAGGGGTACGTTTGTACTTTTAGTTTTGGGTTGTGTGGCTACTATAAAAGACGATGACCCCCTGTGTAACAAGAGTAGTTGTCCTCTGATAGCTGCGGTGTCACCTACCCTAGGGCTCGCCTTGTAATTTTCCCAAATTATGTTCGCAGAGAGTTAACCTCGGTCCCACTGTTACACTGTATTTTAAATCCGTTAGAACTGTGTTCTCACAGTTTGGATTTTATATAATTTAAAATCACTTTTCCTGCACGTACCTCGACATGTTATGTCAACGAGATGCTCGAGATTTCATGTGAGCTCCTGTATACGGCCAAAACATACACCAAATATCATGAATAACATTTTTTGGAATGACCGAATTCTATTATTTACTTACACTTCAAATTTGATATATTCCAAAAAAATCAACGAAATGAAATAAATTAATGAAATATATCAAAAGAGTCAAAATTGCTCCAAATTTTAAAAGAGTTTTAAATACTATCACAAGGATCCACAAAAAAAATTAGGCCTAAAATAAAAAAATCAAAAACTATTTTGCCGAGTGCCAGTGGGGGCACACGATAAAGTTTATTTAATAGAAAAAAATAAAAAAAACCTAACTACAAAGCCCACCAGGCCCAGCCACCCCTGACCCCAACACCCGAACACACCCGTCCCACAGCCGCGCGCCTCTCCGCCGTCACCCGTGCTCCGCCCGCCCCCTCCGCTGCCACCCACGCGCCGCCCGCCCCCTCCCACGCCATCGTGGCCGACCTCACCGCCCCGTCTCTCGTCGGATAGGGTCCGCGCCCCTGGCGACCGCCCCGCGCCGCTTGGCCCCAGCGTCCACCGGCGCCGCCCAGCCCCGGCGCCCCGTGCCCCAAGTGTAACCGCGGCCGGCGAGCCGCACCAACGCCGGCGAGCCGCCCGCCCGCCAATAGCGACCTACCCAGCACCTTCGGGAGAGGGACCGCCCTGACCGACCGCCAGCGGCAGCACTGCAGCAACTTCCCCGACAAGACACCGCATCTACCAGCCGTCCCCTCCTCCTCCACGGCCACCACCACATCCCGCGCTACCGCCGGCTCATACCACCACCACCAGCTGGACGCGGCCGCCGCGCCGCCATCCTCCTCGCCGCACTCCCAGTACCATCGCCGCCAGTGGCAGAGCCAGAAGTTTTGGTTGAGGGAGCCAGAAGCAACGGTGATTCAAATCCATTTTCATACCCAGCTGGGACCTAGGTCACTGGAATACCGGAGACTTTAACTCCGATGCACCCCAGATGAACCGATATACCGGGATAACAACCGCAGCCATATATCACCACATGATACACGTGAGCTCTTCGGCCCAGCGTACCGAGATACGTGGGAACTTAAACCCCACAGTAAAACACACTATGACATATGTGGGGACTCTGACCCACTATATGTCACTCCATGATAAGCGTGGGAACTCTAGCCCACCGTATATCACTTCATGCATGTGGATTTCTAAATTCTCGATATCACCAGTTCACCAACGGATGGGACCTAGGGCATCAACAGACGGAAACACTACAGAGGGACTCCATTCCCAGTGCAAGTTAGCCGTCTGGACTCAATTTATTAACTATCATCAAGATTCCAACAAAAAAACAATTTCATCTTTTTCATTCTTTTACTTTTGAACACTTAACTAATTAAGCAGGGCTAAGCGTTATTACTTAACTTCCAAAGCAGGTAACAAGGAATAAGGAAATAAGACAGATAATGCAATTGGTGGGTTTTCACTCAACTCCTATTACTTAATGCAACATATCATAGCTGAAGCGATAAAACTTTTATAAATAGAATAGGGTTTGAATGCATCCGGGGCTTGCCTTGGTGTTCGGGGTAGATGGTCTCGAACTCTGGATCAACTCCCGATTCCTGAATCTGCTCGTCCTTGGGATCTAGTGCGACAACGTTAACTCTCCGTTAACGAAAACTATTCGATAAATGATATGCTTTAACATGATAGAATAGTAAACATGATGCTCGATAGATGCATGATCAGATTAAGGGATCGAGTACAATTTCTCTTCACGATAAAGTTGCAAGCCAACAAAACTTCGTTTATAAAACTCATTAGGGTTTACTATGCCATTTAAGAAATTAATTAAGCACATAAAATAACGTTAATTAAGCCCTAATGACATGATTAAGGTAAGCGCAAAAAATTAATTAAAGTGCCAAAAGTTATTAGGGTTAATGACCTAAGGTCATCAATCAATCCCAAAGTCAAACAAATCCTATAATGATTAAACTCAGTTAAAGAGATTAATTAATTATTTAAAAGCATTAAATAAAGGCATAAAATTAAAGTTATCAAATTAAGCCCAAAATTTTATTTTGGAAAGCTCTTAGCCTAATTAGATGGCAAAACAAATTTCAGAATTAAAAGCCAATTATTTTATTTATTAAAAATTATTGAAAGTCCATTTTTTAATTAAAAGGGCTAATTTTAACATATGCAAAAATTATTCAAATTTGGCATTTCATATTTTTTCTAGGTAGATGATATCATAAAGAACACTCACAAAACATTTCAGAATTTTTGGAGCTATATATGAATTACTATGATTTTTCAAATAAAATAGCATTTAAATCATTTTCTAAAAATAGAAAAAGAAAAATCGGCACAGTGCTCCCGCGCTGACCGACGGTCCGCCGGCGGTTGACCGCCGATTACTCGCCGTCGGCGAGGTCTCCGGCGACCGGACTTGAACCATAGGGCTCAGCTTGGCACGGGGAGTCGATCAGGGTAGCTAACGGCGCGGCGGAGCGGCGGCGGCACCCACGCTGGCGGCCATGGCGGCGCGGCGGAGCTCGGGCGCGGCGACGACACTCACTGGAGTGGTTTCTGGCGACGGTGAGCACTTGGGCGTACGCAGGGCACTCAGGCGAACCCGTTTGGCAACAAGATGTTGTCGCTTCCTGTCCCTAGCCAAAGAGGCAACGCGCGCGGCGGAGCGGCATGGCCGTGCTGGCGGCGAGCTACGGTGACCGGCGGCTATGACATGGCAAAGATGAAATTGATAGTGCAAACAGCTGCAGGAGCTCACCATGGTGCTGATGCGCACGTTGATGAGGGCCCGGAGTAGCTGAACCGAGCTGCAGACGGTGATGGTGATGGCGGCGGCGGCGCTCCAATGGCAAGGACGGCGTCACCGGCGTTCCTGTGGACCATCAAGCCGGCCAAGAAGCGCATGAGGTGAAAGATAGCACAGAGTACACGGTAGCGAGGTTAAAGATAATATATTTTCACCCTATGCGGCGGTCGGCGGTGAAAAAGATCGCGGCGGCTCGGCGACCGGCCGTGGAGAAGATGACGGTGCGCGGGCAGCTCGGGCGAGGAGAGCAAGCACGAGCTATCTCAAACTGACCGTGAGGATGTGGCAGAGCTATTGGCAAGAGCAATCGGGGAATGATGGAGCGACGGCGGTGAATTCGAGCGGCGGAGCGAAGTCGTCGACAACGGCGGCGGGGAGAAGAAGGAGAAGAAGTCGGCCACGGCTGGCCTATTTATAGGACGGAGGCGATGTCTGGACGGGCGACACGACGAAGATGAAGTTTCGCGCATCTAGGAGCGCACTGGCGGCCGAGCAGGTGCGGCGGTGGATGGCGGCGCGCGTTGAGAAGCCGGCGATGGCGGCCGACGATAGGTTTCGGTAGTGTTCGTAGAAATTACAAAAATGCCGTTCGTTCCAAAATACAAATTACTCCAAAATTTATATAAGAACTTAAAAATTTCTAAAAATATCATTTGTATAACTTTTCAAGAGCTACACTTTTCCTTTAACTATCATCCTCAAATTCTTTTTGGATTTTGAAATTTGAATTCAGATTTGAAAAGGGAATAAAACCCTAGAAACAAACATTTGAAATTACTTTTGATTTTTCAATAAAACTTGAAAATCTTCAAAACTATGAAATGTTTAACTATCCAAACCAAACCTTTTTCACATACAAAGTTTTCCAAAATTATGCATAATTTTTAAATTATGGTTTTAAAATCAAAAGGGGACAAATGCTGGAAAACTGTATTTTCAAATTCATTTGAAATTTCTTTTGGAAACTTGAAAAACTTTATATACCAACTTTGTAGGTCGAGTCAAGATCTACAAACTATCTTTTTAGAGTATCTCCAAATTCTTTATAGATTTTGAATTAGAGAAAAAGGGGTAAAACTAGGTTTTGGAATAAAGGATTTTTGAAATAGAATTCAAACTCGATTTGGTTTCTAACTTAATTGGTTGGTTATTAATGATCACAAACATCATCCAAGGACATTTTTAGGTCATTGACCCAATAACACCCTTGGTTGACCAAACTGACTTTCGAAAAGCACTTTATAACTTTCCAATTTGAATTTAAATTTGAATTGCAAGGCTTGGGGATAAGCTTTGAAATCCAAATTCAACTTCAAATATGGAAATCATTTTTAGAGTTGGACTTAGATTTATACATTATGCCTGACACTAGTGTAAACACAGTTTACACCTCAAGTACATAGAATATAAACCAAGTATTTGTGATGACATTCAAAAGTAGGGTTTTATTATTTTATGTAACAAAACATTCCAGAAACACAATCAACCTATGAAATATAAACTTGTTTTAGTTAATGCGCATTAAGGTTGACTTAAACATGAATGCTTTGCAGTGCATATGATAACATGGCATGTTTTAGTTGATATAACACCAGAGGTGTTACAGTGTGAGACAGAGGTCATGAGTTCGAATGCCACCGACCAAAATGGTGCGAAAAATGTTGTAACGTGCGACTTCGACGGAGACGAGCGGGCACTGGCCGGTGGGTCCCTCCCAAATAAAAACCAATTATTTTTGGTTTTTTCGAGTTTTTTTCGATTCTTAATTTGCTGAGTGCCGCCACTCATCAAAGAACCGGGCTCCCGTAGTGCTTAAAAGGGAACTCGAAATGTGATAAAAAAGTTGTTTTTATAACAAGAAAGAAACTATACAACGTCCCTTTTTTGGATGACAAGAAACTAGGCAAGATCCCTCTTGGTTTACGATCACCAAATTCAGTAACTGAATTGGTTTCAACAAGTATACTAGAAAATGTGATCCCAAATTTGTGTGGGAGCTAGTGTAATTGTTGGTCAATCTGGTTATACAGATATTATGTGATATTTGACAAAAAATTAAATTATTAATTCTAGATATTTTTCAGAGGTGTACCTACTAGACTTGCTTGTAGGCCACCCTGCAATGGAGAACGATAATGATTGAAATGGGCATATCCTTGTTTGGAAAAGGAGGCTGGAACTACAGTAATGAGGAGTGGTTGCATGCATGACTGTAGAGACCCGGAAAAAATATTTTTTAAAAAAGTAATGTTGAGATGACTACATCACAACTGGGAATTGTTTGTTTTTTTCCCAATGTTGAGCTGACTGTACCACCAGATGCGTCGCGTAGGCAAGATTTAAGCGAGGCTGATCTTCTCTTCGGTCCACCACTGCATACTTTTTTTTTTTTTGTTGGCAAGGAATCATGCAAATAAGATAAGATGTGATAAAACAGACATGGAAGTACGTGACCAATATTAATTTGTGTTTTATGATTCTTCATGTCACAGCCAACGTAGGTGTCTGTACTGTATATGATTATTCTTTGAGAAAAAAAGCAAGAAAATAGAAGTCATTTGTCTATATTGAACCTATCCAAGCAAAGATCCTATTCGCAAATCAGCGCTCCCTGTGATTCACTGTACCCGATCCGGATATTATAGACACTGTTTTTTTTTACCGAATCGGCAGGGGACTCTCCTATCTAATTTTTCTTTTTCAATTAAATGAAAGAATGAGAGTTTACAGTGTTACAAGGCATTCATGCCCAAAAGAAAAACAAAACAAGCTCATGTAAGGTTATCTCCGCAACCATTAAGTAAAGAGCTTCTAGTGGTTTAGGGTTTGACACACACCAAGCCAATTTCCTCTCTAAATTGAGCTTTCTAAAGGATGAGGCTTCTCGGGAGATTATCAAATATGATTTTGTTTCGGTCTTCCAAATTATCCAGCATGATGTGATCAGACCTCTCTAAAGATGGGCCCATAGAAGTTAGCTCTTGCTTGTATGACCATGTCTAGGGGATTTAGGTTTAGGTTCCACACGACTAAAATCGAGGCCAAAAGAAGTGAAAGCATGTTTCTTCACATCCAAGATTGCAAAGCACACAATTGTAATCATCAAGTGATCTATTCTTTCTTCTAAGCATTTCTCTCATGTTCTATCTGTCCCTAAGCAGGAGCCAAAAGAAGAATTTGTGAGTCCATAACCATTTGAAGAGAAGGGATGATGCCTCAGAGCCAACCAAGATACTATAAGCTATTTTTACTGCTATTTTCCTTTGTTCCCCATTTGTATGTCCAAGAGTCATTGATTGAGTATAGTCTCAGCTTTTGTTGAATTGTCTGCTCAGTTTCCTGTAGTTCTGAGGTTACGAGGTGAGGTAGGGGGAGAGGGCTGAAGATTCGATCTGTCCATCTAATTGTTCAAAAAGAACTGAGCACTTTGGCTTCCTGGTGAAAGAGAGGAGCTAAGGATACTTGTATTTTCATAGTGCTATCCACCGAGATGTCAGACCAAAACATCATAGAGTTACCTTTGTTAAGCTGACACTTTCCACCAGAATGAGCCAGAGGTGATCTAGCATGAGGGGGAGTCTGATCATTAGAGTAGAATTTGGACCAGACACCAGTACAGAAATCGTCATCAGTAACGCCACCCATTTTTAGCAGAGGCGGTTCATATAGCACACCACTTCTGATCGAGCGAGGCCACACTGTAGTGTCGCGATCACCCCTAATCGAGAGAGTTCCGAAGCGGTTACGTTAAGAAATCCGCCTTTAAAACTAGACAATCTTCTAAGTCGGTTCAGCTATGTGCGCCGCCTCTAAAGAAAGATTTGTAAGGGGGGTTCTTTTATGTCAACCGACTCTGAAGATTGCATGTTCGAGAAGCGGTTGTCTTAATCGGTCCGCCTCTGAAGAATGAGTTTTAAGGGCGGTTCTTCAACCGATCTTAAAGCGTACGTGTGCTTGAGGTAGTTGTCTTAATCCATCCATCTCTGACAACCGATTTGAGTTGCTCGCTCACATGCCATCTTCTGCAGGATGCATGTGAGTTGGCGCTCATTTTGGATTATTGGAATAGCGCCGTCCTTTCATGTATATTGCAAACTCTCATACAAATAATAGAGACATCATGTATATTTGCAAACTCTCATATAAATAAGAGACATCTTATGAAGAAATCAGATAAGAAAATGACAAAGCTTTTTGGAATAGCGTTGTCCTTCATGTATATTTCAAACTTATATAAATAAGAGACATCATCATCAAGAAATCTGACAAAAAATGCCAAGTATTTGGAACTAAACATGGTATGCATGTCCACTTGAAGCACACCACGTTGAAGCATGTGTATCAAATAGACATGATTACTGATAAGCTTAGTTGTTCCAACTGCTTGGCAACATTGTTAGCATGTGTCCTTGGTCTGGGTTTTTAAGCTGGTTTCAACTCTCTTCCAACTTCTAGTATGGTACTTATTAATTATGACTAAATTTCTCATTATACAATGTCGCTAGAGGAACCCTGGCCTTTACTGGCCCAACTAGGCCCAAAAGGGGACGCAGTCTGTCCATACAAATCTAACAAAAAGGATTTTAAGCAGAAAAAGATGTCTTTTGTACTATATCTATATTGCAAACTCTCATTTCACGTTGTTAACTAATGCAGGGACTGTTTTTAAGCCAACGCCATCTACTTTTTGCTAAATATTTAAAAATAATAACTCAAAAAGGAGCATCTGTCAAACTAAAATTCTCTCTCCATGGACTACTCCCATCCTCTAGAAACAAACGGTCAAAAATTTTGAAAATGTAGGTAGAATAGCATTACTCTTGAATCTTTTAGAGTTCCAAGGCCGTCACTTCACAGTTAATGCTGCTGCCTGACGAGGACTGTCCCTAGTTCGAATATTTTGAAAGCCTGGACAATAGACGGGGTTTTTTTCCTTCCACCCAAAGGAAGCTCCATGAATATCCGTTGTGGGACAAATTTTTATTTATTGCCAACTCTCATAAATAAGAGACAACAAGCATCACCACAAATTTCTTTTATTTATTTCATTTAAAAAATAAGGCGAGAAAAGCCCAACATGCGTCACTATGAATTTCTTTTAATTAATTTTTTTATTATTTTTGAGTCGGCTCAACTTCCACGGCCGTCAGTTGTACTTCAAAGGCTGTTATTTCGCAATTAATCGCCGCCAGAATCCCAACACGTGGCACTGCACTATTATACAGCTTAGGCACAAGGAATATCCGGTCGATCACATTTTGCAAACGCCGGACAAAGTGCGAGGGTTTTCTCTGCTCCGTTGTGGTTATTTTTTCAATGGCCGGACAATGTTTGAGTGTTTTCAAATGCGGGAAGCCAAGCGGCCGCATGTAGTGCTATAAATACATGCCATCCGGCCTTCTCCACCACAACTCTACCTCATCCGGCTTCTTCTGCCTCCCTCTCCAAACAAAAACCGCCATGGCTGAGATCCTAACTCAGTGGCCAAGTTCCCCGTCGTTGCACGATGGGACTCCTCCCACCACTCCGATGACGTTCCCTCCTCCCCCCCAACTCCAAGCCTGACTGCAGTTTAGACGAGGAGAAGGAGGACGCCAACGAAGAGGAGGAGGGGGACACCGACAACGAGGACGACGGTGATGGCAAGGAGAATGGTAGAAATAGTGAGGAGGACGGTGGCGGGGGCAATAGCGGCAGCGGCGGGGGCAATGGCGGCGGCGGCGGCGGAGGAGGACAGAATGGCGATGGGGACAATGGTGGAGGCAATAGCGGCAATGGAGATGGCGACGGCGAGTACGACGATGAAAGCCCCAGCATTGCCTACAGCGGTCCCAGGGCCTACGTGGGCTGGAGCTCCTCCGAGAGCAGCACGGACGCCGACAACGGCGGTGGTGCCGGCGAATCTGTCAGCGACAACAACATCGCCGACCAACCTCCTCACAAGCCTACGAGGGGAGGATGATAAAGTTTGTTTTTAGAATTATATTTTAAGAAGTTTAAACTTTACTTGTAGTAGTTTAGGAAAACTGATGACGAGCACAGTCATATGCTCGTCCTAAATGTAAATTATATTCAAATTAATGTTCAAGTTTGTGTGCAAGTCTTCGAATCATAGCAGTTATGTTTGTGTCGAATACTTTGCGTCTATTTTTTAACTAATGTTCGGATGGTTAGTCCATGCGCAAAACACGAAGGCCAGACAGAATTTATTAGGAAGCATTTTTTTGATAGGACAAGACTTTTTTTTCTATTTTTTAAATAATGCTCGGACAGTTTAAATTGTTATCCATGACACACCATGCTCGGACTATTATTAACCAAGGTTAATCAAAGTGTGCAAAAACACACCATCTAGATGGATGGGCCACAGTGCAACAACATTAATTAGTATCTAGTACAAAATAACCAAAGTAGTACTTGAACCACTCTCTCTCACACCAACAAACATGACATGTCTACACATAAATATAAGATACTTTCCATCCTGATGACAAGGGCCTGACACACGAGAACAAGATCTTTAGAAGGACATGGATCTAGAAGACGATGTCGACATGTCCTCTATGCTCGATGTCGACATGTCCTCCATGCTCGATGTGTCTGAAGACAAGTTAATATACAAATTACTCAAAAAAAATGCATCAACTGCCATAATGTAAGGACAATAGAACACGATGGGTCTGATGTCACAAAGGATAAAGGTGATGGAGGCCTCTCCAAGAGCTCCAAATAATGCTTGCAGACCTCATAGCAGTTGTGCGTTGTATCCATGTCACCCTTGAAACTGGGAAGCTTATACAGCACCAAAGCCATTATGTAAGGCTGGAAGATTAGTGGGCTGTACGGGTCCTGCCTTTTATATCCCATCTCATGAACCATATTTTCTAGGAAATTTACTATGATATGATTCTTCACCGCTAGTATCATCTCCTTGAAAGTACAATGTAGCTTAGTCTCAAGCAAGTTCTCATAGCAGGCATGACTGTCCTCGTTAGAAGCTTCAAAATAACCTTGGGTATCCTCCTCAAATTTCCAAGTGCACCACTAATCGTCGGATAGTAAAGGATCTTTTGTTCGCATTTTTCGTGAAAGGAAGATCAACTGGTATGGGCCTTGCATCATTGTCTGGTAATCCAATCTCCAAGCTTCTGCAAGATCAGAGAAAGATGCCTCCAATCTTCCAGTGCCGATCATCCAAATGAGCTTCTTCTCCTCTTCCCTAACTTCTAGTGTGGCATAGAACTGTCTGATTACCATCTCATTCCAGTTGTGCCTCAGCTCCATCATATTCTTCCAACCCATGGCCTCAGATGCCTCCACAACACTGTCCATTTCGGGAAAGTTCTTCAAGTGGTTTCAACTCACCCACCTATGCTTTTTGTACATAGGTCTCCTATCTAAGCCTGCTCGAAGCATCCTAAACTAACTTGCTTTGTGAAAGTACTCTGATGGAGAATCACAGGGGTTGTCGTAGTGCCCTATGTTGTCATATGTTCTAGCTGCATATGAATCCCAAGGAAATATCCTCCTAGGCACCTTATGCACGTCCATGGGATACAACGTCGCATCAAAACTATCGTCACTGATAGAAACAAATAAAAAATTATAAAGAAAGCTACAACACTTGATTCCATGCTTAACTTATAGAACACATCCTAATATATACATGCATGTATAATGATATTATCTACAACTTTGGTAGTCAACACATTCACAACAAACATCAAATTCATTATGAAAACATCATGACTCAGTGGTAGATCTACAAGGGGGCTAATACAATGGAGAGGTTGATTTGCGTAAAGATTTAATGGTGATTTTAGGCACTTGCTACAATATTTTTAGTGGTGATTAGCAACTACTGGGGGCTCGATCTGAAGCCCCCTGTAGATCCCGCTCTAAGGTCAAGGTTTTTGCCGCCCTTACCGAATGAACTTGACCCCTCCCCCCTCAACCTCCCTCCCCCGAAGTAATTGACAAATCCACCAACGCGTTCCCCCCAGATGTGAATCTGAAACCCTACTGCAAACTCCTAAGAAACAATGCAAATTAATTAAGGCAAAGATGCGAGATGCTTGCCTTCCATTCATGGCAGATTCGATGACAGCTTCTTCGTTTCCGCGTCTTAGGCTTTGGTTTCCGAGATGACGGCTTCAATGGCAGCTTGAATGTCAGAGCGGCGGAAGAGAGTGACGGCTGTAAATTTATCCACAGTGACAGTTGCAACTAACGGGTGTAGAGAGGTTACTGTCCGAGTTGCTCGGATAAAACACTGACGGACTGTCCTATGTCTTGGGTTTAAACAAACTTAAGAAATTACTAAAATTAATATAATATTTATGTATGAATAATAAAATTAAACTAATATTAAAAGCTTTTTATAGATATACTATTAAATAGCTTCAATGCATCATTAGTAATACTAGCAAATATGCTCGTGCGTTGAAATGGGAATAAGAAAACACAAACATATCCAATTGCAATAAACAATTTGAACTTTTCCTTTGCAAGGAATAAACAATTAACCATGCATGGTCTTGAAACTTTTAAATATTTTTTTGTCAATAATCTCTATTTGCATATATAATCTATTGCTCACAATATCTAGGAGGACATTAAATTAACTTTTTCAATTTAGAGGCAGGAGGGCATTTAACATAATTAGTGTTCGTTTTCATCTGTATTTTGGGATAGAAATAAATTCTTTTGAAAATTAATCATCAATGTCTTGTTAAATAAGTTGTGAAATAAGTTGTAAATTGAAATATGAAATAAGTTGTGCACGAACACTAAATATAACTAACTTTGTTTATTTTGAAGATATCACCGGAGGGGTGAGAGCCCCACCTAAATAGTTTTACATTGATTCTCATAAATCGATAGATGCAGAGTGCACATGATCACAGTTTTCAGCAAACTTTCCACACAGCTCAGAATTAACTTTGTTCGATTGAATGACAACAAAAAAAAGAGTCACGGTTTATGTGCTTCACGCCAAGGTAAAAGTAAGCTTCTAACTAAGTCTAATGTTCTTAGATTTTTTTAAATACTTCCTTCTGGATTGGTTTGTATTTTTAACACTCAATGAAAAAACTAAGTTAGACCAATTAAAAATTATGGGAGATGAACCCAACTCTCGAAACTATAAGCGGACACCATTTTGCTCTTTTTTTCGAACCTTAACATGTCCTTTCACTCCTGAGCCAGTGAAGCCTGCATAGTAGCCAGGCGACTACGTCGACCCAGCCACTTCCTCTTATCTTTTTTTCCTGACTTTTCAATCTCATATCTCCCCCATCCTAATGCCTCCTTCCTTACCCGCCTCACAACTCCCGGCAATCTTCGGGTCCGAGCGATCGGACCTGATGTGTCCGCCGAGCGGACTTTGGCGGGAAGTGTGGGAGCAGGCGGGAAGCGCTGGATCTCGGAGGGAAACGTGGGAGATGCGGAGTGGGTGAGCGAGAGAGTTGCGGCCCATGTGCGGATGAGGCAGGATCTCGGTTCTTTTCGTTTCTTTTCTTTTTCTCCTTTTCCTTTCTGTTTTTTCCTTTCCTTTTTGTTCTTCATTTATTATTTTATATGTTTCTTTTTTTTCTTTTTCCTTTTTTCTTTTCGTTTCTTTTTTTGGTTGTTTTTTCTTTTCTTTTTCTTCAGTTTTTCCTTTCCGCCTTTCCCACGTGCATGCGCTCATGCGTGCTATTTTTGGCACACGGACAAGTTTGGTTTTTCTTTTTTTCTTGTTCTTTCATTTCATTTTCTTTTTTTTCTTTTCCTTTTCCAGGCTTTATTTATTTATGTATTTATTTTTATTCCTTCTTTATTTATTTATGTATTTATTTTATTTCTTTGTCTTTGTCCTTGTACCGTTGTAGTAAGAAAGTTTTATCGATTGTCATTTGATAGGAAAGAATTATCTATTATATTTATCCTTGTGTCGTTTTAGAGAGAAAGTTTTATCTATTGTCCTTTCATATAAAAGAATTGTTCATTGTCTTGTGTTTATGCCACTATTACCCATTAAAATTTTTTATTGTGTCGTTATAGGAAATTTTTTGACTATTGTCCTTTCATAGAAAATAATTGTCCATTGTATTTGTCATTGTGCTGTTCTAGGGAGAAAGTTTTATCGATTGTCATTCGACAGAAAAGAATTGTCCATTGTATTTGTCCTTATGCCGTTTTAGGGAGAAAATTTTGTTCATTGTCTTTCCATAGAAAAGAATTGTCCATTGTCTTTGTGTTTATGCCACTATTACCCATCTAAGTTTTTTATTGTGCCTTTATAGGAAATTTTTTTGACTATTGTCCTTTCATAGAAAATAATTATCCATTGTATTTGTCCTTATGATGTTCTAGAGAGAAAGTTTTGTCTATTGTCCTTCCATAGAAAAGAATTGTCCATTGTCTTTGTGTTTGTACCGTTATTACCCATTAAAGTTTTTATTGAGCTGTTATAAGGGGAAATTTTGTCTATTTGTCGTTGTTTTTTTGTCAGGATATCTGAAACTTTTCTTTATTGTCATTTATTCTACAACAAACCTCTTGTTTTTTCTCTTGTCCTTTGTCCTTGTGGTTGACTAATGTTGTTTTTTTCCTAGAACATCATGCATTTAAGAGATGTTCTAACATTTATTCAACGATGTTCTATCGGGCATTTGGTGATGTTATATTAGGCAGTTAGCGGTGTTCTATCATGTATTTAGTGATATTCTATTAGGCAATTAACGATATTCTATCATGTATTTAGCGATGTTCTAGCAGTTTTTAAAGAAAAATGATTTATCTTTATAAGATAAATATTCGTAAATAAAATTTTTATGTAAGTATATTCATGTGGGATCTTGTTTTGAAAGAATTAGTGTAACGAATTTAATGGTGCAATCAAAATTACGATAGGATTTATCGTTTGTTAGATATAACTTTTTTTACTTGAGAGTAAATTGGCCCTGCCGCCAACTGCTCCCATGCATGCCGCGCTTCATGCTGCCTTGTCCTCGTTTCCTCTGCGCGCGCAACCCAACCCCGCTCAATTCGCGCTGCGTGTGGTTGCTGCATCGATTTCCCACGTGGGGTGCTCGGACGGTGGTTGGGTCGGAGCAGCCGGACCCCAAGGGCCCCCACAACTCCACTGCTCTTGTAACCATGTGAACTCACAACTCCGCCTCACCTCCACCACCGACCCTGACGCCCCGGCAACTTTGTAACCCGCACCTCTTTTCTGTCTCCGCTCCTCCGTACGCGTGTAGAAGTGCATGCTGCTTCTAGTATCCAGCCTTCTCTACGCAGTCCCGACCTCTCACGCCCGGCGACTCCGCCACCTGGACCTCTACTGCACCTGATTTAACTCGATCTTTGTGTTTGTTTTCTAATAAATAATTATAATATGGTTTGATGTATTGGTTGGATTTGGAATTGATTTGGAGTAGAGTATGAATTTGGATTTGGATTGGAATCGAATTAGCAGTGGTATATATACCGTGATGATGCCCGAGAGGCTAGACAAAAATTACCAAGTGAACACAGAGAAGGTAGATTTTTTTTAGATAAAGGATAATAAAATCCGGCTTCATCTATCCAAGGATGGAATCATGCCAATTATTACAGACTGCACCACTCGACACAAAAGTTTGGCTGAAGTACAAAACTTACAACCGCACACCCTGCAAACGGAACAGGTAAAAGTTTTTGACTAAACATAACTAACATGTCTCTGCGACAGCCAACCATTTGAACTGAAGAAAACTCATGCCAACATTTCTAGGTGTTGTGCCACGGAGGTCAATTGATCCTGAAGATCTTCATGCCGTAGCAAGATTGCCCATTGACGCAGCCAATGTGTTCCTCGAAATAGTACCTACAAAAGATATTTTGGTTTGCATTTGTCAAAAATCACCTCATTCCTAGATATCCAAATCGCCCAGAGAAGGACAGCAGCTGCTGTTAATAACAATGTATTATACTCTTTGTTCCTCAACATAGACCAATTATAAAACAATCATCTATATTTAAAGGAGGTGTTAACCCGGAAAGTATATGTAACAATCCTAAAAATCCCAAACACCAAAAATCACAACCAACAAAAAATCTTTCTAAAAGTATCCCATTGTTGGTGAGTATCATGTAGGAAACTACCTAGTTGATGCACAAGTAACACCTAATGTTAGTAAGCATTTGCATTTAATTTACAAGAGTATAATTTGCCTCTTATTTGATTTTATGTAATGTCTAGTAAAATCAAATAATCTTTTTAACACGTGTGTATATATTTGCTACTAACCTTGACATGGCTACCATCTTTACCACGAGACCCTAGTAGACCTACCATGACATAAGTGTCATGATCACTAAATTGATTTAGCACTAACTTGAACATGGCATAGTGGGAGGCTTGAGAAAAGAAATAGAAAAGCAATTAGTAAAGGAGAAAAAAAAACAAATAGGCAAAGCAGCCCAGCCAACCGCGCGGCCCAGCTCGGCCTGCTGGCCTCGCCGCGCGCGCGCCTGCCCCCGCGGCCCAGCAGTGGCCCAAGCCGCTTGCCGCTGCCCCGCACCTGCTCGCCAGTCGCCGCCTCGGCCTGCCAGCCCAAATGGCCAGGCGGCCTAGCAAGCCGCCCAGCGCGCCGCTTTCCCGCGTGCCCGCCCGGCCTGCCTGCTCGCACCGCGGCCCATGTGGGCGAGCCGGCCCAGCAAGAGGCACCAGCACCACACGCCGTCTCGCTGCCATTGCCACGCAAATGCCACCTGTCATGCCCTCCCTTTTCCCACTTCTGTGCATCAGCACGTCCCGTCCGCCGCACCATTTTTGGCAATGGCATCCCCCGTCGTTAATCCCGCGCCCGTGACCGCTACGATGCCATCCATCACTGCCTGCCCACGCCATGCGCCCCAGAAGCCCTAACCATAGCTCAGCGCAGACCCAGCCGCTCGATGGGCATCAGGCATCCCCGCCGTTCGCGCGCTCACCGCCATTGTATAAAAGGAGGGGCGCCGGTCCGTTAGGGTTTACCGCTATGCCAGCCGCCTCACTCGCCCGACCGTGTCACGCACGTTGCTACGAAGAAGAGGAGAGGAGGGAAGGGGAAGGAGCCAGGGAGGAGCGGAGGTTGGAAACGAAGCACCGTCACCGTCCTCCATCGTGCTACACGCCGGAGGAACCCTGGCGGCCCCGCACGACTTCACCAACACCGCTGCTCTGCTACGCCTTCACCGAGCCCGCCGCTTCGCCGTCTGAGCCGCCAGCACCGTCGACCGCGTAGGTGAGCTCGCCCGTGCTCCACCACCATGGCCACTGGCCAGCTCATCCTCTGTGTTCCCACCTGTATGACCTCCTCTAGCCTCATTAACCACACCCTAGAGTCCGCCGTAGTGTAGAACGCCCTCCGGGCAACTCCTTGGAGCATGGCAATGGCCATAGTGGGGCCACGCCCTTTTGCAACCCTGGCCGCCATGTCTCCTAGCCGTTGGAGCACCGCCATAGCGTCCAACATCCCGTGCGTCCCGCTGAGCCTCCGGTAGCTGCGGTAGGTAGCTCTTCGAGCTTTGAGCTGCTCGAATCAGAAGAGAAGGAAGAAGATGGCGCCAATTGATGCTTGTCGGAGCTCTGCCACCATCGACCGCCCGTTAGGAGTCCCATTTTCCCAAATTGACACTTTGGTCATGCTTGCCTTGGCTGCACAGGCCTAACGCAGAGACCCATGATGCCTCCCGCGCGCCGCTGCCCCTCGCAGTTGCGGGCATGCCGTCGGGCGCTGTCGCCGTGCGCGCGCCGGCGAGGCCATGCCCCGTGAACCCGCTCAGACCTCGCAGCCGCCTCCGCCTCGCCGCTGTGATGCCTTAGCCGCTGCCCTGCTTAGCCTACGCCAGCCGCAGCTGCTGCTCACCCGCTCACCGTCGGCGATGGCCGTCGGGCCAGCCACGACACGCAAAGGGGAAGGGTAAAGTTCCCCCTCCCATATGGACTGAGTCAACAAGCTTCCTGGCTGGACCAATAGGCAAGGGCCACATAGGGCACCAGTCTCGGTCCACCGTGGACCTGGCTCATGGAGCCAAAGGCCGTATACCAGCCCAGTAAGAGCCCTGAAGGGCCACATGGTTGAACCATGAGCCGACACTTGTCCGGGCCGGGCCGACCCAACCCGGCCCAGATTCGGCCCAACCCAGGCCCTTCGAGGCCTAGTCGGGGCCCGGTCGACGTTGACTATTGACCGGTCAACGTTGACCGTTGACCTCGGTCCCACATATCAGCGACCAGAACAGTGGGCCCCAGCTGTCAGTGACTAAGACGCCGGACCCATGCTGATGCTAGCATGATGTCATCGCTGCGCCACCCCTGCTGGACCCGCAGTGCCACATGAGCCATTCAGAAGCCACCACGTGTCAGCCTCTGGTTAATCCACCCTTTTTCTTTTTTAGAAAATAGATTAAACTTTGGAAATTCATAACAAATTCATACGAACTCCGAAAAATATGAACCAAGTGTCCAAATTTTCATAAAATTGAGCTCTATGTCATAGGCTTATGTATAGTTGTTTTTGGAGTTACTGAAATTTTATTGATTCTTTGTGATACTCTATAGGGGTCACTAACGTGGCTATTTACATCTCGTTTCAGAGGAGGAGCAGTTTGAGAAGGACGACTACAAGTACGAGGAGGAGCTCGGTGATGACTTCGTAGGTGCCACACCCCACCCAACCTCGTAGATCCTATTACGCATGGCATAATATCTAGTTTGCTAGTGCTTTATTTATGAATATCACCTGACAATAGGTTGCATGGTAGATATGCTTGATGAGCCATTACCTTATCGCAATCTTACTCCTGCACACCCACTGATAGGCTAGACGCATTCATATTTACTTATGATGCTTTACTTCTACTATGCTTATATCTGTGTGATGTGATGCGTGGTGGAGAGTATGGTTATATGGTTAAGGCACGTGGTGCCACTTAACTCGGGAAGAGTGCTGCGTGTGTCTTGGTTGTGTGGTGAGGGTTGAGTCGATCAGACAGGACTCTACGACGAGCCTTGTTGGCAAGTCTTGCCGGGGGATGTGTTATGGGCATTCCCGTATAAGGTGCTTGTGACGGGCACATTATGAGGTATATGGTGATCCCGGGGGTGAGAGCCTTCATGGAGCGAGGCCCCAGGTAGGAGGTACTGTTGTAGCACGGGCTGTTGTAGTCCCTATGAGAAGATAATCCTGTCTGATCCCGCTAGGACCTGATATCTCTTGAGGACCGGAACCTTGGGATCTACGTGCTCACCGCTCGCCCCTATATGGGCGGGGGACGGATGTCTGACTAGCTACGACGCTGCCACTACTACTAGGTTGTTAGCAGATAGTGTCGGGAGGTACAGACATTGGGACCCACACCCTTCTTAAACAACATAGTGACCTCGGGTGCCCGGTACTATGTCTCATAGTCTCAGTGTACCGGTGGTACCTATCCGGGATGTCCCAGTACTGAGTGGTAGGGTGGCATCGCACCGGTTAGAAAGCAACCAGAATCAGCTTAGGCGGGGCACCGCTGATGATGGTGATCTTGTGGTTACGGGAGTACACGCTCTACAGAGTTTTGAATCTATATATAGTCCACGGCCTCGGTATGGCCTCTCCCTCGACCTACGCTTCTCGGGAGTAGTGAGGTGAGTCCTATTCTTTCCCCTGGTGTTACCCTTTCCGGCTGTGAGCCGCTGAGACAGGCTCCTAGAGGGAGTTGGACTTGTCGAATGAGTGCGAGAGGGTGAGACGTGTGTGATGGTGGGATGGGAATGATGATGGACGAGAATGGGTTAAAACTTGATGAATTACTATTATATGATGATGGATACTACTTGCATAGGAAACCATAGCCAAATAATAGGACTCTTTGATTATATCCCTTGCATGAACCAAAATACTACATAGCAAAAGCAAATCATAGAGTGGGACGAGTGGCCAGTACAAACCGTACTGAAAATTATTTGGCAGGTGAACCCGACTACGACTTTACCGATGAGGAGTAGACGTCTCGTACCTACGCTCAGGCTTCTTTTGGAGATTTGTTGTTGCTTCCGCCTATTACAGCTGTTCTAGATGCTACTACTCTGATGATTTCCGTCAGTGTGACGGTGTACTATTTATGTAATCCCTTCTAAATGTACTCTTTTATTCGATGTATGGATTTCTGTATCAACTATTGCTAGATAATGTGATGGTTTGAACTTCGAACTATTATATTATTCGTCATTCTGTGTATTTTCCCTTCATATAAAATTGAGAACTTTTCAGTTGGTACCAGAGCCATGCTTTACCCTAGGACGAGACCCATAGGATTGGATGATAGAGTCAGGAGAACCTTGATATCTCTCAGTTATACACCGACCACTGCATACACTTTTATGCATGGCTCATCTCTCTCTGCAACTTTTCTAATTCCATTCTCGTGTCAACCTGTAGATGGACCCTAACTTGCCGCTTGGTCCGTTACCGCCGATGGATGTCGTTGAGTACAGACTTGACGGGACGGAGTATGGAGGCTACGCTCACGTGCTTCACGAGGTTCTCACCGAGCTTGGTGTTCCCGTGGAGAACGTTGAGTACCTTTGCCATGACAAGCCTGCCATTGGAGGAGGCATCGAGAGCTACAAGGCAGTCCACATCAATGTGCCTGCAAGCATGAACCTGCCTGGAGTTGCTGCCTTCACCGACTTCACCTTCGACAACCTGAATGGTACATAGAGGATGTGCATTGATTACAGGAACCTGAATGCCGTGACCATAAAGAACAAGTACCCCGTGCTGAGGATAGATGAACTACTAGATCAGCTATGCAATGTCAAGTACTTCTCCAAGATTGACCTCAGATCAGGCTACCATCAAATGGAGATTAGAGAAGAGGACATTCCCAAGACAGCTTTTGTCACCAGATATGGGCAGTATGAGTACACCGTTGTGTCCTTCGGTCTTACAAATGCATCGGCTTATTATATGAATATGATGAATAAAGTGTTTATGCAGGAGCTGAATAAGTTTGTGGTGGTCTTCATTGATGACATTCTTGTCTATTCTGCCACCGTTGAGGTGCATGAACAACATCTGAGGATAGTGTTGGAGAAGTTGAGAAAGCATCAGCTCTACGCCAAGTTTAGCAAGTGTGAGTTCTGGCTTGAAGAGGTCACTTTCCTAGGCCATGTACTCAATGCTGACGGAGTAGCTGTTGATCCATCCAAGATTGAGACAGTGAAGAGATGGGAGCAGCCACAGAATGTGACCGATGTGAGGAGTTTTTTGGGGTTGGCTGGTTATTATCACCGATTCATCGAGAGCTTTTCTAAGATAGCTCACCCCATGACCAACCTCCTGAAGAAGACCAATGAGTTTGAATGGACACCCCAACATGAACAGAGTTTCTAGACCCTGAAGAAGAAGCTCACCACAACACCTGTTCTTGCCTTGCCCAATATCCACCAGGACTTTATGGTCTATTGTGATGCATCTCGCCACAGGCTCGGTTGTGTTCTAATGCAGAATGGTAAAGTCATAGCCTATGCTTCCTGTCAGCTTAAGGAGCACGACCAGCGTGACCCCACCCATGATCTTGAGCTTGCAGTGGTGATTCATGCATTGAAGATTTGGGGGCACTACCTGATTAGGAACAAGTGTGAAATCTACACCGATCACAAGAGCCTAAAGTACTTTTTCACCCAGGAAAATCTGAACATGAGACAGCACCCTTGGCTTGAGTTGATCAATGACTATGATGTAGAGATTCTCTATCACCCTGGGAATGCTAATGTGATGCTAACACTCTCAGCTACAGAAGCCATTATCATGCTCTGTTCACTACCACCTTGCCCAAGGAGTTGCAAGGGGGCATTGATGAGTTACAGATGGAGGTGATACCCCATCGCCTATTGAATGAGCTTCGTGTACACTACACCCTCATGGATAGGGTCCGTGAAGCCCAGCGCCATTGCCTAAAGATTTGGGAGATACACGAGCTCCTAACGCAAGGCAAATGCCCAGAGTTCAGTGAAGATGAGCAAGGTACCTATTGGTACAAGGACAGAATTTGTGTGCCTACAAACGCAGCTATCTGCAATGAGATCCTATCAGAAGGACATGACTCCAAGTATTGTATCCACCCAGGCAGTACCAAGATGTACGCTGATTTAAAGAGGAAATTCTAGTGGAAGAACATGAAGTCAGATATCGCAGGACATGTTGCTAGGTGCGACATTTGTAAACGCGTCAAATCTGAGCACAAGAGACCTGCAGGACTGCTGAAGCCACTTGATATACCTGAATGGAAATGGGATAGCATTTCTATGGACTTCATTGTGGGTTTACCTCGAACCTCGAAGGGCCATGATGCCATATGGGTGATAGTCGATCACTTTACTAAGGTAGCTAACTTCCTAGCTATTAGGAATGATGCCTGAGTTGGCCAGCTAGCAGATCTATATGTTGAGAACATTCTCAAGCTGCATGGAGCCCCTAAGGGCATAATATTCGATCGTGGGATGCATTATACGTCCAAGTTCTGGAAGGCCCTGAACAAGTCAATAGGGAGCAAGCTAGATTATAGTACCGCTTACCACCCTTAGACAGATGTCAGACAGAGAGAGTGAACCAGATCCTTGAAGATATGCTCTGAGCTTGTGTTCTGAAATATGGAACTAATTGGGAGAAGAGTTTGCCCTTTGCAGAGTTCTCCTACAACAACAGTTACCAGGCTAGTCTCAAGATGTCACCATTCAAGGCTATGTATGGAAGACCATGTAGAACACCCCTGATGTGGTCCGAAGCAGGTGAAAGATCATTCTTTGGCCCTACCACCATCAAGGAGGCCGAGGAAGGGGTCACACAAGTGCGTGAAAATCTGAAGATTGCTCAGAGTCGGCAGAAGAGCTATGCTGACAAGAGACGTAGAGACCTCGAGTTTGAAGTCGAGGACTGTCTATCTCAAGGTCTCCCCGGTTCGAGGGACCATCAGATTCCATGTGAAGGGGAAGCTAGCACCAAGGTATGTGGGGCCGTACAGAATCTGTGCCAGAGTTGGCAAGCTTGCCTACAAGGTAGAGTTGCCAGAGCAACTAGCTGGTGTACACCCAGTATTCCATGTGTCACAGTTGCGCAAGTGTCTGAAGCTGCTAGAGTAACCAATACCCCCTGAGGCAATTGATATTTAGGACACCTTGGAGTACAGAGAGCACCCCATCCGCACTCTAGACAGTGCCACCAAAGAAACCAAAAACACTAGCACACCAATATTAAAGATTCAGTGGAGCAATCACACAGAATGAGATGCAACTTGGGAGAAGGAATCAGAAATGAGGAGGCTATACCCCTACTTGTTTGATGAGTAAGTTGCACTTTTAAATCTTGAGGACGAGATTCTCATAAGGGGGTAGGACTGTAACAACCCTAAAAATCCTAAACACCAAAAATCGCAACCAAAATTTTTTTTCTAAAAGTATCCCATTGTTGGTGAGTGTCATGTAGGAAACTACCTAGTTGACGCACAAGTAGCACCTAATGTTAGTAAGCATTTGCATTTAATTTACAAGAGTATGATTTGCCTCTTATTTGATTTTATGTAATGTCTAGTAAAATCAAATAATCTTTTAACACGTGTGTATATATTTGCTACTAAGCTTGACATGGCTACCATCTTTACCACGAGACCCTAGTAGACCTACCATGACACAAGTGTCATGATCACAAACTTGGTTTAGAACTAACGTGAACATGGCACAGTGGGAGGCTTGAGAAAAGAATTAGAAAAGCAATTAGTAAAGGAAGGAAAAAAGAAATAGGAAAAGCAGCCAAGCCAACCGCGCGGCCCAGCTCGGCCTGCTGGCCTTGCCGCGCGCGCCTGCCCCCGTGGCCCAGCAGCGGCCCAAGCTGCCTGCCGCTGCCCAGCACCTTCTCGCTAGCCACCGCCGCGGCCTGTCGGCCTAAATGGCTAGGCGGCCCAGCAAGCCGCCCCGCGCGCCGCTTTCTCGCGCGCCCGCCCGGCCTACCTGCTCGCACCATGGCCCATGTGGGAGAGCCAGCCCAGCAAGAGGCACCAGCACCGCATGCCACCCCGCTGCCACTGCCACCCAAACCCCACCTGTCATGCCCTCCCTTTTCCCACTTCTGTTCATCAGCACGTCCCGTCCGCCGCACCATTTTTGGCAATGGCGCCTCCTATCGTTCATCCCGTGCCCATGACCGCGAAGCCGTCCATCGCCACCTGCCCATGCCACTCACCCCTGAAGCCCTAACCCTAGCTCGACGTAGCCCCAGCTGCCCGATGGGCATCAGGCATCCGTGCCGTCCGCCGCTCGCAGCCGTTGTATAAAAGGAGGGGCACCGGTCCATTAGGGTTTACCCCTACGCCAGCTGCCTCACTCGCCCGACCGTGTCACGCCCGTTTCTGTGAAGAAGAGGAGAGGAGGGAAGAGGAAGGAGCCGGGGAGGAGCGGAGGTCGAAACGAAAGCACTATCACCGTCCGCCATCGTGCTACACGTCGGAGAAACCCTAGTGGCCTCGCACGACTTCACCAACACCGCTGCTCTGCTACACCTCACCGAGACCGCTGCTTCACTGCCTGAGACACCAACACCATCGACCGCGCAGGTGAGCTCACCCGTGCTCCACCACCATGGTCATCGGCCAGCTCATCCTCTACGTTCCCACCTGTACGACCTCCTCTTGCCTCATTAACCCCACCCTAGAGTCTACCGTAGTGTAGAACGCCCTCTGGGCAACTCCTTGGAGCTTGGCAATGGCCACAGTGGGGCCACACACTTTTGCAGCCCTGGCCGCCATGTCTCCTGGCCATCGGAGCGCCGCCGTGGCATCCAACATCGTGCGCGCCCCGCTGATCCTCCGGTAGCTACGGTAGGTAGCTCTTTGAGCTTCGAGCTGCTCGAATCAGAAGGAAAGGAAGAAGATGGGGCCAATCGATGCTTGCCGGAGCTCCACAACCGCCAACGCTGTCTGCCGGCCGCCGCTGTCGACCGTCCGCTAGGAGTCCCGTTTTTCCCAAATTGACGCTTTGGTCGTGCTTGCCTTGGCCGCGCGGGCCTAATGCACAGACCCATGATGCCTCCCGCGTGCCGCTGCTCCTCATAGTTGCGGCCATGCTAGCAGGCGCCGCCGCCGCGTGCGCGCTGGCGAGGCCGTGCCCCATGAGCCTGCTCGGACCCTACAGTCGCCTCCGCCTCGCTGCTGTGATGCCTTAGCCGCTGCCCTGCTTAGCCCGCGCTAGCCGCAGCTGCCACTCACCCGCTCACCGCCGGCGATGGCCGTTGGGCCAGCCGTGACACGCAAAGGGAAAGGGTACAGGTCCTGCTCCCATGTGGACCGAGTCCACAAGCTTCCGCGCTGGACCAATAGGCAAGGGCCACGTAGGCCACCAGTCTCTGGTCCACCATGGACCTGGCTCATGGAGCCAAAGGCCGTAAACCAGCCCAGTAAGAGCCCAGAAGTCCACGTGGTTGAACCATGTGCCGACATGTGTCTGGGCCAGGCCAGCCAACTCGGCCCAGATCCGGCCCTACCCAGGCCCTTCGAGGCCCAGTCAGGGCCCGGTCGACGTTGACCGTTGACCTCGGTCCCACATGTCAATGACCAGAACAGTGGACCCCACCTGTAAGTGACTAAGATGTCGGACCCACGCTGACGTCAGCATGACATCATCCTGCGCCACCCCTGCTGGACCCGCAGTGCCACATGTGCCAATCAGAAGCCGCCACGTGTCAGCCTCTGGTTAATCCACCCTTTTTCTTTTTTAGAAAATAGATTAAACTTTTAAAATTCATAACTAATTCATACGAACTCCGAAAAATATGAACCAAGTGTCCAAATTTTCAGAAAATTAAGCTCTACGTCATAGGCTTATGTATGATTGTTTTTGGAGTTTTTGGAATTTTATTGATTCTTTGTGATACTCTATAACAGTCGCTAACACTGCTATTTATGTCTCGTTTCAGAGGAGAAGCAGTTTGAGGAGGACGACAACGAGTACGAGGAGGAGCTCGGTGATGACTTCGCAGGTGCCACACCCCACCCAACCTCATAGATCCTATTTGCATGGCATAATATCTAGTTTGCTAGTGCTTTATTTATGAATATCATCTGATGATAGGTTGCATGGTAGATATCCTTGATGAGCCATTACCTTGTCACAATCTTACACCTGCACACCCACTAATAGGCTAGACGCATGCTTATTTACTTATGATGCTTTACTTCTACTACGCTTATATCTGTGTGATGTGATACGTGGTGGAGAGTATGGTTATATGGTTAAGGCACGTGGTGCCACTTAACTTGGAGAGAGTGATGCGTGTGTCTTGGGTGTGTGGTGAGGGTTGAGTCGATCAGACAGGATTCTCCAATGCGCCTTGTGGGCGAGTCTTGCCGGGGGATATGTTCTAGGCATTCCCGTATAAGGTGCTTGTGACGGGCACATTGTGAGTTATATGGTGATCCTGGGGGTGAGAGCCTTCATGGAGTGAGGCCCCGGGTAGGAGGTGCTGTTGTAGCACAGGCTGTTGTAGTCCCTATGAAAAGATAATCCCGTCTGATCCCGCTAGGACCTGATATCTCTTAAGGACCAGAACCTTGGGATCTACGTGCTCACCGCTCGCCCCTGTATGGGTGGGGGACGGATGTCTAACTAGCTAGGACGGTGCCACTACTACTATGTTGTTACCAAATAGTGTCAGGAGGTACGGACATTGGGACCCACACCCTTCTTAGACAACATAGTGACCTCGGGGGCCTGGTACTATGTCTCACAGTCTCAGTGTACCGGTGGTACCTATCTGGGATGTCCCAATACTGAGTGGTAGGGTGGCATCGCACCAGTTAGAAAGCAGCCAGAATTAGCTTAGGTGGGGCACCGCCGATGATGGTGATCTTGTGGTTATGAGAGTACACGCTCTGCAGAGTTTTGAATCTATATATAGTCCACGGCCTCGGTATGGCCTTTCCCTTGACCTACTCTTCTCGGGAGTAGTGAGGTGAGTCCTTCTATGCTTCCCCCTGGTGTTACCCTTTCCAGCTATGAGCCGCTGAGACAGGCTCTGAGAGGGAGTTGGACCTGTCGACTGAGTGTGAGAGGGTGAGACGTGTGTGATGGTGGGATGGGATTGATGATGGACGAGAATGGGTTAAAACTTGATGAATTACTATTATATGATGATGGATACTACTTGCATAGGAAACCATAGCCAAATAATAGGACTCTTTGATTATATCCCTTGCATCTACCAAAATACTACATAGCAAAAGCAAAGCATAGGGTGGGACGAGTGGCCAGTACAAACCGTACTGAAAATTATTTGGCAGGTGAACCTGACTACGACTTTACCGATGAGGAGTAGACGTCTCGTACCTAAGCTCAGGCTTCTTTTGGAGATTTGTTGTTGCTTCCACCTACTGCAGCTGTACCAGACGCTACTACTCTGATGATTTCTGTTAGTGTGACGATGTACTATTTATGTAATCCCTTCTAAATGTACTCTTTTATTCGATGTATGGATTTTTGTATCAACTATTGCTGGATAATGTAATGGTTTGAGCTTTAAACTATTATATTATTTGCCATTCTGTGTGTTTTTCCTTCGTGGAAAATTGAGGATGTTTCAGTATATGTATAGAACGCCACAAAAATTTAGCATAGAAGCAATCAAGAAAGAGGTGATGAATCATTTCTGGGAGATTACAGAGGCAACACTGTTTATCTCCATTCCAATTTCTCCTAGCCAAATTATCTTTGGTTAGAATAACTCCTCTTTTTAAATACCACATGAAAAATTTTCATTGGCAGCTACACCCTCACCCCATTGTTAATTAATGCAGCATACATAGACTTGACCGTGAAAGCTCTGGAGGCTTTTAAGCCCCATACAAACACATCTCTATCCTGTAGTAAGTTAATCTGTTGTAAGGAAGCAACAATACAGAGCCAGTTTGTCAAGTTTGCACCCACCAAATTTCTCTTAAAAGAAATGTTTAGTAAGGGAGAACTCATAACCGTGGCAATTGTATCTTGTTTTTTCTTACAATATTAAATAACCCAGAAAACCTATATTTAATAGGTTTATTGCCCAGCCAAGTATCAACCCAAAAACGTGTTTGTGACCCATCTTTGACATTAAAATGTCTGTGGCAGAACCTCCGAAATCATATGGCCCACACGCATGATTATTGTCTAAACAGACACCAAATAACCATGACTGTGTTCCATACGACTTAAGAAGTCTGTCGGGTAAATCCCGAATCATCCACGATTCTCCGAGCAGGATCAATCATTGTAGAGAGACATTGCAGTATTACAACAATTTCATATAAATAAAATACCACGGAGTAAAACAGCGGAAGACTTACAATAACATACATTTACGAACTCTGAGTTTCAAAATATTTACAATGATAGGTTTAAGTTATACAAACCATAATAGTAGTGGAGTAGCAGTAGATTATGGTATTACATAAAAGTTCAGCCCAAGAGCTTAACATCTTTATTCGTCGTCGCTTTCCTCGACGACTGTCATGCAGCAGGATGCATAACACTCCTGCCCATGAAGCTCACCTGCAACAGGGGTTCAACAAACCCTGAGTACAACAGTACTCAACAAGACTGACCCGACGAAAGAGAGGGGTAGAGACTCAAGAGATGCAGGCTAGAGGGACAAGGTAAAGTCTGTAGGAGATAAGAAGTTTTGTAGAAAAGCTTTACAAAAAGAGAAGTTGCTGGAACTATCTCCCATTATCAACCAACTTCATGATTGAACCTTAATTAATATTCAAGTTGTTACTACGATGATGAACAACGATCGAGTCTTCTTCTCCGAGAAGCAACGGCGATTCGAATCCATTTTCATACCCAGCTGGGACCTAGGTGACTGAGCA
>CM041640.1:40404299-40516224 GCA_023333625.1 Bothriochloa decipiens | reverse complement strand
TTGGAGCTATATATGAATTACTATGAATTTTTAAAGAAAATAGCATTTAAATCATTTTCTGAAAATGGAAAAAGAAAATCGGCACAGTAACCCCGCGCTGACCGACGGCCACGCGGCGGTTGACCGCCGATTCCTCGCCGGCGGTGAGGTCTCCGGCGACATGAGTTGATCCATCAGACTCAGCACAGCACGGGGAGTCCAACGAGCTAGCTAACGGCGTGCAGGAGCGGCGGCGGCACCCACGCCGGCGGCGATGGCGGCGCGGCGGAGCTCGGGCGCGGCGGAGTTGCTCACCGGAGCAATTTCCGGCGACGGCGACTACTCGAACCGACGCAGGGCACCTAAATGAACATATTTGGTAACTACATGGAGGTCGGTCGGGGTTTCTAGGCAGGATGGCATCGCGCGCGGCGGAGCGGCAGCACTGCGCCGGCGACGAGCCACGGTGGCCGGCGGCTACGGCAAGGGATTGACCAAATTAATGACACAGAGAGACGCGGGAGCTCACCACGGCGCTGATGTGCACGTTAATGGAGGTCCGGGGTGGCTGGGTTGAGCGGCGGTCGACGGCGGTGATGGCGGCGGCGGCGCTCCGATGGCACGACGGCGTCACGGCTACCTCTGGTAATGCGCTGCTCGAACCAAGGTGCGCATCTGACGCAGGATGACATGGAGAGCATGATTACAAGGTCAAAGGTAAAATATAATCACCTTTGGCGATGGCAAACGGCGAAGATGGCGGCGGCGGCGCGACTGACCGGCCGCGGAGAAGAAGGCAGGGTGCGGGCAACTCACGCGAGGAGAGCAGGCATGAACTGGTTCAAACTGACCGTGAGGAAGTGGTGGAGCTTTGAGCGAGGGCAATTGAACAGAGATGGAGTGTTGACGGTGAATTTCAGCGGCAGAGGAAGGTCGTCGGCGACGGCGGCGGGAAGAAGAAGAAGGAGAAACGGCGTCGGCCGACTGCTATTTATAGCAAGAAGATGATGAACGAGCAGCTGACACGACGACGACGAAGTCTCTCGCGTCTGAGAGCGCTCGGTTGGCCGGGAAAGCGCGGCGGTGGACGGCGGCGCGCGGTGTGAAGCCGGCCATGGCGGGCGCCGATAGGGTTGGGTGCTGTTCAGGGTATTTACAGAATTGCCACTCGGTTTAAATTACAAATTACTCCAAAATTTGTATAAGAACATGAAAATCTCCAAAAATATCATTTGCATAACTTTTCAAGAGCTACACTTTTCCTTTAATGGGCATTTTCAAATTCTGTCTAGATTTTGAAATTTGAATTCAGATTTGAAAAGGGGATAAAACCCTAGAAATAAGTATTTGAAATTACTTTTGATTTTTCAATAAAACTTGAAAATCTTCAAAACTATAAAATGTTGAGTTTGTCAAACCAAACATTTTTCATGTACAAAGTTTTCTCAAATTATGCATAATTTTTGAATTATGGTTTTAAAATCAAAAGGGGATAATTGCTGAAAACTATAATTTCAAATTAATTTGAAATTCCTTTTGGAAACTTGAAAAACTTTCTATACCAACTTTGTAGCTCTTGTCAAGATCTACAAACTATATTTTTAGAGTATCTCCAAATTCCTTATAGAATTTGAATTAGAGAAAAGGGAATAAAATTAGGGTTGGAAATAAAGGGTTTTTGAAATAGAGTTTAAACTCAATTCAGTTTCTAACTTAATTGGTTGGTTATTAGTGATCACAAACATCATCCAAGGACATTTTTAGGTCATTGACCCAATGACACCCTTGGTTGACCAAGTTGACTTTTGAAAAACCTTTTATAGCATTTCCAATTTGACTTTAAATTTGAATTGTCAGGCTTATAAATAAGCTTTGGAATCCAAATTAAATTTCAAATATGGAAATCATTTTTAGAGTTGGACTTAGATTTATACACTATGCTTGATACTAGTGTAAACACAGTTTACATCTCAAGTACATAGAGTATAAACTAAGTATTTGCAATGACATTCTAAAATAGGATTTTATCATTTCATGTGACAAGTCATTCCAAGAACTCAATCAACCTATGAATTATAAACTTGTTTTAGGTAATGCATATTAAGGTTGACCTAAACATGGATGCTTTGCAGTGCATATGATGACATGGCAGGTTTTAGTTAATATAACACCAGAGGTGTTACAATGTCCTAGCTTCATAAAGGTATCCTTAACATTCATCAGACTCTTCCAGAAATGCGAGTCTGTTGGTTTGTTTTCACAGCTTCCTAGTGTCTTATTTTTAAAATACTTATTTCTAAATAATTCTTGCCACAATCCATCCCCATTGAGTAACTTAAAAAGCCACTTACTCAGCAAACATTTGTTTTGAACCTCTAAATTCTGGATCCCTAGACCACCCTGGTCCTTGGGTTGACACATAACTTTCTACTTTACTAACCTGTATTTTCGCTTATGTTGGTATTTTGCCAGTAGAAACGAGATCGGAAGCAGTCAATTTTTTTGAGTACCCCTCTAGGGAGCTCAAAAAAGACATCATAAACATCGGTAAGCTAGATAGCACCGAGTTTATAAGGACCAATCGACCACCGCCTGTAAGCATTTTGCCTTTTCAACCACTAAGTCTTTTCTCAATTCTCTCTTCAATACATTTCCAGTCTTTATTTAATAGCTTTCTAAAATGTATTGGTAAACCCAAATAGCGAAATGGGTATTTTCCAATGGCACATCCAAACAACTGTGAATAGAACTGTTCATGAACTTTAGCTTTTCCGAAAAAAAGACCTCGCTTTTGTGGAAATTTATTTTTAAGCCAGATAGTTTCTCAAAAGTGGTTAATAAGAGTTTCATATAACTTCTTTGTCAACATCATGGCTCATGAAGATCACTGTGTCATTCGCGTATTGAAGAATGGACAAACCATCTTGAATCAGATGGGGAATGACCCTTTCTATGTGTCCTGCTTCTTTTTCTCTAGCAATTAGTATAGCCAACATATCTACAACTATATTGAATAGTATGGGAGATATTGGGTCACCTTGCCTTAAGCCTTTCTTAGTCCGAAAATAAGACCCAAGTTGGTCAATGACCTTAATATGTACATTTCCACACTGTGTAAACATCTGTACCCATTGACGCCATTTTTGTGAAAAACCTTTCATTCTTAATGTTTGCTGTAGAAAACTCCAGTTCACTTTGTCATACTCTTTTTCAAAATCAATTTTAAAGATTACACCGTCTCTTTTTTTCGTGTGTAGTTCATGAATCATTTCATGTAATATAATAGCACCCTCCATAATATTTCTTCCTGGTAAAAAGGCAGTCTGGGTTGGTCTTATCAGTTTTTGAGCGATGGTAGTTAATTATTTGTTGCCACTTTTGTGAATATTTTGATGAATACATTCAACAAACAGATGGGTCTGTATTGTCGGATGACTCTTGCATCATTCTTTTTTGGCAATAGAATAATGTTACCAAAGTTGAGACGATTCAGATGTAAGCTTCCTTGATGAAATTCCGAAAACAAAGCCATCAATTCGTCTTTAATTACACCCCAAAATACTTGATAGAACTCCGAAGGGAAACCATCCGGTCCAGCAGCCTTATTATGTTCCATTTAGAAGATTGCCGTTTTGATTTCGTCACAAGTGAAAGGCTCGATCAAAGACTCATTTTCCAGGTCCGACACCTGAGGGATGTCCTCTGTCCGAGATTCATCTAATGAAATTAGTGATTCATCAGAAGGACCGAACAAGTTTTTGTAATAACTAGTAATATGCTCCTTAAGCTGAGCGTCACCAGTTATAATACCATTACCATCCTCAAGCTGAAAAATACGAGTCTTCCTATACCTACCATTGGCTAGCAAATAGTAATATTTAGTATTGGCGTCTCCTTCTAAGAGATGCTTCGCCTTAGCCCTCTGGTACCATTTTAGTTCCTCTTCTCTAAATAATTCAGCAAGTCTTTCATTTAGTACATACTTTAAATCACGTTAGGCGTCATTTAGCAGGATAAGTTCTACCTTTTTATCTAGTTCGTCCAATTTATCTAATAGAGTTGCTTTCTCTTTTTTATATACTCCACTCACATGTTTCGCCCAACATCTAAGATGCTGACGAAATTTTTGTTTGTCATCTCTCAATAGGTGAACCTACAACTAGAGTATTCTACCATACCTCTAAAACCATCTCATAAAAGTCGTCTCTTAACAACCAGCCTAGTTCAAATTTGAATGAGTCTGATAAGTTGCGGATGAATTATTTGTAGAGAATAGTAGCGGAGTATGGTCAAAAATTTCCCTAGTGAGAGAATGCACAGTGGAGAGTGTGAATTTTGACTCGAACTCTATACATACTAAAACTCTATCTAATTTTTCAAAAGCTTAGTTTGGCGAACTTCCTCCCTGATAGCTCTATCTCTCTAAGATTTAAGGTATCAATGACAGCACTTGACGGTGTTGAGTGGGGTTAAAAAGATGATTTTACCCCTGAGTGAAAAAATATAAAAAATAGAATTATTATTGTTTATAATATTTTGAGTATATGTATATATTTATATTATTCAATATATAATCACATATATATATTTTCAGCACATCCGTATATATCTCACGTAATATCATGTTGCATGCAATTCTGCCATATGTTCACACATGTAATTTTTCATGCGCGCTTCGTCAAAACCGACAATGCCTACAATTAGCTAGTAATTTATTTCCTTCAATGTGATTCCACATATCGTACCACACTTGTTCGAATCCCCGGGAACAAAACAAATTTGCACGAAAGTAGTATATGGGATTGATCTCTGGAAATAGAAAAATCTACAAAATTAGGCGCTGTGGCTGTAGATCCTGAACAAAAATAAAAATTTATCAATCTAGTGGTATGTCCACCAGCACCTCGAAATGAACTTGAAATGCAAGACACAAAAAGGACCAAAATATAAGATCTGCACACATATAGGAGAAAAAAACAGAAGAACAGCACACACGGAAGACGAGTGCTACATGATCTGAACGCATAGAAAATCCAGTTCATGCTACATGATATATTTTTCACGGAACATGCATGGCATAAAAGGACTAACAAAACAAGAGTCGCATTTTTCCGAGACATCTACACTTAGTTATGAATTTTCCAAGATCACAAATATATCAACAATTAAACAAAGTTGCATATAAAGTTATCATAAACTAACATTTCATATTTTTAACATGCAGATCTCATCAATACAAAGCAAACAAAACTTGTTTCACAACAATCGGAGCCCTAGAACCCAAGATATGGATGTAGCAAGATCATAAACAGCCGGGGATGGCAGGACGGCCCTGCTGTCTCCGGCAACAGCGGGATGAGGCGAGGCGAGCATGAGCTTCGCGATGCGCAGGCAGCTCAGGCGCTAGGGTTGGCTGCCCAGACTGGCCACGCGCGCCACGAGCATAGCCGCAGCACCACCGGGCCGGCGCCGGGGCATGGCCTGTGTGTGAGAATGAGAATTGGGGACGGCCAGGACCGAATCTGGACTTGGGGGAGCCGGTGGCGGCTCCTGCTCGTTGGCGTGGGCGGCGGCGGCGGCGCCGTCCGCCATAGCCGTTGGTTTTTTTTCTCTCACTCGCGACACGGGGTCACGGGTCATCGTCCGGCTGTTTGGTTACCTCTCTGGTGTGAATAGAAGGTGAGGGGTAAAGTTTCTTTTAGCTTGCGCTACAGTGGCCAAACTAACAGATTTTTCTAACAGAGCTAACGAAAGGCCTACGAGCTAAGAAAATTTTGTTTCAAGGTCTTCCATCCAAATTTAAATGGCCTAATATCTAAAACAACTTTTTTTAGGGCTTTCCACCTAATTCTCCGGTTCTCCCCTCTTTATTGGACAGCCATGATTCAAATGTCTTCTTAATTATTACGATCATCGATTTAATCTTGAAGTGGTGTCTGATTTGTATGTTCGGTACCGTCTTGTATATCATTATATTGTTATGCATAAATTCATTGCCTAGATTTTGTTACGATGTACTTTTCTCTTCTGATTTCTGAACTGAATCAGAAAGAAGCTCGTAATATTGCCGTGCCTACAAATGCAATGTGACGTTATATCAATATGTAGTATTGGCCACCTAGCTTCTCTAGGATTTTTGCACCTGCAAGCCGAGGCCTCTCTAGGATTTTTATTTACATGCGTAGGTAGGCCATATCAAGGCATGATTTGCACCCAATGCACGTAGATCGATGCATATCCTTTTGAAAATGATGATGCCGAAGTTCAGTCATCATTTTGTTTTCATACTTTTATAATTCAAATTTTGTATGATGGTTAGTTTTTCTTTCAGCAAACGTGCCTTAACATGTATTTTCATTATAAGGTACGTACGATGTTTAGTTTATATTGATGGATGAAAGATGAATTAGTTTGAGGGCACATGAAAGAGTTAAGTTGCCTCGTCGGAGGTAATGAAAACATACATCTTCCTGCCAAGTAAAATAATTTCTTCTAAGTTTGCAACAGTTTTCCTCGACAAAATTATGAAGGTATCCCATGCAACATGTGTTGCTCGTCAAACCTGTGAGTTTAGATAAAACAAAAGGCACAACCACAAAATTACACTTGTTTTTTGTTGCCTAATATACCGGTGTTGTTAATCCTTGTCATAACACAGCTAACTTTAGGAGAACTGATCAATAATGAGAATTAATGATCATAAGAAGCTGCGCTATCTACAAGAAAACATGATCATGAAAATTCCCACTACAACAATCAAGTTTGCTACTGGCACATGTTCTATATCTTTCTTTATATATCATACCTAGTATTAGGTTAACATATACCTCTATACTTCACCTTGCTTGTGGCTCATTTGATACAAATTTTTAGTTGTGTTTTCTAAACCAGATCATTTTTCTCTTATATGCTTTTGCTTATTTGATCTTAATTAAATTGGGAAATATGTGCAAGATCCATTATACTTATAGAAGGATGACACCTACAATATCTTTGAGGAAAGTAGTAGTGGGAGATCCCCTACAATGTGATTTATACTCCTTACTTTGCACTGGGCAAGGCTGGAGAACCATTTTGAGTTTTCGGTCATGTGATGCGAACAGAGGAATCGATGAGCCATGTGTTCTCCACACCTCGAACCTACTCAATAGAACGCCATCGGGTGAGAATACAACACAACATTAGGTGTAGTAAACTATGAAACATACCAATGTTGAGTCATTTGTTTAGTAAAATAGGTTAGTAGAAAAACCACTCATCCTATATATGGAGGGGAAAGCAAGCACCATGAAAGAGAAATGTGATCTGCTAGGGGAAAAGCTAAAGCCACCACCACACAGGTTCTATAGTCAACAAAAACATGGATCCCATTGGGCAGGACCGTTGCCCTGTCCATAATGCCGCCTTGTAGGCGATCCGAAGCTTTAGTGGCACAACTATTTTTGGAGGTGCTACCTGAAACATCCTCAATTTTTCACGAAGGGAAAATTCACAGAATGAAGGATAAAATGATGGCCCAGGAGGTCAAATCATCAACTTATCCAATATCAGTTGATTACAAAGCCATACATCTAATAAAAGAGTACAATAGAGGGGTTTACATAATTATTACATCGCCACATGGTGGAATCATCAGAGTGTCTATCATCCAGAACAGCTACGGAAGTAGAAGGGATATCGTGGAAGCAACGTCTTAAACCACCTTGAGCGTAGGTACAAGACCATCTAATCCTCCCATCCTCCAGGGGCGTTGGCTAAACCGTCATCCAAACCTGACTCCAAAGTATCAGTACGATTTGTACTGGCCACCGACTCCCACCCTATGCTTTGCTTATGCTTTGTGGTAAGTGGATGCAAAGGGGTATATCAAGAGAGGCCTATATATGGTTCTGGTCTTCCTATGCAAGAGTAATCAACATTGTATATTAAAAGTTCATCAAGTTTTATCTCATTCGGATCCTCAGAATCCTACTCTCCATCATCATCCATCATCCCCTCAGCTCACTCAACAACCACGCTGACGTGTGGGTGGCAAGGACAACTCCCTCTCATCCTTGCCTAAGCGGTCCTCATGCCGTCGGGTAACACTAGGGGAAAGGTAGAAGGACTCCTCTCACTACTCAAAAGAAACGTAGGTCACGGAATAGCCATACCGAGGCTGCGGACTATATATAGATTTAATTCAAACAACTCTGCAGAGCGTGTACACCCGTAACCACCAGATCACCATCATAGATGGAGGCCCCCATCTAAGCGGATGTCGAATGGCCTCCTAACCTGGAACAATACCATCCTACCTCTTAGCCCTGGGGAACTCCGGATAACCGTCTCGGGAAAGCTGAGATTTGGGAGACGTAGTCACCAGGCCCAACAAGTGGTACTACGCATCTAGGATGGTTTGGGAAACTATCATCCAACCACCCACCCATATCACCTAACACCCTTTCAGTAATGGCATCGCCCAAATTAGTCGAACATCTGTCCCTCGTCGAAGCGAGGGCAAGTGGTGTGCACGAAAGGTCCGTGGTTCCGGTTCTCAAGAAACATCAGTTCCTAGGTGGGATCAGATAGGATATCTTCTCAAATATGCCTCCTCACGGCACCTCCATCTGGGGTTCCATACCACAAAGGCAATCGTCCTTGGAATACTCCTCATGTCACATGTACCTGCCACAGGTACCTCTCATGGGGATGCCCAGGTGCACCCCCGGCAAGACTCGTCCCATGGATTCATCGTAGATCCTGCCCAATTGACTCAACCCTCACCACTAATGCTCACTGAAGACATATACATAAGTGGCACAACAGTCCAACAAGCCTGGCAGCCCAAGCCGAGCCAATCCCCGAGGTACACCACTAGCATCTCATATATAATGCAAGTGGAGTAACAATAGTAGGTAACAAGCATATGTATAAGCGTGCCTATCCTATAAGTGGCAGAGCAGGGTAAAGGTTATGACAAGGAATAGGAATACAAGTATACTACCATGCAATCCTAGCATAGCATATCATACCATTGTTGCATAAAAGTAGAGCACTAGCATTCTATTATGTTGCATGCATAATAGGATCCATGAGGTTGGGTGGGACATGGCACCTGAACAGCTGTCACTCGACTCCTTGGCGTGCTCCTAGTCCTCCTCCTCGATCAACTCCTCCGCAGAATCTGAAATCGAGACATAATGGTCGCGAGAGCGACCCCTATAGATTAACACAAAGAACCAAATGAAATCCGATGACTCCAAATGCAATCATACATAAGCCTATGATGTAGAGCTCATTTTTATAAAAATTTGGACACTTGGTTCATAATTTTTGGAGTTCGTCTGAAGAAGATATGAATTTCTGAAGTTTAAACTATTTTCTAAAAAAGAAAAAGGGCAGTTAAATCCTAAGCTGACATGTGGCAGCTTTTGGTTGGTCCAGATCAGGTTAGCAGCTGACATGTTGGACCAGGGCCATGGGTCTACGACAGGTGGGTTCGGTCAACAGTCAACGCCGACCGGGCCAAGGCTGGGCCTCGATGGGCCTGGGCAGGGCTGGATCTGGGCCGGGTTGGGCCAGCCTGGCCCGAACACATGTCATGCAACGAGACTGGCCACGTGGCGGTATGGATCCAAACTGGGCTGTGTCTACGGCTTTGAGTTCACGGATCCGGTCCATGGTGGACCGTGGAGTTAGAGCCCATGTGGCTTGCTCCGGTTGGTGCAGCTGGCTCATGGTGGACCTGGTTCTTATGAGAGCTGGACTTTCCCTCTTTTCCCCAACTCGTGCACGCAGCGGTCCAGCTAAACTGCGTCGGCGGTGAGCGGCGCTGCAGCGGTGACCGATTCGAGCGGCTTTAGCTGTGGCTAGGGCACCGCAGAGGCAAGGCGGACGCTATGGCGGCAGCGCGGCGAGCGAGCAGCGCTCTGACTGGCCTGTGTGCGCATCGCAGCGGCATCAGGTGGTGAGGCCATGGCTGCGGGGTGCTAAGGCACATCGGGCGGTGAGGCCATGGCAACTTTGGCATGCGCATCAGCCTCTCACAATCAAGGCGAATGAGGCAAGAGCCTCAATTTAGCCCATGTGGCTCCCGGCAAGGTAGAATGCGGCCGGCTCGGCGGTGACGAAAACTGACGGTAGTAGCGGAACTTTGGCAAGGCACCAAATTATCCCTCATCTTCCCCTCCAACCTACGTGTGGGGCAGCTGGGAGCTCCAAGGGACTAAGGGTGCGGCCTACGGGGGCATGGCGGGGCGTGCGTGGCCGATTTGGCCACGGCAGCGCTGCGGCGGCCGGGATGCCTCGGCGACCGAGGTCGACAAAGGTGTCGACCTCACTGGGGTCGAGCCAGGCTCCAAAAGGTTGCCAAGAAGGCATTCTAGGCTACGGCGAATCCAGTGGTGAAGCTAATAAAGCCTAAGGACGAGCCTACTTCGGGAACAGGGATGGTGAACTATTAGTGGCCATGGGTGAGGTCACCTTACATGGCAATGGCTGGAGGTGAGGCAACGGGGCAAGCGAGGTGGAGCAGCGGCCTGGTGAAGAAGAAGCAGAGCAACTATGGTCGTGGGGTCACCGGTCCTTCTCCTCCTGCGCGTGCGGGCGGTTGACAGCTCTCGAATCCGGCTCCTCTGCTCTAGCTCCGCAGCAGCCTTCTCCTCCCCGCCTCCTTCCTCTCCTTCACTTCCTCTTCTTCACAAGGCAAGCGGGCAGGCAAGGTGGTGCAATGGCCAGCAAAGACGGCTGGGCATAGGAGAAACCCTAGCGCACCGGCCCATGGCTTTTATAGTGGGGCAACGGCCATGGCAGGGCAAAGATGCCCTTTGGACGGCGGAGGAGGAAGCAGGGGCATTGGGAGGTCGTGGCACATCCGAGCTACGTTTAGGGTTCTAGGGCACGACGCGGACGACGATGGACGGCTGTGGCGCATGCGGGCATGTAACGAGCGACGAAGCATGACCGTGGCTTTTTTTGGTATGACGGATGAGAAGTGCCAGTGGCCAAAAGTGGCAACTGGGGTAGATGACAAGGTGGGCCCATGGGGTATTGAGAGCGGGGGAGGGCGCGGTGCTGGCGGCCTCCTTGCTGGGCCGGTTGGCCAACTGGACTACGGGGCAGCGTGCGGGTGCGGGTGAGCGGGCGCACTGGTTGTGAGCGGCGTGCCTGGTGCAGCCAGTCCAGTTGGCTGGTTATTTGATTTTATTATTCATTACATAAAATTAAATAAGAAGCAAATCAACCTTATTATGAAAATGCAAATGATTCACTATTGTTTGGTCTACTTTTGCAGCTATTGGATGTTTTCCTACATGATACTCACCAACCATTGGTGTTTGGTATTTTTAGGGTTGTTACAGTCCTACCCCCTTATGAGAATCTCGTCCTCGAGATTGAAGGTGTGTCTTGCCCCTTAAACAAGTAGGGGTAGAGCATCCTTTAGTTCTAACTCCTTCTTCGGCCTCTTTGTTGGTGGCAGGTCCAAAGGATGATCTCTTTCCTTCCTCTAACCACACCAGGGTTGGGTTTTACATAGTCTTCCATACATGGCCCTAAACAATGATGTCCGAAGACTAGCTTGGTAACTGTTGTTGTATGAGAACTTAGCATAGACCAAACTCTTCTCCTAATTCATCCATATCTAAGAACACAAGCTCGAAGCATGTCTTCAGGGATCTAATTCATCCTCTCTATTTGACTATCGATCTAAGGGTGGTAAGCATTGTGGTAGTCCAATTGAGTTCCTATAGCATCACTTAGGGCTTTCCAAAACTTGGTCTATACCGAGGTCCATGATCAGATATTATGCTTCTAGGGGCTCCATGTAGTTTGAGAATGTTCTCGAGATACCGATCTGCTAGCTGTCTAACTCTGGTCTCATTCTTGATTGCCCAAAAGTGAGCTACTTTTGGTCAGACGATCAATCATCACTCATATAGCATCATGGCCCTTCGGGGTTCGAGGCAAACCCACAATGAAGTTCATAAACATGTTATTACATTTCCATTCTAGTATCTCAAGTGGCTTCAATAGTCCTACAAGTCTCTTGTGCTCGGCTTTGACACGTTTGCATATGTCACATCTTGCAACACGTCCTATGATAACTGCCTTCATATTTTCCCACCAGAATCACCTCTTCAAATCAGCACATATACATCTTGGTGCTTCATGGGCAGATACAACACTTGGAGTCATGTCCTTCTGACAAGATCTCATTGTGTATAGCTGGGTCAGAAGACAAACAGATTTTGTTCTTGTTTCATTAAGTGCCTTGTTTGTTCTCACTGAACTTTGGGCACTTGCCCTGTCTCATGGGCTCATATATCTCCCAATTTCTAGGCAATGACGCTAGGCATCGCGGATCTTGTCCATGAGGGAGTATTGCACATGAATCTCATCCAACAGGCCATGGGGTATCACCTCAAGCTATAACTCCTCAATTCCCTCTTGCAACTCTAGTGTTAAGGTAGTGGTGAACAGAGCATGGCAATGGCTCTTGCGGCTAAGAGTGTCAGTGACTACATTAGCCTTCCCTCGATGGTAAAGAATCTCCAAGTCATAGTCCTTATTCAACTCAAGCCAACAGCGTTGCCTCATGTTTAGATCTACCTGAGCAAAGAAATGCTTCAGGCTCTTGTGATTGCTGTCGATATCACACCTATTCCTAAACTGATAGTGCCTTTAAATCTTCAATGCATGAATCATAGCTACAAGCTCGAGATCATGAGTAGGATAGCACTGTTCGTGCTCCTTAAGCTGGTGGGGACCATAGGCAATGACCTTCCCATCCTGCATCAGAACACAACCCAGCCTGTGGTGAGTTGCATCATGATAGACCACAAAGTCCTGGTGGTTATCGGGCAAGGCGAACCATTTAAACTCCAAAGCTTCACATCAATGGTTAATATCGAGCTTCATCTCTATTATTGTTGTGTAGCCTTCATGTTGTTATCTCCTAGCTAACATTGGAGTGATAGTTCTTCATGGCACTACATCTTGTTTCCTCATTTTGCCCTTGGTTTAGAGGGGTTCCATTCACCTAGTTGGACTTGCATCAATACATGTGTTCACTTGAGGGGATATCTTTTAACTTTTTGGTCATGCCATTAAGGGTTGCAAGGTGAGTTCAGCTACTAGGAATCCAAGGGTAGTGACATTCACATCATGCATCACTAGGGCTTCTTTGAGGCACTCTAGCTGTCTAGTGCTTGGGGGATCCATATATGGTTGTTTATAAACTAAGTCCTCATGTAGACTCAGTGGTGCAAGCATGAAATATGCAATACCATAAGCAAACTAAAAACATTAATTCTAGTAATAATAACCACATACCGTATTCCACTTCTGGGGCACCTTGTGCAGCCAAACAGGCGAGGTGCCAACGGGTGGCTCTACGGGCGCTATGGTTTAAGAAACCTAGAGCCTTCTTGTCAGTGGCGGCAGCTAGTGGAGCGGCCTTCTTAGGGCAGATGGCAATCCTGTGCCCAGGCTGTCCACAACCATAGCAAGTGAAAGGCACACCACATGTGGGTGTGGGTGCGGCGGCCTTCATCTAGCCTGGGATATGAGCAGGGGTGTTCTGAGCGGGGTTGCCCTAAACGGGGAAACTCTGAATAGGAAAACCTTAAATGAGGTTATCCTAAGTAGGGTGGTGGTAGTTGGTGATGTAGATGCCACCATCTTGGCTCATTATAGGTGCAAACTCCTGAGCGAGGCGAGAATGAGCAGGCAGAGCCGTTCCTCCACGCGACTTCTGATGGATCGGGGTGCGAGAGGTGTCCTCAGCACGACACTTCTTTTTCTTGCCAAGTGCTTTAGCTTCCATACGGGCCTCCATGCGGTCCTTCTTGATTTCCATGCACCTATCAATCATTTCCCACAAGGTGTGGCTCTTCGTACCCGAGAGAGAGCCTGATGCTTGTGTTCAGTCCCTTGTGATAGGAGAACATCTTTTCCTTCTCTGAGGTCATACACGCAGTAGGTGTGTAGCGTGATAGGGTAGTGAAACGGTTGGTATACTCTTGCACCATGTCAGTCCCCATCGTGATGTTACAGAACTCAGTCTCCTTGGCTTCTATGGCACCCTTGAGGATATGGTACTCATAGAATTCCTTCATGAACTCCTCCCATGAGACGTTGGCAGGGTCATGGTGGGAGTTGCAGTAGCTGTCCCACCAGTTGTGTGCAGCTCTTGTGAGATGGTGAGCCACGGTCCCAACACACTCCTCGTTAGAACAAGTGGTCAGGTACAGCCTCTTTTGAATCTTTTTTAACCAGTCATCAGCAACGATGGGGTCACTACCGATGCCATCAAAAGTCGGGGGCTTCAGCTTAAGAAAACCCTCTAGCTTTCTCTGGAACTCATTGTGCGGACCTCCATTGTGGCATAGGATTCCTGTCGGTGTCCTGACCCGGTGGCCAAGCACCAACGAGTGAATTTGTGCTGCATGCTCCCTAATCTAGATGGTGATGCAAGAAGAACACATAATTTTTATCCTAGTTTGGGCAAGAGAAGGCCCTACGTCTAGTGGGGGAAGAGAGTTTGTATTATCTTGTACCGAAGTGCTTGTACAGGAGGAATACAAGCGAGCGAAAGGAACGGGGGGTGTAGAGCAATGCCTAAGCCTAGAGCGCTAAGCCTATGCCTTGCAACTGGGGTGCTCGGGTTTCTCTAAGTGTCGTCTAATGCTTGTTGGAATGATGTTCTGATTCTGAAGGTATCCCCTGCCATCTCCTTTTATAGGACAAGGGGAGGCTGAAGTGTACAGGAACCCTAAGGCTATCGTAGGTGATGACGTCAAGGGATTGATGTCGTTCATGTCACAGCCACTGTAGAGGCATGCACCAGGCATGGCTTGCCCTGTAGCGACGTGCTTAGAGTTGATGGTTGTCCTTCATTCATGTCATGATGACGCCTGTAGGTGGTCGGTGAAAGACCCGTGCCCATGCAGGGGCATGCAAATCCCTGTAGATGTATCGGGAGTTGTTGGAGCACTGACCAGAGGTGTCGAGGTCCAAGTCGAGGGGTGGTCGAGGGGGTCGAGGCTTGAATGGATAAGACCGTGCCCTGGGAAATACGGTATGGGTGCTAACAATCGCATCTCGAGGGGGTGCCTGATAGGGCACAGTGTTCGGCATGGCGTAGTAGTGCGGTACGAACCGCTGATTCTATGGGTAGGGCGGTAAAAGGAGGATTTGACTGTTGTACTTGGTCACTGTAACCCTACTGTACCCATGAGGTTAGGCAGGAGTTGGTGAGCGCATTAAATGCCCTGGATTTCGTACGAGGAGTAGGTGAGTCGAAGGGGTAGCAGCGGTCAACGGGGGGTCGTCCGCCCACGCGGAGTTCCGACTCTCGACGGGTGGTTGATCGCCTATGCTGTGATCCATCGATCGAGGGTCCCATTGAGGGAGGATGCATTCACATTGGCCCATCCCATTCATGGGCCAGCCCAGTGCGGCTGAGTCCATGGGTGTCAAGATTTGTTTCTTTGAAGAGCCGAGCTCAATTCGTGGGTAGTTTTCTTGGGGTTTTTACGCCAATTATCGGGGATTATTTTTCCTGGGTCAAGGTCTAGGGTACCCCCTTATTTGGGTTCCTGACAGTAGCCCCCGAGTCTTAGTGTGAGTGTTGGCAGTCACTTAGAGGCTCATGAGCTGGAGTCATAGCGCTTGCCATTTTTTGAAGGGTGCGCACGAGCGTACCCTTCGAGGGTAGCCCCCGAGGCCTCGGAGGAGTAGGATACTCCTTTGAGGGCTTTATGCACTTCTTGTCGAGGGGTGCTTGAGTGGTCGAGTCCCTGTGCGTTTCATCGAGGGGTGCCGAGCGTAGTCGAGCCCCGGGCCATGTGTGGCCCGGGCTCTGCTAGCTTCCGGCGTCCATCCCATGAGCCCTTTCGATTGGGTATGGGGTGAGGAGCGATGCACTACCCTTGATGGGCGAGTCTCGTCATCCTCGGTTGAGCTGTTATTGGTAAATTCATGCAAGAGCTCGTACCCCGTTCGATGGGGGTCGACTAGTGGCCGCGTAGGCGCTCTTATTGAAGCAATCAATGGGTCCCATGGATGCTGGTCCCTTTTGATTGGGCTCGGTAGCTCGATGCCTCCCTCCGAGGGGATTCTGAAGTGGTCCCTTAGTCTTGCCTTGAATATGTCCAGGGGTCCTCGAGTGTTCATTCTTGAGCCAGGGCCTTGTATGGGCTCCCCATGGTCATCCCTAACTCAAGTACTCGAGGGAAGTTGTCGAACCCTGACTGAGGGCCAACCTTCGCTCCCTCAAGATTTTTCGTGGGGCCATGTCTCATTTTCCTTCTCATGGAAGATATCGTCGTGGATAATTCCTCTCGTCTGTTGGGCGTGTCTTTTTAGGCAGGAGACAGAGCAGCGCGGTCATTGGGGAAGTGGGCAACGGTTAGAGACCGAGCACGTGATGCATGTCCCTATCCCCGGGAATCGAGGGAAGGATTTGGTATGAGCATTGAATGTGAGATTTACCTACTCCCTAGCTAGTTCTGCCCATGCCTCCTTAGCCTGCCTGTATTCAAAGGGTAGGTTTCCGTCCGTCCCTATCCTGCCCTCTTGTTTCCATTGCCATCGCCACCAGAGACCAATTGCAAACTGATTTGTTAGCGCAGGAAAGAGAGGGGGAGAGGGAAATTGAGACAGTTTGGGAATCTTCCCTCCCGTCCATCCACCGAGTAGATCCAATCTTTCGCCATGGCTGTGGAGCTTCTTCCTACAGACAACTGGCTCCCATCGAATGTGACGGAGCATGAGTTGCGAAAGCTGGTCAACGATGGGCTCCTTTGCCCCATCACCTCGGATGACCGGCCAGAGTGGATGGTGAAACATCCTCAATTTTCCACGAAGGAAAATACACAGAATGAAGGATACAATGATCACCCAGGAGGTCAAATCATCAATTATCTAATAACAGTTGATTACAAAGCCATACATAGGATAAAAGAATACAGTAGAGGGGTTTACATAAATTATTACATCACCACATGGCAGGATCATCAGAGTATCTAGCATCTAGAATAGCTACGAAAGTAGAGGGATATCGCAGAAGCAATGTCTTGCACCATCTTGAGCGTAGGCACGAGACCATCTAATCCTTGAGCCCTTCGCTGTCATAGGCATAGTAAGGCTCACCTACCAAATAAGTTTTAGTATGATTTGTACTAGCCATCCAGCTCCCACCCTAGGCTTTGCTTATGCTTTGTGGTAGGTGGATGCAAATGGATATAATCAAAGAGACCTATTATTTGGTTGTGGTTTCCTATGCAAGTATCATCAATATTATATACAATAGTTCATCAAGTTTTATTCATTCCCATCCCATACCTGTACCATCAACCATCAACCTCTCATCTCACTCAGCAAACCACGCTCACATGGCAACTTGGACAACTCCCTCTCATCCATGCCTAATCGGCCATCATGCCATAGGGTAGAAGGGACTCATCTCACTCAAGGGGAGGTAGAAGGGACTCATCTCACTACTCATGAGAAGCGTAGGTCGAAGGAAAGGACATGTCGAGGCCGTGGACTATATATAGATTCAAAACTCTGCAGAGCGTGTACTCCCATAACCACAAGATCACCATCATCAGTGGTGCGCCCTGCCTAGGATGATTTCGGCTGCTTTCTAACCGGTGCAATGCCACCCTACCACTCAGTACTGGGACATACCGGATAAATACCACCGGCACACTGGGACTGTGAGGCGTAGTTACCCAGGCCACCAAGGTAACCATGCGGCTTTAAGGAGGGTGTGGGTCCCAAACACCCATACCTCCCAACACTATCTTGTAACAACCTAGTAGTAGTGGCACCGCCCTAGCTAGTCAGACATCCGCCCCCCGCCCATACAGGGGTGAGCAGAGAGCACGTAGGTCCCAAGGTTTCGGTTCTCTAGAGACAACAGGTCCTAGGGGGGACCACACAGGATATCTCCTCAAATAGGGCCTCAGTGCCCCCTTCCTTCCCGGGGCTTTGTTCCACAAAGGCTCTCATCCCCGGGATCACCATATACCTCACAATGTATCCACCATAGATACCTCACATTGGGATGCCCAGAACACACCCCCCAGCAAGACTCACTCCAAAAGCTCATCGTAGATCCTGTCCAGTCGACTCAACCCTTACCATACAACCCTCTCATGTTATATTACCCAGAGACACCCATACGATCACCAAGTCCGGCACCTCATGCCGAACCCACCCAAAGTTCACCACCAGCATCACATCACCGATATAATGCAAGTGGACAAAAAAGTAGCAAGGAACAAGCATTGTATAGCGTGTCTATCCTATAAGTGGGTGAGTAGGGTAAAGGTTACAACAAGGAATAGGCATACAAGTAATCTACCATGCAATCCTATCATAGCATATCCTAGCATTATTGCATAAAGTAGAGCACTAGCATTCTATATTGTTGCGTGCATAATAGGATCTACGAGGTTGGGTGGCACGTGGCACGTGAACAGCAGTTACTCAAGTCCTCCTTCAAGTCCTTGGCATTCTCCTAGTCCTCCTCCTTGAGCAACTCCTTTGCAGGATCTGAAATCAAGACATAACGGTCGCGGGAGCGACCCCTATAGATTAGCATAAAGAACCAAATGAAATCCAATAACTCCAAAAGCAATCATACACAAGCCTATGATGTAGAGCTCAATTTTGTGAAAATTTGGACACTTGGTTCATATTTTTTGAAGTTCGTATGAATTAGATATGAATTTCTGAAGATTTAATCTATTTCTTAAAAAGAAAAGATCTGGATAAACCAGAGGCTGACACATGGCGTGATCTAGTTACTGACTGGGCCTGGTCCACACGGGGAAAATCCCCTTCTCCTTCTCGGGCACGCGCAGCTAGGCACGGCGGGTTCTCGTCGAGCTCGAGGGCTAGAGTCGAGGGATCGAGCTCGAGTCTGGTGTTGAGGGTTTGAGCTCGAGGCTCGGTGTCAAGGGTTTGAGCTTGAGGGTTGGTGTCGAGGGTTCAAACGCGTGGTCCATCGCAGACGAGATCGGCTCAAGCACGCGCATGCATGGTTGGGCACGGCGGGTACTTGTCAGGTACGTCGAGCTAAGCTGGGCCAGCCCATGAGCAACATTGTTCAAGCCAAGACCATCTCCTATTCGACGAGGTCCTCGAATGACAGACGTTCAACCAGCGGACGACCCCTCGTCGGGTGACGGAGCACGTCTTGGGCGGACGACCCCCCTGTCGGGTGACGGATCGCATCTAGGGCGGACAACCCCCCTCGAGTGATGGATCGCATCACGGGCAGACGACCCCCACCTCCGGTGACGGATCGCTTCACGGGCGATCGACCCCCCGTCAAAGTGACAGAGCGTGTCTTGAGCGAACGACCCCTCGTCGAAGTGATGAAGCGTGTCTCAAGTGGATGACCCCCGTCGGGTGATGTAGCGGATCTTGGGCGGTCGAACCCCGTCGGGTGATGGATCTCCGCTCGGGCGGACGACCCCCCATCGGGCGACAGTGTTTATCTTGGGCGGTCGATCCCATCGTCGGATGATGGAGCGAATCTCAGGTGGATGACCCCCCTATTGATTTCCACTCCCCCCTCAATCTACGCGTCTATTGCCACTCCCCCTTCGATTGCCACTCACCCGTCGAACTACGCGTCGATTGCCACTCTCCTGTCGAACTACGCATCGATTGCCACTCTCATGTCGACCAACCTTCCGTTCACCTACTTCCTGCATAGGATCCAAGGCATTTTATGCCCCGACCAACTCCTACCTACCCTCATGGCTAAAGCTCGGTTACAGTGGCTGGGTACAGTGGTCAAATCCTCTTTTTACCGGCCATACCCGCCCATACTGAGCACTGTACACTGTCAGGCATCCCACGGGTCAGACCTCATCCCCCTCAAGTCAGGCCTCGACCCTGTCGAGTTAGACCTCATCCCCCTCGAGTCAGGCCTCGACCCCGTCGAGTCAGACCTCATCCCCCTCGAGTCAGGCCTTGACCCCCTCAAGTCAGACCTTGACCACCTTGAGTCAGGCCTTGATCCCCTTGGGTTAGACCTCCAACAACTCCCGATACGACATCTATAGGGATTCGCACGTCCTCTCATGGGCACGGGTCTTTCACTGACTACCTATGGACGTCATCATGACACGCACCCGAAGGACAACCATCACCTCCAAGCACGTCACTATAGGGCAGGCTCGCGGGGCTCGGGTCGATCGGCACACGTACCATAGCGGTGGCGAGTGGCAGTGACACAGTAGCGGGGCACTGCGATGTGCTAGGGGTGACACTAGTGTGCGCTATGGACTCGTGAGGCCACGGCGAATAAGAAGGTGGTCTTAATTTGGGGAGAACGGTTCCCTAGCGGGTGGACGATGGCGAGGTGCTCGACGGCGACAGAAGTCAACGGCGGCGGCAAAACTCCGACAGTCCACCATCTTAGGGCTCACCATCTTTCTCCTTGTCCAATTGGAGTAGCTCGAAACTAAAATAACTATCCTACACGGCTTCGTGAGGCACGGCGGGGCGCGCGTGGCCGCAAAGGCCACAGCGATGCACCAGCGGCCGGAGTCCGGGGAGACCGGGACCTACAAAGCACGTAGGTCCCTACTGTGGTCCATATCAGCTCCCGATAAGTTGCCAAGAATGTTTCCTAGGCTAAGACGAGCTCAACAGTGGAGTTAATGAAGCAAATCGATGAGAGGAGAGAGGGAACACGGGCAGTGCTCTGGCGATGGCCATGGACATGAGCAAGGGTAAGCTCACCTTGCACGGCTGTGGTTGGAGGTGAGGCAGCGGGCTTGGGCAAGATGAAGAAGAGCGCGTGGTTCATTTGGTGCAGTCGAGCAGCAGCTCCGCGTCCTTCCCGGTGGCTCGAGCGGCCACGGGCTCCGGCTCCTCTGCTCCAACTCGCGGCTTCCTTCCCCGCCTTCTTCTCCTCCTTCTTCTCCTCAGCGCAGTAGGCAAGGCGAGGCACGTGCGATGGCAAGGAAAATGGCGCTGGCAGGGAAAACCCTAATACATCAGGCTTCTCCCTTTATAGCATGGCACGGCGGTGGTCATGGCGGACGAGCAGCGGAGATGGGAGATGCCCATCGGGTGGCTGGGTGCGGCTGTGAGCTAGGGTTAGGGTTGCGAGCATGGTGCTGGTGGCAATGGACGGCATCCAGGGCGGTCACGAGCGTGGCCGAACTTCAGAGCTCGGTCATTCCATTCTTGGGACGACGGAGGTGATAGCTCGGTGGTCATATTCGGTGAGAGGTGGGGGTTGACAGCGCTGCCCCACCTATCAGCGAGAGGGAGTGAGCACGCGGGCGAGCGAACGGTGGTCTAGAGCAGGCGAGCGGCATTTGGCAGGCCGCCTTACTGGGCCACGGTAGCGTGGGCGCACGGGGTGAGCAGGCCGCGCGATCGACTTGGGCTGGGTTGGATGCTGCTCTGGGCTGATTGCTCCTTTTCTATTTTCTCCTTTTATCTTTTCCCTTTTCTATTTCCTCCCAAGCCTCTAATCCAACTATGCCATGATCATGTTAGTAAGGATGTTAGTGACCATGACATAACCACTAAGCTAGGTCCACTAGGGTCTCAATGAAATGTTGGAAGCCATGTCTAAGGTTAGTACACATGTTAGTAAGCATATCGTTGCATGTGATATAAAGTGTTGTTGATTTTATTATTCATTACATAAAATCAACAAGAGGCAAATGAAACTCAGGGAATTAAATGCAATGCTCATGCTATCAATAGGTGCTACTTGTGCAACTACTAGTAGGTTTCCTACATGACACTCACCAACCATTGGTTATTTTAGAAAATTTTTGTTGGTTGTGATTTTTGGTGTTTGGATTTTTAGGGATGTTATAGATGGCGCCACTGAGGGACCATCGGGAGCCGGATCCACCGACGGGCTACATTGTGAGCTTTATCGCCTTCCAGAAGATGGGGCTTGGAGCGCCGCCCAACCGGTTCATGCGTGCGCTGACTAACCACTATGAGGTTGAGCTCCAACACTTCTCCCCAATGCCATTTCCAATGCGGCAATCTATGCTGGGATCGTTGTCTCGGCTTTCCACAGCCGGAGGGTCCTTTCACTGATGTGGCGCTCGCTGTGCCTAGATCAGATAGGGCCCAGGGCACCCCTCGAGGGGTGGCCGATGTTGGCCGAGGACCTTCCCACTGGGAGGTTGTAAAGCGCGTGAAGGGGGCGGTCACCAGCCCCTTTACGCCGGAGAAGGTGAACAGCATCCCGATGCTGCCGCACGACGGCCACATACAGCTGGTGAGTGTCTCGATCCACTATTCTTAGGTTTTTCTTTTCTTTGCCTCGTCCTTATGCTCTTCGGTCATGGGTTTATGTGTAGGGGGGCCATAGACTTCTGGAGGTTGAAGCCCCCAGTTAAGGAGGATGATCTCGATCATTAGGTGAGACGCTTCACTGCCCACAAGCAAAAGAATAGTAAGGATAAGGAAAGGAAGGAGAAGAAGAAGAAGAGCCTCGAGCGCCTGACACGTGACCAACATCGCGTGAAACAGAGGCCCAAGGGGCTCCCCAAGGAAGAGCCTCCCTCCAAAGAAGAGGAGGGCAAGGAAGACGAGGGCAACGATGATGAAGGGGTGCAAGCACGCCTCAACACCATGCTACCCAATCCCCCCAAACTGACGTCTGCTTTACGCAGGAGATGGTCAAGAGGGGTCAACATCCTAGGTGTTGAGGGGGCCCCGATGTCTGCTGAGGGCCATGAGGCGAGGAACTCAGAGGAGCCTCAGGAGAGGACGATGACCGGCCCCTCGACCCAAGGAGGGTCGATGTCATGGCGTACACACGGGGGGACTCCACCATCTTCATCACGGGGCAAACCCAGCACACCACCGCTCCGTACTAAATCTTCGACGTTCGGCATGTGGATGTGGGATCAAATGGCCTCAGAGGAGCAAAGGATGCCACAAGCATCACCGACCGTGGCCCTGGGCAGCTCTGGATCCAGCAAGGAGCCATCGAAGAGGGGTACTCAGAAGCCCCCGAGAGGTTCGAGGGTGCCCGGGAGGGCACCACTTATTCCTATGGGTAAGTTTTTGACCTTCAAGGTTTCATTTTCCCTTTTTGTCATTTACAGTATGTTGAGCATCCTCTGCTTGTGCGTGTTCAGGCTCAAGCGTCCGATGGAGGCGATGACTCCCTCTGCCGCCAAGCGGCTCAAGATCGATGCGGTCGCGAAGATGACGGCGTCAGCACTAGGTGCCACTTTTGGGTCTCGATCAGCGTCGGTGGCTGCTTGGCTTGCGAAGGCCCATGCTGCAATGGCTTGGGGGATGCTAACGGGCACTGCTTCTGTTGCAGGCTGATGGGCACTACCATTGGCTAGGGCGTCGGCCAGTTGGGGGTCCTTGCATGGCCCCAGCCTGTATGCTCCTGGCCTCCTCACTAAAGGAAAGCAAAAGGCAGGGGAGGCTGGGTCGTCGGGGGTTGAAGAAGAAGTAGAGTCACCATTCCCCATGCTGGCTAACTGAGTGCTCCATCACAATGGCTCAGTCACGATAGGGGATCGCATTATGGTGGCTGTGCAGGAGCAGATCGATAAGGACCTCCCTTACTAGGGCCGTGAAGCTCTTCAACTCCATGACCTGATGAATCCCGACGCGCCCATGTTTGTGGTGAATGATCCGGCAGAGGTCGAGCGCTAGGAGCACGTCGAGGAGTTTCAGGTCTGGATGCAGCATGCCCTACAGCTGGCAGTCGACGTCGCCACTGAGGACTTGGCAAGAGCCTTCAAGGTATGTGATTTCTCCTCGGGATACGAGGGATTGACTTGCTTTCTTATCTAACGCTCTTTCTCATGTTTCTTATTTCCAGGATCTAAGGGGACACTCCCAGACCAAATCTCAATTCATCCACCTAACAAGGGATGGATGGGAGCAGGTCCCTATGTTGCAAGCTGCGGTCGAGGCTGCCCAGGCTGAGGCGATGAAGGCTAAGGAGGATGCGGCCAAGGCCAAGGAGGAGGTGATGAAGGTCAAGGAGGACATCATAGCGGCTCGGGGGAGGTGATCCAAGCTAAGGAAGTAGAGACCAAGGCCAAGGACGACACCACCAAGGCCTAGGAGGGGGCACAGAAGGCCCACGAGGACCTCTCCTTGGTGGGAGGGTGTGTTAAGACGCTCGAGGGGGAGTTCAAGCGGTCTGCAACATGCATCAAGGAACTCAAAGAGAGCCTTGCCCTAGCTTATCGTGATCATGACATGCTTAATGTCTCGGTCAGGGAGGAGAAGCACCGTGTCCAGACCTTGGCCGACGAGGTCTCGACGCTGAAGGGAGACCTCCATGAGAAGGAGAGGGCCCTCGAGGGCACCGGTAAGATGATCGAGGAGCTATGGGCGGAGAAGACGGACATGGCCGAGGCCTTGGCTGTCACACCTTGGTTTCCAAAGAAGACCAGAGGTTGTCATATGTGTGCCCAGGAAGTCCACACATACAATAGAAAATAGATAAATATCAGAAACAATGTATATTATAGCAGAAACATATATATTTAACACTTACACCTATCAGAGTAACGCAGAATATTGGCTAAGACTTCTCTTTAGTCTTCATTCTCCTCAAGGACAGTTGACTGGGGGCTCTGTATGCCAAACACTTCCAATACCCAACTTGTTTATCCTTCTTTTGAGAAACACTCTACTACAAACTATAGCAAGGGTGAGTTCCATGTCAAAACTCAGCAAATACAGGTGGAAAGTAATGACATGCATGGCTTATACAAATGTAAGGCTGAAAGGTAGACTACGGTAGCATTTTAATGTAGCAATTAAGATTTAACTTTCCAACCTATTCTCTAATCAACTTGGTTGAAACACCCAACCCTTATTAAAGGTTCTAGTGGCATTTAATGAATCATTTATCATCACAGATATAAGCATATATCATTAAACATGAGATAGCCATCTCATAGAGAGCATAGGATAGCCATCTCGATAAAACACGAGGTAGCCACCTCAAACCACATCACCATGATTTAACAGCTTATTCCATTTGGCTAAGTCATGTGAGGATCTAGGCCGCTCATGACCGTGAGAACGGATGATATATCGATTTTAAACTCTACGCAGAGGTGGACACTTTCACTCCAGATTGTGATTACTCTTTGTGCCCGAGGTTGCAAGTCTCTTAGCCCATTACCAAGATAGGCTGGCAGAGGTCACAACAAGGTTCTTCACAGGGTCATAGGCAGCGGTAACCCAATCTGCGATGTCCCAAGCACATGAGAGACGTACTCATAGCCACCACCCTAGTCTACGGATCAACCAGAACTCCCATGCTAGAACTTGTAACACCCTTCACGCCATAGCTATGTTACCCATCGGTAAGCTACCCAACTGCCCATGATGGTCGTGACAATAGACCAAGCCAGACCCCATTAGCCTGGAGATGTACAGAAGTCCTAGGTTGCCGCTCCATGAACAGACCTTAAGGGGGAGGAGATATGGATACCCTCGTCAACATGAGTCCCACTAGCATATGTTTCCCCCGTCTTTCACCGCCAACCAACGATGTGGAATAGCATCAACTTCTCTAACGGTCGAAGCCAAGAGCCCATGGCTCCAACATCTTTAAGAAGCAAGTTTTATCTTCATTAAGCAGGTGAAAGTGAGGTAGAGCACTAGCAACCTACTCACCTATCAACTAAAACCCCCAGTGGCTAGTCATTCCTATAGTTTGCCGATTTAAGACACATGCAATGTATTAATTAAAAGTGAATAGGCGCAATATGGTCAAAGGTGCCTGGACTTTCCCTAAATCCAAAATCTAGCTGCTCTTCTGGCCTCCAGCTTCAGCTACTCTTGCCGGTCTACAGCTCTTAGTCTTCAGTGCTAATGAACTGCTCTTCGTCTACTCGCAACAACCAAGCAACATAAACATACAAACAAAATAGAAAAGACTAAGAACAATACACCAACCAAAGGGGAAGCTAAAGACACAACAGTCTAAATGGCAAAAATCGGTGCTGTGATCGTAAGAGCACAAGAACGACAAACGATGGATCTATCGTTAAAGAAAACACAGCTATCGAGGTACTTGCAACAAGCACAGAGACAAACTTTAAGATTGATACATTTACTAAAGCAAGATGAGGAACATATAAGAAAGACATAAAGTCATATGAGTTGGATGATGTTGAAATGTAAGCAGGGTTAAACCTTAGTCATACTCTATTTATAAGCAATTATATTATCTAAGCCATTTTAAACATTCATAAATTATCGAACCTAGAACATGCGAGAGCATTAAAGAAACATCATATGTTTAAAGATTAATCTAAGGAGGGCATAAATGACAAGACATGTTGATATTAAAAATAGAGCATTTATGATTCAAGGTTGAACTAGGCATGTCATTAACAAAAAGGCATTATTGCTGAAATTGATCACATTAGCATAAAATAACGACGTGAATATAAACTAAGTTACTTTTATAAATTATAAAGGACATTGAATTGTTATTAACTAGGTTAATATGATATAACATGTGAGAACACCTAACGAAGCATGACATGTTTCTAAGGTAACTCTAAACAGGTTATAATTAATAAAGAAGCATTTAAGTTGTTACTAGTAATATTGACAGGCATGTATGAAAACTCAAGGTACAAACCTAAATTACTTTTATACAAGCACACAATAATTAATAAACAAGATTACTAAACACATGATGTGACAAACGTTATTGATAACAAGCAAAATACGTTGACATGATCGCAACACAAGGACAACGAAAGCATAGCTCTAGGTTGCTTTTATTTAGTTGAGCATCAACTAATTATTACACCAGTGAACAAGATTAAATGCACAGATATATGACATCATGAAGATCATTGCTAAAACAAAGCTTAAGGTCGACACGATCATAGCACAACGAGATCAGAAATACAAAACCCTAGATTACTTTTAATTATAAAACTATTAAATAATTATTAATCAAATTGCATTTAACCAAATAAATTCATAAATTAGTGACATGATAAACTTTACTACTCCTGCGTAGAACGCGACAACCCGAAACTAATGCAACTAGAATCGCTCAAATCGGAGTTAAAACGGTGAAATAGCGAAAATTATACGATCAGTGGTAAAACTGTAAATAAATCACTTGGTGGAAAAGTCATAAATACCTCGTCTTCTACCTCTGTCCATCTTCCTCTCCAAGCCATGGCCATGGCAGCCAGGCTGCAGCTCACGCCAGGGGAAGGGGCCTCGACCCTGGCCTGCTAGCCGACCGGTGGCGGCCTGCTGCAGCCTGCTACGGCCGACAGCAGGCGGCTGTGCCCGGCGGCGGCTAGCCAGCGGCGGCACGGGTGAGGCCTTCAGGGCAGCGCACGAGGCCGTGGTGGCCGGGAAAGAAGGAGATGATGCTGTCCATGGATGACCTCGCGGGAAAAGCGAGGGATGTGTTAGGGACTCGATCAAACGGGCAAGGATTCACAAAACGAAAGGTGTGCCGGTGTAGAGGAGATTGATAAGAACCTCGCAGCGGTGACAGTTTCCATGGAGGACGGAGAGATGGCCGAAAAAGCTCGCTGAACGTTCGCCGGAACCCTAGCCGAGATGAACTTCGGCGATCGATTCCGGGAGCTACGAGTGGTGGCTAGCGAAGAGGTTTACTGGTCTGGAACCAGCGCGTCAAGAGCTACACTGGCATATTGATATTCCTAGGGTTTGGATCCAGGAGAAAATAAGATATTTTTATTAATTTTGGGAAATATAGAAAAGCATTTTCAGTGCGAAAATAATTCTAGAAAAAGATGAAATCATTTTAATGCCCTAAAAAATATTTTCTTAACTCCAAAAATTATGGAAAAATACACAAAGGTAGATTGAGGTGTGATGAATCCAAATAAAATATTTGGAGCACACAAAAATGATATTTTAGAGCACCCAAAAAGTAGAAAATCTCTCAAATGAATAGGAAAATATGCCGGAAAAGTCTAGAAAATTCCTAGGAAGGACCGAACGACGTCTAAGCATGTTCCGAGAACTAAGCACACAAAACTCAAGCAGCAAGCAAGCATCACATTAATAGAACCCATTCAATTATTTTCTAAAAACTATAGAAAAGCACATCATATTTAGTGCTTTTCTAATAACAACCCAAAACATAAATTTTGGGGTGTGATTGATTTACCCCACTTAACATGAATCTCATCCCGAGATTTGAAGAGACTTAAGAGAAAGAAGACAAAGCAGGTTATAAAGTTGCTTTTGTACTTACGAGATAAAGATTTAAGGAGCACCAAAAGGGCTAACAAGGGAGTCATAGATTGACTTTCAATAATAACTTAAAGACTTTCAAGTGCGAGTAGTCATCGAGGCTCGGTTATGACTAGATATAAAGAATGACTGACAAGAAAAGGTAAAGGTTGACGCTGAGAGTTATTAATACAAAGCTTATAAATAGATCTCTAGGTCCTTATGAGACGTATGGTCTAATTCCATTGACGCTATGGTGTTCGCAACTCCTTGATTCATGATGTATGAGACATGCGGTGGATGAATTATGAATTAGCAAAGATCAACAAAGAGTATGAGGATTGATCCCTTCAGGCCTCCATGGTTTCCTTACTTCCAGTCCTATGAGATGTTAGGCTAAGAAGTAAGGGTTGGCAAAAGATGATTGCAACATACAGTTTGATCCTTAGATCTTGTAATCATGTGACTCGGGACATAAGAGGTTGATGAGATGTAGAACATAATCGAGTATAGTGTAATGATGAAAAGATAAGCCAATATGGATGTTTAGATCTTTATCTCCCATGGCCAGAGACGCTCAAGATTGATTGAAGTTGGTAGCAAATGCTACCCCAGTTAACAAAATTCTTGCTTAAGTCCAAGAGGAATGATGAGAACACCATCTTGTCAGAGCCTCTTTAGAAGATCCCTTCTAAGTTTTTGTGTTTAAGTGACGTAATAAATATTTGGGAGTGCCATATTGGCGGAGGCCAAGAAGGCGTTCGCTGACCTGCGAGATGGGTAGACGGCCCTCGAGACCCACACCAATGGTAGGCTTATTGTTTTTGCCTTTAGCTTTTTGGTCTGAGTGCCTTGTCTACCCTGATTGGCCTTGTCCTGTGTTTCAGACCTCGATGAACAGAGGCTCTGGGCCTGGAAAGACGCCAAGGCACTCCAAGATCTCTACAGGGCAGAGATGACACTGACCAATAAGCTCTGAGGTGCCATCGACTTGGTCTACAATGGTTTGGGGGACGACCCTGAGGAGGAGGTCGAGGGTGACGTGCGTGGGGACCCATGTCTCTAGCGAATCTACACCCTCGGTCGTGCCATGCGGGAGCAGATCCGTGATGCGCTCCATCATGGCGTGAAGAGGGCGAGGGTGTCCCTCTGCTCTGGCATGGCGGTCATCTCCCATGGTTTTTGACCCCAACAAGACTGAGGACGAATATCATGAGACGCATCTGGCCTTGGTCGAGGCGGCGGAGGTGCTGGGTGGCGAGTTGGTGAAGCTCTTCGAGCCTGAGGTCGTCCCTCCCGACGCTAACGAGGGAGAGGTCCTGTGAGCCAAATTTGGGCAAGTGGCCCATGTAATAGTTAGTATTTTGTGAACTATGACGGTGTGGCCTTGGGGGTCTTGGAAACATTATGCATGTACATATTTTATTTTGCATGTTTTATTCTCGATGTTCTATTTCCCGCTTTGCCTGAGTTGGCCGTTCACAAGGTTTTTGGCATGTACGCTTGCCCCTTGAGGGAGGAATGAGTGGAGGTACTATAGCCCAAGGGCGTGGGTGGTCTCGTAGCTCAACGCCCCTCGACCTCTCGGGGCATTGCGTGGTGTTTTCAACCGAGTGTCAATGAGCATTGAGGCTTAGGAAGAATAGGACACTCGAGTTTTGAAAAAACATGCAAGTTTTTAGGAACTTATGGGGGTTCCCCCCTTATAGCCCTGAGGGAGGCTCAACTCTGATGAAAGTACTTCTTATTCATTCAAGGTATGAAAAATGTACAAAGCCTCAAGGCCCTAGGGGTAAAACCGGTGTAGCTGTTCAATGTTCCATGCGTTGGTGAACGTTTTGCCCTTCCCGTTGGATAGCTTGTATGTTCCAGGCTTCAACAGTTCTACGATGATGAAGGGGCCCTCCCATGGTAGAGTCAGCTTGTGGTGGCCCTTGTTGCTCTGCTGTCAACTGAGGACGAGTTCACCAATTTGGAGATCCCTCTTGTGCACGTGTTTGTTGTGGTAGCGTTGGAGCTTCTGCTGGTACCTCACAGAATTGAGGACAGCCATGTCTTGAGCCTCCTTGAGTTGGTCGATGGCTTTTGTGAGTGCTTCTTCATTCGTCTTGTCGATTATCGAGAAAAGGGGTAACCTAAACCTTCCTCGTTTTCGATTGAACCCCGAGTTTACCCTCAGATTAATCTCGCGGGACCCTCAAAAAAACACGTGCAAAACCAGACCGTACATCCTCGGCCCACCGGGGCCCACCGGCAAATACACACTGGGTCGGCCCACAACAGAGTACTTAGCTTCTGCCGCAACCCTCGACAAATCGCTGACGTCACCAGCCGGTGATCACTCGAGGGGGGACCCCGCGTCAAGTGTCGAGGCCCCGGCGGGACAGACACCTCGATACGACAAGGGTCGAGCCCCCCTCGATCCACCAACTCCAGATGCGTTCGATAGCGCATTTAATACAAAACTACCTAACCTCGTCAAATCGTATGGCTATAGTGTCCGCACAGTGGTCCGTACAGCGGTCGAATCCCGCTTTACTGCCCATACTGAGGACGTGCATCGGTCTGCATAGCACTATTACACCGTACTCAGCACTGTTAGGCAGCTCGAGGCCCCCTTCGATGCACTACGCGACAAACAACCGACATCGGATTCCCTAAATTCAATCTTATCCGCTCAACCACTACGCTCGAGGCTACCCCTCGACTAGGCCTCGAGTACGCATCGACGCTCTTCGGTCAACCTACACCGACTTCGAAAGCTGCGCCAACAACTCCCGATGCGACCCCAACAGGAACTCGCACATCCTCTACAGGGGCTCGCGTCTTTCGCTAGTCAGCAACCACGTCTCCGAAGGACGCCTGTCAACTCCGAGCCACGCTGCTACAGAACAAGCCATGCTCAGCGCACGTCTCTACAGAGGCCTCAAGTTGACCACCACAACCCGCGACGTCACCACCGCGTCATCGAACCAGGACATCTGTACCCCTGTGCCTCCCCTTGGCCTATAAAAGGGGACGCCAAGAGATCCAATAAAAAAAAGAGAACCGACTCGAGACAACGATCTCACGACAACTGAACACACGCCTAGGCAGACTCCTAGACTCCGAATAACTCTTTCGCACTATACTTGACCCCCTCGAATTCCCTCCTTCGCTTGTATTCGCCCCTGTACAAGCACTTAGGTGTAAGATAATACAAATCTTCTCCCCCCGCTGGACGTAGGGCCTTCTTTGCCCGAACCAGGATAAATCGCTGTGTTCTTCTTGCATCACCATCCGGACGGGTTACACACACATACGATTACTCGTTGGCTTAGGACGCCCCCGGGTTCCTAACGCCGACAGTTGGCACGCCAGGTAGGGGCCCTGTGTGTCAAACCGCTTCGTCCGAATGGCGGACCTCGTATCATCGCTCCCTTTCGGCTCGGTGATCTGGTTTGGGAGTCTGGAGTTCATGTCGCTCGGCATGAGCCATGACATGGTCCTGCTCTCAATCGGGCACCCGAGCGGGGGCGCTTTAGGGACTCCGCGAGGAGCCCCGCGTCGTCCTCACCACCACGCTTCCCAATCAAGAAGGAGACGTGGATCGCAGGGCGGGCGGCGCCGCGGTGCGACCACGGTCGTCACACCTTCCTTGTCTTCGATGGATGACTTGAGCTCTCTGGCCCGGAGGCTCCCGCGACTACGCATAAGGCCCGACGTGGGGCAGCGCTCGCCAGGGTTGAACGCTTCTCCCTAGGCGAACGCTCCCTTCATGTCTACAGCTCTCTTGCCCCATGAGCAGTTTGCCGCCTGACCAGCACTGCCATTTGGGCTTGATAATGCCGCTTCGACGTACTCCACTATCGTGCGCTCGGGTTTCGGGGCGGACAGGGAACAGACCGGCCCCCCCTCGCGCGCAGCAGCGCGCCAGGAGATACCGGTACTGGCCCCCGAATGCCCGATTAACCCTCGCCCACGCGGCGCTTGCCCTCGCACGCTTCGAAGGTGGCTGGAAGTGGAATAATTTGGGTGGACCATCGTGCCTTGCCCGCTCTACTCTGACTCCGACTCCGACTACGACCCCAGCTACTATGATCCCACACGAGAGTGTTTCCACGTCGACATAGTCACCGCGTCGGACAACGACGACGACGACGCCGATCCCGCAGAGACGTCCACACCACCGGCTGCAATAGGTGGGCCCCTCCTAGCGGGACAGGAGGAAGGGCTCCCTGCCGCGACCAATGACCCATAGGATTCGCAGGGCGCTCGCGTCGCCCAGCTCGCGCAGGTCCAGGAGCTTCGAGCCAAGCTCGACGAAGACAAAGAGCGACTGTGCCAGCTCGAGCGTACCCTCGAGCAAGACAACCGCAATCCCCCAGGCGGAGGAGCTCGGGCTCGAGCGTGGCAAGTACAGCGACAGATTGTGGGTGCGGATACGGTTGCACGTCCCGCCTTTAATCGAGCCGGCCAGAATGTCATCGCAGCAACCATGCTTCTCTGCAACATGCCGGCCCCCTCGAATCCTGAAGCCCAACGAGTCCAACAGGAGATCAAGGGCCTTCTCGAGGTGGCCGCCATTCAGCAGGCCGAAAGTTCTGCCTCGAGGCATCGAGGTGCGGCCTCAGGGCAACACCATGAACCCTCACGACATGAGAGGCAGGCCTCGACCCAGCCGGTAGACTCCCCCCGCTCGAAGGGGGCGGTCCCGCACCACGATCGCGTTCGTGACAACCGCGAGCCCCGCGATGCGCGTCATGACATCAACGAACACCGCAGATGCAAGTGCGGTGACGCCAAGGCGCGAGGCTACAGCGCTCATTAGGGCGGACGCTACGATAGAGACGAGGACAGATGTCGATCCCCGGATCCGCCGGGACCTCGAGTCTTCAGCCGTGCGATTCGTAGCACGCCGCTGCCTAGCCCCTTCAGGCCCCCGACAAGTCTCATCAAATACGACGGTGAGACAAAGCCTGAGCTCTGGCTCGCCGACTTCAAACTAGCGTGCTAGCTTGGTGGGGCCCGCGACGACAGCGCCATCATTCGACAACTCCCACTCTTCCTCTCCGACACCGCACGACGGTGGCTCGAGGAGCTTCCCCCTAACCAAATCTGTGACTGGTCCGACCTGCTCAGGGATTTCGAGGGGAACTTCAAGGGCACCTATGTGCGTTCGGGCAACAGGTGGGAACTCCGAGGCTGCAGACAGAAGCCCGGGGAATCTCTTCGCGACTTCACTCGATGTTTCTCCAAGCAGCGCACCAAGCTTCCCCACGTCACTGACGAAGAGGTGATCCTGGCTTTCATTGCCGGGACCACCTGCAAGGAACTGGTCTGGGAGCTCAGGCGTACTCCCCCAAAGACCGCCGACGAATTGATGGACATCGTGGCCAACTTTGCCACCGGAGAAGAGGCCGTCGGTGCCTTCTTCGACGGTGGCAAAGGCCAGATGCAAACCAAGGCGGCCAACCCCGAGGGTTCGAACCAGGGCGGCAAGAAAGGGGGCAAGAAGAAGAAGAACCTGTGAGGGAAGCGTGAAGACGCCCCCGATGATGACCTCGTGGTGGCTGTCGAGCGCAAGAAGCCTCGAGGCCCTCCCGAAAAGGGCCTCTTCGACGAGATGCTCAAGAAACCGTGCCCATATCACAAGGGCCAGGCCAATCACACCCTCGAAAACTGCCGGATGTTCAAAAGGCATTTTGGGGGTACGGTTTGAGGGAAGGAAGAGGAAAAGGAAGAGCCCGACAACAAGAATGACGACAAGGTTGATGGGTTCCCCGAGGTGCAGGACTGCTACATGATCTACGGGGGACCTACCGCCCGGCTCACCCCTCGACAGCGTAAGAGGGAGCGTCAGGAGGTATTCTCCACTCAAGTCGCCACCCCTCGATTCTTGGACTGGTCTGAGACAGCTATCATGTTCGACCGTGATGACCATCCGAACCATGTCCCGAACCCGGGGCTATACCCGCTTGTTGTCAACCCTGTCATCGTCAACACCCGCTTCTCCAAGGTCTTGATGGACGGAGGCAGCAGCCTCAACATCATCTATTTCGAGACCCTCAACCTTCTCGGAATCCCAAGGGAAAAGCTAAAACTCAGTGCTGGGGGCTTCCACGGTGTCGTGCCAGGCAAAAAGGCTATTCCCATCGGGTGCATTGACTTGCCGGTGTATTTCGGTACTCCCGCAAACTTCTGAAAGGAGACCCTCATGTTCGAGGTAGTCCCATTTTGAGGCACATACCATGCAATCATTGGGCGACCAGGCTATGCCAAGTTCATGGCAGTTCCCAACTACACTTACCTCAAGCTCAAGATGCCGGGCCCCAACGGCGTCATCACCGTCGGCCCCTCCTTCGAGCACGCATACGACTGCGATGTCGAGTGCGTCGAACATGCGGAAGCCCTCGAGGAGACGGCGATGCTTGCAGCCACTCTCGAGGCCCTCGCCGACGAGATCCCCGAACCCAAGCGACATGCCGGTAGCTTCGAGCCTGCCGAGGATAGGAAGAAGATCCCCTCCAACCGAGTGGCTCCTAGGGGAAGGCGCTGCTCATCAGCACCTCCCTCGACGCCAAATAGGAAGCAGTGCTCATCGACTTTCTCCGCGCGAATGCCGACATGTTTGCGTGGAGTCCCTCGGATATGCCGGGCATACCGAGGGAAGTCGCCGAGCATGCCTTGGAGATCTGCCCCGGGTCTAAGCCGATGAAGCAACGCCTGCGCCGCTTCGACGAGGAGAAGCGCAGGATCATCGGGGAAGAAGTCAACAAGCTCTTGGCGGCCGAATTTATCAAGGAGGTCCACCATCCCGAGTGGTTAGCTAACCCTGTAATCGTGAAAAAGAAAAATGGGAAATATAGGATGTGTGTAGATTACACCGGCTTGAATAAAGCATGTCCTAAAGTCCCATTTCCCTTGCCACGCATCGATCAAATAATTGACTCGACGGCGGGATGTGAGACCCTCTCCTTTCTCGATGCCTATTCCGGTTACCATCAGATCCGGATGAAGGAGTCCGACTAGCTCGTGACTTCCTTCATCACCCCCTTCGGCATGTACTACTATATTAATATGCCCTTCGGCCTTCGAAACGCCGGGGCAACGTACCAGCGATGCATGCTCCACGTTTTCGGAGAACACATCGGCTCGACGATCGAGGCCTATGTCGATGACATCGTGGTCAAGACCAAAAAAGTCGAGGATCTCGTCTCTGACCTCGATGCTGTGTTCAAATGCCTCCGGGCGAAGAGCATCAGGCTGAACCCCGAGAAGTGTGTCTTCGGCGTCCCCCGAGGCATGCTCTTAGGGTACATAGTCTCTCAGCGCAGCATCGAGGCCAACCCGGAGAAAATCTCGGCGATCATCAAGATGGGGCCCATTCGAGACCTCAAAGGCGTTTAGAGGGTCACAGGATGCCTGGCAGCCCTGAGCCGCTTCATCTCCCATCTCGGGGAAAAGGCGTTGCCGCTCTATCGCCTTTTGAAGAAATCGGAGCACTTCGAATGGACCCTCGAAGCAGAGGAAGCCCTCTCAAAGCTTAAGTCTACACTAGCCTCGCCCTCGATCCTAGTACCTCCTCATCCGGCAGAGCCCCTCCTCCTCTATGTTGCCGCAACCACCCAGGTGGTCAGTGCGGCCATAGTGGTCGAGAGGGCAGAAGAAGGGCACACCCTACCCATTCAAAGGCCAGTCTACTTTGTCAGTGAAGTGCTCTCGGAGACTAAGGCCTGCTACCCTTAGATTCAGAAGTTGTTGTATGATCTAGTCCTTACGCGGCGCAAACTCCAACATTACTTCCAAAGCCACTCGATAACCATGGTCTCATCCTTCCCCCTCAGAGAGATAATCCAGAATCAGGAGGTCACAGGGAGAATCGCTAAGTGGGCAGTCGAGCTCATGGGCGAGGCCCTCACTTTCGTACCGCGAAAGGCCACCAAGTCACAGGTGCTGGCGGATTTCATGGCCGAATGGACTAACGCTCAACTACCGCCCGTACAGATCCAGGCCGAACTATGGACCATGTACTTTGATGGGTCGATGATGAAAACGGGAGTGGGCGGGCGCCTGCTCTTCATCTCGCCCCTCGGGATTCACATGCGTTACGTAATTCGACTCCACTTTGCAGCCTCAAACAATGTCGCGGAGTACGAGGCCCTCATGACCGGACTACACATCGCTATCATGCTCGGGGTTCGAAGCCTCCAAGCTTGGGGCGACTCGCAGTTAGTCATCGATCAAGTCATGAAGGCCTCGAGCTGCTGCGAACCTAAAATGGAAGCGTACTATCAAGAGGTCCACAACTTGGAAGACAAATTCTACGGCCTCGAATTAACACACATTACTCGACGCTACAACGAGGCCACCGACGAGCTCGCAAAGATCGCGTCAACCCGAGGCACCGTGCCACCCGACGTCTTCGTAAAAGATCTCTACAAGCCATCAGTTGACTTCGCGGGTGAACATGAACATCCATCCAAGGGGGTCAAGCCTCAACCAACCCCGGCCCTCTCGACCGGGGCCGAGGTCATGGACCTCGAGGTATCATCCCCTCGAGCAAGCGACGAAGCCGATTGGCATAAGCCCTTCCTCGAATACCTTACTCAAGGGGAGCTGCCAGATGACCAGAACGAGGCTTGATGCATTGCGTGAAGGGCCAAAACCTATGTCCTCTTCGGTCCAGACAAGGAGCTCTATCGACGGAGCCCAACCGGAGTTTTGCAGCGTTGCATCACCGTCGAGGAAGGCAAAAGGTTACTCAACGACCTACACTCGGGGGCTTGCGGTCATCATGCTGCGCCCAGGACCCTCGTCGGGAATGCTTTCCGACAAGGCTTTTACTAGCCGACCGCTGTCTCTAACGCCATCAGCCTCGTCCGCTCATGTGAGGGTTGCCAGTTCTATGCCAAGCAGATGCACCTCCCTGCGCATGCTTTGCAAATGATCCCCCTCACATGGCCGTTCGCCGTATGGGGGCTCGACCTCATTGGTCCCCTCAAAAGGACAACTGGAGGCTTCACCCACCTCCTCGTTGCCATCGACAAGTTCACCAAGTGGATCGAGGCCCGGCCTATCGGCAATATCCGCTCCGAGCGGGCGGTCGAGTTCTTCACCGACATCATTTATCGCTTCGGGGTCCCGAACGTCATCATCACTGACAACGGCACACAGTTCACTGGCAAGAAGTTTCTGGATTTCTGCGATCGCCATCACATCCGTGTGAACTGGTCCGCGGTTGCTCATCCTCGAACTAATGGCCAGGTCGAGCACGCCAATGGCATGATTTTGCAGGGACTCAAGCCGAGAATCTTCAACCGCCTTAACAAGCACGGCAAGAAGTGGGCCATCGAGCTGCCCTCGGTCCTATGGAGCTTAAGGACAACACCTAGTCAAGCCACGGGGTTCACCCCATTCTTCTCGGTCTATGGGTCCGAGGCCGTCCTCCCCACTGACCTCGAGTATGGTTCCCCTCGACTAAAGGTATCCAACGAGCAAAGCAACGAAGAAGCCCTCGCAAACGCCGTCAACCAACTCGAAGAAGCTCAAAACATGGCCCTCCTCAACTCCACAAGATACATGCAGAAGCTTCGACGCTACCACGACAAGCATGTACGCAAAAGGGACCTTCGAGTGGGCGACCTCGTCCTACGACGGCGACAGAGCACCAAGGGCTGGCACAAGTTAACTCCACCGTGGGAAGGCCCCTTCATCGTAGCAGAGGTGTTGAAGCCCGGAACCTACAAGCTCGCTAACGACAAAGGCGAAATCTTCAACAACGCGTGGAACATCGACCAGCTACGTCGCTTCTATCCCTAGTCGATGCCTTCTTCTTACATTTTCACATAACAGAATGCTTTCGATCACAAGCTTAATTTCCTTATACATGTAAGAGGTAGCCTCGACTCTGCTCCCTCAGAGTCGAACCTCCCTCAAGGGCTATAAAGGGGGGAACCCCCCGGAGTCCCCAAAAAACTCGATTTTTCAAAGCTCAAAAAGTCTATTTTCTCCCACGCACCTCGATACGTTCTAATACTTAGTCGAAAACGCCATGCGAATGTCCTAAGCGTCAAAGGGCTGTAGAGCTAGGAGACCACCTACGCCCCAGGGCTACGGTACCTCCACTCGCTCCCCGATGAGGGACACGAACATGCGTCGAATTCACTAAGTAAGAAACGCTATCAGGAATGCGAGAAAGAAAAAGACTTAAAAATCATACACTTTCTAAGTTTTGAGGTCCACTCTGCCTCGATATGCCTCGACATGGGTTGATACTAAGTCAAAGATGACACGAGAAGGTCTGAAAGGTCGAGGGATGTTGGGTCGGGAGACCGCCAACGCCCCAGGGCTACGGCACCTCCACTCACTCCCCCCTTCGAAGGGCACGATCGTGTGACGAAATCGATAAAAGTAGAGACCTGATCAGGCAGTAGAGACAGGAAAGACCTAGAGCACACATAGACATATACGTATGAATATAAATGTACATTGGCTCGAGGCTTCGTGACCTCGAGAACAAAAGATTACAAAATTTCTTACAAAGGCCTCTTTGCCCAGGCTTGGCTCACAGGCCATCATCCTCAGGAGGCGGAAGCACCTCACGCCCGAAGAGGCTCGCAAGACGACCGCCAGGTTCCTCGGCGGCCTCGACCAACCCCATGAGGACGGCCTCGTTCTCCTCGTCAGTCTTCGAAGGGTCATTGACGAAGCCATGGGAGACGACCTCCATGTCGTAGATGTAGCCGGATCCGATGACCGCCATCGCCCGCTTCACGTCGACATGAAGAGCGCCCCGCACCTTCTCCTTAACCACACGGCCAAGCTTGAACAGCCGGTCAAGGAGAGGGGCCCCATGGACGTCATCCGTGGCCGATTCAGGACGAGGGACGTCGAGGCTGTCGCAGACCATATCGACCATACCGCCGAGCTCGCCGGTCAGCTTCACCTCGGCCGTGTACGACTTTTGAAGCAGGCCGAGGTCGCGATGAGCGCGATCCAGCTCCTCCTCCAAGGCTGAAAATAAACAAACGGAGTCAGTAACACTTAAGAAAGAAGACTAAGGCAAAAAACTCTTCGAGAGAAGAAGGAAGACTCACCGACGATGTGGGTCTCGAGCTTTGTGTGCGTGTCTTGCAGAACGAGATACTCGTTCATAGATGCCTCATCAGCGTGGACCATCGATGCATTCTCCTCCTTGAGCTTTTTGAGGGCCTCGCCTGCCGAAATGGCATTCCGCCTTTGCTCTTGCCAGGCTTCGGAAAGCCTAGCATTCTCGGAGACCGAGACCTTGAGCTCCTTCCGCACCGCTTCGAGGGCCGCGCCAACCCTTGCCAGCTCGCCGCTGGCCTCGGACCTCACCTGCTCAAGGGCCCTCCCTGCTTCCTCCTTCGCCTTGGCCTCGGCCCCCTTGGCTTGGGCGGCCACCTCTCGGGCCAAGGTGGTTTCGGACTTTGCCTTCTCAAGCTCACTCCGAGCGGCGGCGGCCTCCTCCTTCGCCTTCGTGGCCTCGACCCGGGCAGCCTCGAGAGCTGCTTCTAGCTCGGGGATCTGGTTCCACTTATCCTTGGCGCCGTGGATAAGATAGGACTTGATGTTCGAGCGCTTTCTCAGATCCTAAGAGCAAGAAGAACAAAGGACATCATCGACAAAGAAAACACACCCCGAGTTCCATAACTTCGAAGAAGGATGCTTACCCCGAGGCGCTGGTGAAGGTTGTTGCTGACGAGACCAAACATTGCCTTCAGCGAGCTCTAAAGGCAAGAATGCTCCTCCTCAACGGCCCTCCAGCACTCGAGCTCCGCGGGGTCATCCACCTCCCACGAGGGAGAGTCATGACTCGTGGGGTCGTGGACGCGGATAGGCTCCGAGGCCCATCCCAAATTCTCCACCTCGGAGCACCGCCGTGCCGCCTCTGCTTCGGCACCCTCCGCGTCAATGGCCGCGCCTGCCGCAGGTCGTTGCTCGGGAACCGCGGGGGGAGATTGACCCTCCCACAGGACGATAGCCAGCAAGCCGGCTTGTGGCTTCTCCCGCTCGACAAAAAGGTTCGCTGGGGCAGACACGGCGACGCTCACCTCCTCGACTGAATCACCCACAGGGGCCCCGCCTGACGGGGCCGCTTCGGCACCCCCGGACTCGATGACCCCCGACCTCGGCGGCGACAGGGGGGCGCGGCATCTTTCTCCTTCCCTCTGTCGATGGAGGCCTCACCCTCCTCGGCCTCGAGGACGACGGGCGCCGCCTCCGAAAACCCCAGCCGCGAGTCATCCGAGGGGCCCTCTGGCGCGCTGCTTCTCAGCGCCTCGACGGCCATCCCGGCTCGGGGGCTCTGTCGCAGCCTCCGTCCGAAGGCGCTTGGCCAGAGCAGGCCCCGCCAGTGCTCGCTCATGCTTCAGTCTATAAGAAAAGAAAAATTAGATGCGAGGAATCGAGACGCGAAATATGAAGCTGCTCCAGGGTAAAGGACTTACCCCACCGGGAACCTTCTCGGGGTTCGTGAGGCCCCTGTCGATGAATGCAGGCTTGAAGTCACTGCCGGCGGTGTCACGCTCCGAGGCCCCGCAGCACCACGAGCCGAGGCCGCCGCCGATGCGGCTAAGGCCAGCGCCACCGGCCCGGCCCCAAGTGCCAGGTGACTTTCACAGGGCCCCTCCGTGGGCCCCTCAGGACCAGCAGCGCCCTGCGTTGAAGGGGCACCAGCCGCAACCCTCCGGGTCGAGAGGTGCTCCTCTTCTCCGCTCCACTCCTCCCCCGATTCCTCAGAGGAGGACCTTCTGACGGGCCCCACCTCTCGTCTCCGCTTAGCCGAGCGCTGCTCGCCCGCAGAGAGATCGAGGCTATGCGTCCGCCTCTTCTTGCCCTCCTCCTCCTTCGTCTTCTTTGCCGACGAGGCCCCGAGAAGCCCCGTCAGACAAGCCCCGAAATCTTCCCTAACGGGGGGCAGCGACAACTCGTAGTCGAGCTCCCCCTACACGCAGAGCCCAAAAAATGTAAGGTGAAAAGAAACAAAAAGAAGGGCTCGACGAAGTAATACACTCACCAGTTCGGGGCAACCGGGATCCGGCCGCATCGGAAGATGGTTGACATCCTGCGCTGTGAAGGGGCCCGACACGTGCCTCGAACCCTCTTGGCGACGCTCTCCAGTGTAATAGCCTCAGCAACCATCCGGCTCCCCCCGAGCTCCGCTCCAATGAACATTTGGCTCATGCGAAGCGAGCGTCGCATCAGGGGGAGCACCCGTCGATGGTGGAAGGCCGAGGCAACGACCCTGGTAGTTAACCCCTGCCCTCGAAGGGTCCCAGTTGTGGGGACGTGACTCGATGACGCGCCCTGTGTACTGAGGCAGTAGCCCCTCATCGTTCCTGATGTAGAACCATTTCAAAGGCCAGGCGCCGTGGCTCGAAGTTAGGCCGATAGGGATGAAGTCATCGGCCTTCCTCACGGCGAAGTTGCAGCACCCAACCCGCACCAGCCTCCTCACCCCCAGCGACGCGCTCTTGGAGAAGTACTCCGCCCAAAAAAGATGGAGCCAGAGCTCCCAGTGCGCCTCCACCCCGAGGTAACCCTCACAGACTGTGGTGACGATGGCGGCATAGGAGATCACGTTGGGGGAGAGATGCTGAAGCTCGATCCCGTAGTAGTGAGTGAGGGCACGCATGAACCGGCTCGGCGGGGCACCGAAGCCCAGCCGGTGGAACTTGACGAAGCTGACCACGTAGCCCTCCGGTGGGTTCGGCTTGCGGTCCCCCTTTGGCGGAACGAGCCATTCGGGCTCGGCCCTGTTGGTTATGGGGCGAAGAAGCCCCTCCGCCACCAACCCCTCTAGCTCCTTCCTTGTCACATCCGAGGGGAGCCACGCCGCGGGTTGAAGAATCTCCAGCGGCACCATGGCAAGAGCACGGAGCTCTTCGGTGGACGGACGACCCAGAAGATTCCCTATCTCCGCAGGGAGGCGAGCGCGAGGAAGGAAAGCGCAGGGAGGCGAGCGTAAGAAAGGCAAACGAGCGCAAGGAAGGCGAATGTGAAAACGGCAGGAAAGCAAGTGAAGAGCAATGGTGCGCGGAGTGCCCCCTTTTATAGGGGCAGAAGACCGACGGACGGTCGACGTTTGCCCGACCAGTAAGTCCCCGCATTAAATGCACCCAAAGCACTCTCCTCTCGATTCCAGTGCGTCATGGACAGGGCCGTTTTGCATTCACCCCCTCGACTGCCATCGACCATGGACACACGTCAAGCATCCGCGCATCAGGCGTTATGTCGGCTCCACCACAACCGCGCCGTTCCGACTCCCGTGATATTGCGGCTGCCCCGCTTTGAATCTTTTCTTAAAAAACGAGAACTGACAGTTATCCTCCTCGTAATGCGCTTCAAGTACAGGAATCACCCATTACCGCGCCACTCCGGCTTCTATGTGAAAAGGCACGCGTGATGGACAGGAGGAGTTATCCCCAGACGGATCTTCCCATGATACGGGATACGGGCCCAGGCCCTCGAAACCTCCAGGGAGCGAAGGCTAGCCCTCGAAAAGGGTTTGACAACCGCCCTCGAGTACCGGAGTTAGGGGTGACCGAGGGGGGCCGACGCGAGTCCCTTGCTCGAGAACGAATTCTCGAGGCCCCCTCAGACACATTCAAGGCAAAACTAAGGGACCACAACGGAATCCCCTCGAGGGGAGGCATCGAGCCACCGGACCCGATCGAAAGGGTTTGGCATCCGCGGGACCCATTGTTTTGCTCGAATAAGAGCGCCTCAGGGCCACTAGTCAACCCCTATCGAATGGGGCATGAGCTCTTACTTGAATTTCCCGATAGTAGCTCACCTGAGACGTTGATGCTCGCCCGAGCATGGGTAGCACAATGCTTCTCCCCCTCTACCCGATCGAAAGGGTTCGTGAGGGTCGAACAAAAAAGTCGAGCTCGCACCCGACTGGCTTCGACAAAAGAAGCTAAGGAGTGGACTCGCAACCAGGTGGCCTCAACGAAAGAGGTCCCAACCGCCCGGGGGCTCGATCATTCGAGCACGCATCGACCAAACGAAAAATAAAAGACCTCGGGCGAGTATTCTACTCACCCGAGGCCTCAGGGGCTACACCCGAAGGGTGCGCTCGCGCGCACCCTTCGGAATACGACCAACACTCTAAGTCCATTCAACTGAGCCTCCGTGTAAGTATCAACACTTACACGAAGCCTCGGGGGCTACTGTCGGTTACCGAGAAAAGGGGTAACCTAAACCTTCCTCGTTTTCGGTTGAACCCCGAGTTTACCCTCAGATTAATCTCGCGGGACCCTCAAAAAAACACGTGCAAAACCAGACCGTACATCCTCGGCCCACTGGGACCCACTGGCAAATACACACTGGGCCGGCCCACAACAGAGTACTTAGCTTCTGCCGCAACCCTCGACAAATCGCTGACGTCACCAACCGGTGATCACTCGAGGGGGACCCGCGTCAAGTGTTGAGGCCCCGGCAGGACGGACACCTCAATACGACAAGGGTCGAGCCCCCTCGATCCACCAACTCCAGATGCGTTCGATAGTGCATTTAATACAAAACTACCTAACCTCGTCAAATCGTATGGCTATAGTGTCCGCACAGTGGTCCGTACAGCGGTCGAATCCCGCTTTACTGCCCATACTGAGGACGTGCATCGGTCTGCACGGCACCATTACACCGTACTCAGTGCTGTTAGGCAGCTCGAGGCCCCCCTTCGACACACTACGCGACAAACAACCGACATCAGATTCCCTAAATTCAATCTTATCCGCTCAACCACTATGCTCGAGGCTACCCCTCGACTAGGCCTCGAGTACGCATCGACGCTCTCCGGTCAACCTACACCGACTTCGAAAGCTGCGCCAACAACTCCCAATGCGACCCCAACAGGAACTCGCACGTCCTCTATAGGGGCTCGCGTCTTTCGCCGGTCAGCAACCACGTCTCCAAAGGACGCCTGTCAACTCTGAGCCACGCTGCTACAGAACAAGCCATGCTCAGCGCACGTCTCTACAGAGGCCTCGAGTTGACCACCACAACCCGCGATGTCACCACCGCGTCATCGAACCAGGACATCTGTACCCCTGTGCCTCCCCTTGGCCTATAAAAGGGGATGCCAGGAGATCCAATAAAAAAAGAGAACCGACTCAAGACAACGATCTCACGACAACCGAACACACGCCTAGGCAGACTCCTAGACTCTGAATAACTCTTTCGCACTATACTCGACCCCCCCTCGAATTTCCTCCTTTGCTTGTATTCACCCCTGTACAAGCACTTAGGTGCAAGATAATACAAATCTTCTCCCCCCGCTGGACGTAGGGCCTTCTTTGCCTGAACCAGGATAAATCGCTGTGTTCTTCTTGCATCACCATCCGGATGGGTTACACACACATATGATTACTCGTTGGCTTAGGACGCCCCCGGGTTCCTAACGCCAACACGTCTGTTCATTGTAAGCCTTCAGTCGAGGGGACCCGTACTTGAGGTCAGTGGGGAGGATGGCCTCAGACCCATAGACCATAAAGAATGGGGTGAACCCTATGGCTTTGCTCAGCATCATCCTTAAGCTCCATAGGACTAAAGGCAGCTTAGCGGCCCACTTTTTGCCATGCTTGTTTAGCTGAATGAAAATCTGAGGCTTGAGACCTTGTAGAATCATCCCATTGGTGCACTCGACCTGGCAGTTAGTTCTAGGATGAGCGACAGCGGACCAGTTCACATGGATGTGATGGTGGTAACAGAAATTCAGGAACTTCTTGCTGGTGCACTGCGTGCCATTGTTGGTGATGATGACATTGGGGACCCCGAAGCGATGGATGATTTCGGTGAAGAACAGTAGTGCCTGCTTGGACCGGATGTTGGCGATGCGCCGACTCTCGATCCACTTGGTGAACTTGTCAACGACTACAAGCAGATGGGTGTAGCCCTTGGTTGTTTTCTTTAATGGCCCCATGAGATCAAGCCCCAAATTCCGAACGGCCACATAATGGGGATCATCTATAGAGCATGAGCTGGGAGGTGCGTCTGCCAGGCATAGAATTGGCACCCTTCGCACGAGCGGACGTGGTTATGGAGTCGGAGACTATGGTCGGCCAGTAGAAGCCTTGCCAGAAAGCATTTCTGACAAGGGTCCTTGGAGCAGCATGATGGCTGCAAGCCCCTGAGTGTAGATCCTTGAGCAGCTTTCTTCCCTCCTTAATGGTGATGCAACGCTAGAGGACCCCGGTGGGGCTCCGTCGATAGAGCTCCTTGTCATCATCGTAGAGGATGTACCCGTCGAGCGATGCGGCGGGTCTCAGTCTGATCTTCTGACAGCTCCCCTCAAATAAGGCAGTCAAGGAAGGGAGTGCGCCAGTCTGGCTCGGGGGTTGGTGGAGGAGGCGACCCCTTGATCTCCATCACCTCGACCCTAATTGAGGGGGCCTCGGTCGAGGAAGGGGGGTCAACTTCCTGCGTTGTGACTCCTTCCCCTGTGCCTAGATCAATGAAAGGCTCATACAAGAGAAAACATTAAGCAGGATTCTACCTCAAGTCGATGTGATCTTGGCTCATTCGTTTGCAGCCTCATTGTATCTGTGGGCGATATGGTTGAGCTCGAGGCCGTAGAATGTGTCCTCTAATTTGCGGACCTCCTTGCAGTAAGCTTCCATCTTGGGGTCGTGGAAGCTCGAGGTTTTCATGACTTGATTGATTACAAGCTGTGAGTCACCACGAATGATGAGGCGTCGAACACCGAGGGCCAGCTGCAAGCCGTTGATGAGGGCCTCATACTCCGCGATGTTATTGGAGGTGGCGAAGTGGAGTCGTATGATGTATCGCATGTGGACTCCAAGGGCTGAGATGAAGAGGAGGCCCGTACCAGCTCCTGTCTTCATCAAGGACCCGTCAAAGTACATCATCCATAGCTCCACCTGTATCTGAGTGGGAGGTACCTGAGTGTTGGTCCATTCTACAATAAAATCCGCTAGCACCTGGGACTTGATGGCTTTGCATGGCACAAAGGAGAGGGTCTCACCCATGAGCTCGACTGCCCACTTTGCAATTCTCCCCAAGGCTCTCAATTCTGAATTATTTCCCCGAGGGGGAAAGATGAGACCACAATCACCGGGTGGCTAAGGAAGTAGTGTTGAAGCTTGCACTGTGTGATTACAATGGTGTAGAGCAGCTTCTGAATCTGCGGATAGTGAACCTTGGTCTCCAAGAGTACCTCCCTGATGAAATAGACAGGCCACTGGATGGGTAAGGCATGCCCTTCTTCTTCCCTCTCGACAACTATGGCTGCGCTGACCACCTAGGTGGTTGTGGCGATATGGAGCAAGAGTGGCTCAGTTGGATTCAGAAGTACGAGAATCGAAGGAGAGGTCAGCATAGCTCTGAGCTTAGCAAGGGCCTTCTCCACCACAAGGGTCCAATTAAAGCATTCTAACTTCTTCAAGAGATGGTACAGAGGCAATGCTTTTTCTCTAAGATGTGAGATAAAGCTACTGAGGGCTGCAAGGCAGCCTGTGACCTTCTGAATGCCCTTGAGATCTTGGATTGGGCCCATCCTAGTGATTGCCCATCCTGGTGATTGCTAATACCCTAAGAGCATGCCTCGAGGGACACTGAAGACGCATTTCTCAGGGTTGAGCTTGATGTTCTTTGCCCGAAGGCATTCGAACATGATTTTGAGGTCATCGATGAGGTTGTCGACCTTTTTGGATTTAACTACGATATCGTCGACGTAGGCCTCGACCGTTTCCCCAATGTGTTTGCTAAAGACATGGAGCATGCACCACTGATACGTTGCCCCGGTGTTTTGAAGGCCGAAGGGCATGGTAACGTAGCAGTACATGCCAAAAGGGGTGATAAAAGAAATCACGAGCTGGTCGGACTCCTTCATCTTTATTTGGTGGTAACCGGAATAGGCATCGAGAAAAGAGAGAGTTTCACATCCCACGGTAGAATCAACGAGTTGATCAATGCATGGTAAGGGGAAAGGAACTTTCGGACATGCTTTATTCAAACTGGTGTAATCTACACACATCCTATATTTCCCACTCTTTCCTCAATTAGTATAGGATTAGCTAACCACTTGGGATGATGAACCTCCTTGATGAATCTGGCCTTCAAAAGCTTGTGGACCTCCTCCCCGATGATCCTGCACTTCTCGTTGAAGCGGCGCAAGTGTTGCTTCATCGGCTTGGACCCATCTCGGATCTCTAAGGCGTGCTCGGCGACTTCCCTCGGTATGCCCGACATGTCCGAGGGACTCCACGCAAACATGTCGGCGTTCATGTGGAGAAAGTTGATGAGCACTGCTTCCTATTTGTCATTGAGAGAGGCGCTGATGGTCAGTGCCCTCCTGTCGGAGATGCTGGGGTCGAGGAGAATCTTCTTCTTGTCTTCTGCGAGCTCAAAGTTGCCAGCATGGCGCTTGGGATCAGGGACCTTGGCACTAAGGCCTTTGAGGGTCACCGACAGCATCACAGACTCTTCTACCCCCACCCCATTCACAACACACTCAACATCGCAGTCGTAAGCGCGCTCATGGGAGGGGCCGACGGTGATGATGCCGTTGGGTCTCGGCATCTTGAGCTTGAGGTAGATGTAGTTGGGGATCGCCATGAACTTGGTGTAGCCGGGCTGGCCGATGATGGCATGGTACGTGTCGTGGAACCCAACCACCTCAAAGGTGAGCGTCTCCTTCCTGAAGTTTGTGGGGGTGCCAAAACAGATGGGGAGGTCGATGCGGCAGATGGGAAAGGCCTTCTTCCCTGACATGACTCCGTGGAAGCCCTCGTCGCTGGATTGGAGTTTTGACCTCGGGATCCCCAGGAGGTTGAGGGCCTCAATGTTGAGGCTACTGCCTCCATCCATGAGTACCTTAGTGAGGAGGGTGTTGACGATGATGGGGTCAATGACAAGCGGGTATGCCCCTGGTCGGGGAACATAGTCTGGGTGATCTTCACGGTCAAACGTGATGGCCGTATCAGATCAGTCGAGGTAGCGAGGGGTCACGACCCACATGGAGATGACCTCTTGATGCCCCCTCTTGCGCTGACGTGGTGTGAGGTGAGCCAAGGGGCCCCCATAGATCATGTAGCAGTCGAGGACGTCGAGGAAGTCATCTTCCTTATCACTACCCTTGTCCTTTGGGTCCTCCTTCTTGTCATCTTTCTTGAGGCACAGGTTCTCAAAGTACTTCTTGAGCATCCGGCAGTCCTCGAGGTTGTGATTCACCCCTCCCTTGTGGTAAGGACAGGGCTCCTTCAGCATCTTGTCGAAGATGCCCCCTTCAAGGGCCTTGAGGCTTCTTGCGCTCTACAGCAGTGATGATATCGTCGACTGCCGCCTCGCGCTTGCCCTGCTAGATCTTCTTCTTGTTGTTGTTGTTCTTCTTAGCGCCCTTGCTCGAGCTCTCAGGGTTGCCTTCCTGCGCCCTCCCTTGGTCGTCGCCAAAGAAAGCACCCACCGCCTCCTCGTTGGCCGCGTAATTGGCGATGATGTCCATCAGCTCGTCGACGGTCTTAGGGGATTACACCCCAGCTCCCAGACCAGCTCCTTGCAGGTGGTGCCCAAGACGAATGCCAAGATGACATTATGGTCAGAGATATGGGGGAGCTCGGTGCGTCGCTTGGAGAAGCATTGGGCAAAGTTGCGAAGGGACTCCCTGGGCTTCTTCTTGCAGCTACGGAGGTCCTAGGAGTTACCAAGGTGCACGTAGGTTCCCTTGAAATTCCCCTCGAACACCCTGATGAGGTCGGTCCAGTCATGGATCTGGTCGGGGGAAGTTCCTCAAGCCACCATCGAGCGGTGTCCGATAGGAACAGGGGGAGCTGATAGATGATGGCGTGGTCATTGTGTGCTCCGCCCAACTGGCATGCCAACTAAAAGTTGGCTTGCCATAGCTTGGGCTTGGTCTCACCATTGTACTTGACGAGGCTCATGGGGGGACGGAAGGGATTCGGTAGCGACGTCCTCTGAATCATCCTGCTGAAGACTCGAGGGCCCGGTGGCTTGGGAGACTGGTGTCGGTCCTCGTCACTGTCGTACCATCTGCCCCTGTGTGCGCTATAACCTCACATGTCGGCATCTCCTCTCTTACATCTATGGTTCTTGTTGATGTTGTGGCATGCATCCCGAGGCTCGCGGTTGTCGATGATGCGGTTTTGAACTGGAGTTGCCTTCTTCGGTGGTGGTGCGGCCTCCTGATGAACCAAGCCCTCCCTCTCATGTCAGAGAGGCTCGGCGGGTCACTCTGAGGCGGCCGCTTGGCATCTCGAGACTGAGCTCTCAGCCTACTGCATGGCCATGACCTCAAGAAGCCCCTAGACCTCCGGCCGAACTCGATGGGCCTCGGGGTTCGAGGGGCCGACATGTTGCAGAGAAGCATGGTTGTGACAACGATGTTCTGGATGGCACAGTTGAAGATGGGGTGCACATTTGCTCCCACCTCGATGATCTGCCTGTTGACATCCCAAGCCCTGGCTCAAGCTCCTACGCCTCGATCATGCCCGTGTTCCTGCTTGAGGGTCCGCTCGAGCTGACACAGGCGCTCCTGAACTTCCTCGAGCTTGGCCCGCATCTCTTGAACTTGTGTGAGCTGGGTGTCCTGGGTGTCCTGGGGTATATGTACATCATTTGGCACTGCTGGAGGCGCCTCCTGACCTGGTACAAGATAGCCCCGTCGATATGGAAGCACTCTCACGTGGGGTCGTAGATGTCATCGGTGGAGTCGGAGTCAAAGTTGGGATCACTGAAGTAGTTGTTGGTGAAGTACCCCTTGCTGCACTGCTCCACCTCCAACTGGCGCCTAAGTGTACCAAGCTTGTAGTGCTTGGGACCGGGAGTCTCTGAAGACTCTGGGTACTCGGAGGCCAGCGTAGAAGTCACCAAGTCTATGGTGGCACAGAGGAGGTGCCCTGGGAGGTCCTCATACAAGCTCATGTTGGTGGTCACCGAGGAGGAGTACAACTTGGTGACGTTGTCGAGGCCGTGCGGGAGCAAGTTGGGTGGTACTGAGGCGGCGCCCGCCGAAGAGACTGCAGCTGGTCCCTTCGGCGAACGTGTGGCAAAGCTGAAGTCCGGGTCCTCATGGGATCCTCCTGGCTCACCCTTTGCACCCAAAGACAGGTCAGACAGGCCCCCAATGAGGAATCCTGCATCACTAGTCAGAGGTGCGAGGCCATTGTGGACGCCGCTTCACCTGTGAGTAGGCGACAGTGCTTGCACTGATTGCGCCGTCTCTTAGCCGCACACACGGCGAGAGCAGCGGGACTGACATGTGAACCTCTCACTCCTAGGAGGCTCATTGTCACTGTCCACCGCATCCCTGGGTGGAAGTAGGATCATCTCCCAGCCATGGCCGAGTGACATGAACTCTAGGCTCCTGAACCAGATCACTGTGGCGAACGGAAGTGGAAAAATAGGGTCTGACATCCGGAAGAATGGCGGGAAATGGTCGTGACACGTAGATGCCCCCTACCTGGTGCGTCAACTGTCGGTGTTCTGACCCGTGGGCCAAGCACCAACGAGTGAATTTGTGCTGCGTGCTCCCTAATCCGAATGGTGATGCAAGAAGAACACATGATTTTTATCCTAGTTTAGGCAAGAGAAGGCCCTACGTCCAGTGAGGGTAGAGAGTTTACCAATGTACATTTGCGCCAGCACACGCATAGCCATGCCACTAGCCAAGCCCGAGCAAAGCACATGCAACAGCGTCGAGCACCACAGACCCAACCTGCATTAGGGTCGACAGATCCAATCGCCCCCAGCCCGAGCAGTGACACACCCATCTTCCCGCACGGGTTGAGCAATGCAGCCGTGACCTATGTGAGGAATCTACAAGGTGCTCCCCAGCGACGTGATGACCACCTCCTGGGTCTAGATCCAAGTTTGGTTCTAGTTCCAGAAGATCCAAGGCTCGTGATCAGCATGGTGGCTTTGCAGAGTACTCTCGGGTCAGGAATGACGATCCTTCAAGATGATGACATGTCAGATCTAAGTCCATACTCGACAAGACACCCTCCATCTCCAATGACATTACCGAGTACCTCCTCTTTGACAAAGAGAGTCTTGAGGTCTGTGGTCAGGAGCACATCGAGAAGCAAAACCCTGCCACACCCGACCACTAGATCTATTTAGCCGACTCGACACCAAGCACCCCCAGGACCCCGCCTAGCTTCAACGGTGTGGTGTTCGTGGTCAGCATGGATGAGCCCCCTGTTCCAAACAAAGCCGAGCAGGAGAGGCAAGCAAGAGAAGCACACAACACCAATCGAGAGCGTCGACGCCTCTCGGAAGCGTAGGACGCGAACACCGCCAACAACGGCAGCAACAATGGTGCAGTCCCTCAGCCGCGCCGCCTTCAGCGCAACCTCAACGACAAATTCAATGTTGTCGGCAACCAAATCGTCCACGAGAGTCCCACGGCCAACATCACGGTGGCCATGGACCAGCTCCACAACCTTCCCCCGAACACACCCGGGGTCGAAGCTATCTGTGACTTTTTGATCGTTGCTGAAGCATGGGTGCTTGAGCTCCGCTCCACCGGATCACTGACCACATCAAATTAGTCATGGCGTTCCCACTGCAGTCGTCGATGACAACCTGCAGAAAGCGGCGCTGACAATGCGCCTGATCATGGAGAAACCATGCTTGAACAACCTCGGTATCTCGAGGCCGATCATGCTCCATGAGAGGTGCGCGTGACAGTAGCGCCAACGCGGTCATTGCCAACGCGCCAACAGGCAGTAGGCCAACCACCATGTTGAGCGCAATTAGGAGGTCGAGCAGGCCCAAGATCGCGATCTCCGTGACCACCTCGATAAATGATACCGTGCAGGGCGACACACAAACGGGCCAGCCCTGTTCTCGGAGGGACTCAAGGCCGTTCTCTGGCCCAAGAACTTTCAGATCGGAGACATCAAGATGTACAATGGGTGAGACGATCCTAAGCACTAGATCATGCTATACAAAGTGGTTGTCTGAGCAACAGAAGGCGATCAGTACGTCATGGACAACTACCTCCCGGTGGTTTTGAGCAATGCCGCTACCTCCTTGTTGCTCCACCAACATGCCGGTAGCATCCACAGCTAGCCACAACTCAGGCAGATGTTCATCAACAACTTCAAGCCCACCTGTGTACAGCCGAACACCAAGTACACTCTGGCGCAAGTACGCCACCATCCGTGAGAATCGATGCGACAGTACATCCAGCGCTTCTTTCGATGCGTGGAATCATGTCATCGACGTCACCCCGGTAGAAGGGATCAACCTCTTTGTTGTTGGCCTCGTCCAAGCACACGGCCATGACCTCAAGAAGGAGCTACTCCTTGAGTGGCCAAGAACCATGGAAGACCTCCTCGCCATTGCCCAAAGATTTGCTCATCTCGATGATGGGCTGAACGAGGCGAATCCGGTTCCCCCTCACCGAGGATACCGCCGCGACGACGACCTCGGCCGTGATGGCAACCAAGATCGCTGGCCAGACCGGCACAATGATCGCCGCGACCATCATGGTAGTCACGAGCCTGACCACCGTGATGACGATCGTTCTTTCAAGCGAAGTGGTCGGGATGCCTACAACGGTGGTCGGCGTAACCACAACGACTCCTCTGTCAACGCGGTGAAGGGCCAGAAGAGGGCGAACAAGGAAGAGCTTGACAAGGTCATCAGCCAGGACTACCCTCGACACCCAGACAAGGGTCACACGCTGGGCGAGTGTAGGATCTTGAAAGAGGCGCTCGACAGGCTGGCAAACAAGAAGCCGTGCCCTGCTCCCAAGTCCAAGGCTAAGGAACCTGTCCAGCAAGAAGACGCTAAAGAAGAAGAAGCTCAAGACGCCAACCCATAGTACGCCTATAGGGATCTCGTGAAGAACGACACTGCCGTCATCTTTGGTGGTAAAGTCAGGCTGGAAAACACCCAATATAAAAACCTATTGACGCGAGCCATCATGGCCATCCAGGAGGCTGACAGCCTCATCGCAAATATCAAGGTGTACGCCTGGTCTGAGCATCCCATAACGTTCAGCCGCAATGATATGTGGGCCAAAATCCTTGATGTCAGTCATTTCCCGTTGGTCCTCGACCCGGTGATAGACCATGTCCAGTTCAAGAAAGTGCTCATCGATGGTGGCAGCTCCCTGAACATCCTATTCCTCCTGGCCTTCAATGAGCTAGGGTTGGATTTCAAAGACCTCAAGCCATACAATTGTCCGTTCTAGGGCATCATGCCAGGGAAACCTTCGTACCCCCTTGGGTAAGTCACACTGCCCATCCAGTTTGTGTTGACACCGTTTTCTGACACGTGCCAATATAAGCCGAAAACTATGCCGATCGGCAAGGGAGTGGTTATTCTCCAGTATTGCTTCTGAGTTGCCGATGGATGATTGCCGATAAAAGACATGTTGATCTCGTACATTGCCGATGAAGCCAGGGGGCAGTTGTCGATGGAGAGGAAGGCATGGCTGCCGATGGAAAGCAGAGCTGAAGGACGTGGAAAGCAGATCTGAGTCATTATCGATGGGTTTTGCCGATGGAATCTACAGAGATGAGGAGCGTGTCGATAGAGGTTTCATCGTAAAGCAATGGATAAGGAAACTGGCAATATTTATGCCATTATTTTAATAGTTTATTTTTGAGTCCGACCTTGGTACGAGTTATTATTTTCTTTTATTCCTTAGAGATAAGACTTGTTTAGGTAATACTTTGTCGTGTCTGTTTAGGACTCATAGTACCAGGGTATAAATATGTACCGAGAGACAATGTAAAATAGACACAATCAAATACAACAAATCTATTACTTTTATCTACTTTTCAAGCAATCTACTTTTCGACGACTTCGTCACCAGTACCTTTTCCTTTTCAACGAGTTCTTTCAAGAATCGGCGGGCTGCATCAAATTGATCTCCGGCGACCTTGCAGGTTTCACGTCTACCGAGCACAATTCAGGCTTTGACGTCCAGGCGTATCGCTGTCATTTCGTCTGATCTGTTCAATAGTTATCGAATATCATCTGAGCTTTGATGTCCGGGCGTATCACTGTCATCTCGTTCGGATCTTATTCAAATTTATCATCCTTGTCGATTAACAGGTCAAATCGACTGGCATGCCTTGATATCGAACCAGGGTATTAGCCCGGTGTGTTTGCAGATCCAACGCCTTTTTTGCATCAACACATCTTTTGGCACGCCCGGTGGGACCAAGTCAACAGATTTATCATGAAGAATACTACCGATATCAGTCCAGAGAACATCATCGAGATATCAGAGTCAGATCTCAAGGAGGATCAGAGGCAAGCCATGGAAAAAGCTATGGAGGATTACAGGCAGCTCTGCTTGAAGTCTTTCAGCATGAATAGGGGAGGAGAAGTCATCTAGAAGCAAGATCTGCTGTTGCCTCGGCAGGTAACCTTTGACTCCAACCCTGGTAAATTACAGGAGATGGTTAATTCTGCATTAAATCAAGCTTTGAACAACCACTCCACCGTGCTGTCCAATACTGTTTACAATGCTGTTGTGCAAACATTAAGAGAAGGACAAGCACCAGGGTATGTCGGGCCAGCATATCATCAGCCGGGATCGGCATCTACCAGCACTCCATCGGCAATTCCAGCCGTTGAGAGTATAGAAGCGCCTACTCTAGCTATATCAGGACCATCCATCATTGAAGCCACGCCGATAGGATCAGATCTAACGTCTAAGGAGAGGCCTAGTACTCAGTTGAGCACAGATCTATCGGCATCGGCAATGTCAGGTCCTTCAGGTCAACATAGTCAAACTGCTGCTAATTGGTGGGGATACGGTATGCCTCCAGGTCCATCTACTGCCAACTCTGGACGACCTCAAGTGCATGATGTAGCAGGGAAGGGTCCAATGACATCAGCTACTCCAATTCGGCCAGTGGCTCAAGCGCCGTATTATTCTACTGTACCTCCTGCTATACAGCCATTATCAATGGGATTCTACGCACCTCCGCAACAGATATCTTATGCGAATCCATTGACTAATCCTCCACCAGTTTAACAGAGAGCTTCCACTGCAGAGCAGCCCGTAGTACCATTCATATCTTAGTCTGGGTTACCTGCAATTCAGGGCAATTATGCTGGCTATCATCCGTCTATACAAGAGCATCAATTGTCTACAAGCTATCAACCATCGGCAAGCCAGGTGCCGATGAGTTACAGTCTCAATTGGTCAGGGCAAGCGCCAATTCAACAACCTGCTATTCAACCAAGCCACCAAGCAATAGGGACTCAACGGTATAGTCCACAAACAACTTTCCAGGAACAAGCATCGACAAAACAGCCGATGAACTTTACCCCGCAGATTGGTGCCGTGAATATGCCGATTTATCCAAGCCAAGTGCCACAGGGGTATGTAGAAGCATATCAGCCAACGCCTCCAGTAGAGATCCAGCCAGTGCATCGGCAAGATCAGGATGCACTCTTGACCGATAAGATTGCAGAAGTGATAAAAGAACAATTTGGGATTCAGCCCAAGATCGATACTTACTCTTATCGGACTCCATATCCTTCATCTTACGACTCAATTCCTTTCCCGAATCGGTACAAGGTGCCAGATTTCACTAAGTTTTCTAGGCAAGATGATACGTCAACAATGGAGCACATCAACCAATTCATTATCCAGTGCGGGGAAGCAGCGAACAGGGATGAGCTGAGGATCCGTTTATTCTCGTCCTCTTTGTCTGGATCAGCATTCGCGTGGTTTATATCATTACCACCGAACTCTATTCTTACTTGGACTAATCTAGAAAGGCAATTTCATAAATACTTCTTTGCTGGTGTCCATGAAAAGAAGCTTACCGATTTAATGAAATTAAGACAGCGAAGCGACGAATCGGTAGAGAATTTTGTGCAAAGGGTACGAGACATGAAGAACAAGTGCTACAGCCTAGTGCTTGATGACCGTCAGTTAGCTGGTTTGGCTTTCCAGGGCTTGTTGCCGCATCTCAGGGACAAATACGAAGCTCAGGAGTTTGAAAGTTTAAGTCATATTGTGCAGAGGGTCTCTGATCAAAGAGCTCAAGCTCCAGAGCATAGAAAGAGCTAGAACAAGAAGGTGTCCTTTGTAGAGGCAGAGGAGTCAGATTCAGATGAAGAACCAACTATCGGCCTGGCTGAGTGGGTAAAAGGTAAAAAACCTTTATCGTGTCCTTTTGGTCAGAAAGAGCCAGAGAAATTCACGTTTGACGTCACAAAGGCCGATAGAATATTTGATCTGCTACTTCAAGAGGGCCAAATCAAGCTATCACCCAATCGTGTGATTCCATCGGCAGATGAACTGAAGAAAATTAGGTACTGCAAATGGCATAATGCAACTTCGCACAGTACCAATGACTGCAAGGTTTTCAGGCAGTAGTTGCAATCGGCAATTGAATCTGGGAGGATCAAGTTTGACAATTCTAAAGCTCAGAGGCCAATGAAGATTGATCAGCATCCATTCCCAGCAAACATAGTGGAGGCTGTAAACAAGACCAAAGTGCTAACATCGGTAAGCAGGAAAGCATCGGCGGATCCTAGAAATCAAGCAACTACCGATGACTTGAAGGGGAAAGAGATAGTTGAAGAAAGCAGTAGTTCAAGAAGGCCTCCTAGACCAGCTCTGTACAGAATTACAAGTAACCGCTATCGGCATCGGCAAGAAGAGTTGTGTTGGGGAGCGTGGCATCGGCACAAAGACCATTGGAGATGCCCCTTCTTCATCTATTGTTGGGAAGAAGGCATTAAATTGCCTACTGTTGATAGTTGCCCTGAGTGCAATGGTTATGATTGAATCAATCGGAGCAGATACATCGGTAAGCCGATCAGAGAAGGGGTATCGATACATGATCGGCTGGGGGGCAGGACCAGTGTACATGAAAGACTGGGCAGGCATGCTGACTGTTTGCTAATGAATCAAAAGGAGCTCGAGGAGATGACCAATGCAGGAGTCCATGATGAAACAGTACTCTGCAGGGATCCCAATACAAATTGCCCAGGTTCAAGTGCAAAAATTTACCAACCTGTCTGGAAGACGAAGCTTCCTCAATGGTGCCCTAAAGGTCTAACGAGGACTCAAAAGAGGAAGATGCAACGTGAACACAAAGAGGAAAGTTCCCGTGGAGCAAAGACTCAAATATGACAGCTGAAGCGCAAAAGTGAAGGTCCATCGGCAGACATCAACATGGCTTTCCTATTGCCGATGAGATTCTTAGCACTTGCCAACAAAAAATATATATATAGATAAAGTGCTTGTTCAAAAAAGAATGTATCGGCACTACGTTAATGTAAAGTTTTACAAATGTCCGATACGTCACATTGCCGATGAAAAGGAAGGTTTACAAGTTCAACAATGAATGGATAGATGATATCGCACGCAGGCGAATTTGGTCAGCTTGCTCCAGTATCTTTGTATCTTCATCGGCATTGCCTTCAATTGGCTTAATCTTCCTCTTGAGCGCCAGCGTCTTGAGGACTTGGTTGTCCCTTTCTTGCTGAAGAGTCTTGACAGCTTCGGGCATTTGGGCCTTCTCATGATTTGCTGCGTCCAAGGCTCCTTCAACCTGTCTCAGCTCCACTAGCAGGGCTTCTCTTCTTGCCGATAGCTGAGCAATCTTGTCCTCCAGATCTGCACAAGAGGCTTCTAGCTTACCGATGTCTTTGTGCTTCTCATCGGCAAGTTGCTTATGCTTCATCATGTCCTCTTGGAGTTTTGCCTGAGTGGCTCTATCGGCAATCCACTGGGCAGCCCTTTGATACTGCAACTGCCGGCTCTCCAGATGTGCAGCTTGGAAAAGTGCTTCCTCAACATCGGCAGGAATATGACCTCGAATTCCTTTAAAAGTTGCTCTTGCAGAATCAGAATCCTGGATCAGTAAAGAGGTCTCCTGTTGCAGCAATGATAATAGCGTCTCCAGCTTTGACTTGGTTTCAGGTGATAGAGCTCCAAGGGCTGGAGCAGAGCTTTCTTCAGAATCTTCATCATCGGGAACAATCCCACTAATAGAGAAGGAAAATAAACTATCGGGGGAATCTTGCTCCTAAAAAGAAAAAGGTGATATCAGCAGAAGAGCCCAAAGTGTTAAAGGTTATCTAAGGGAGTTAACTCACCTGTTTCAAGGAAATCTCTCGCCTTTGGCTTGAAGAAACAACCTCAGGTACAATTACCGATGACGTTTCTTGTATTGGTACCTCAATTGGTTGCTGCTGCGACACCAGTGCCGATGAAGATCCTTGTATGGGTGCAATGGCCGATGGAAGAGCAGTTGCCGATGGAGAAGTCTGCACAGATGCATCAGGCGATATCGGGCGAGGCGTGGACGCCGACGGAGATGGTGTAAGTCTTGCCCGCTTGGATTGTGATTCTTCGCCTGATGAAGCCTTACGCTTGTGCTGTAAGATATCGGCATCGGACGGCTTGGGGGCATCGGCAATGGATGGCTGAGGAATCGATACACTTGGGACGGTTGCCGATGCAATCACTCGGTGCTGCAAGAGAGACAGATGAGTAAAAGTGCCGATCCCATAATTAAGGTTTGAATAAAGAATACCTCTGGAGAATCGTCAAGGACAACAAGGTGGGGCGACGAAGGCGCTGTAGGAGGAGACGAAGGGCGAATTGCCGATGAAGATTCTAAAGGTGTAGAACTCGTGCCCTGAAATGTGAAATTGGTAAATCACAGTAATCGGCATCTACAAAAGAAAGTGAGGTGGTTACCTGAGATGTCTGTGCCAAAAATGTGACCGATTCGGTGTTTTTCTTGGTACGACCATGGCCCACTGGAGCATCTAGCGAGGGAGCTTTATGGCCGATGATGGATACCAGGGAAATCGACTGCAGCCGTATGACCTTGCCACTCTTACTCAATGTTGGAACTGGGTCATCAACCTGTTGAAAAAAAGGGTTAGTTGCCGATGGATTAAAGGGGAGTTGAAAGAAGTACAGAGGGTCAGACTTACTGCATCGGCAGGGATGGCGTGATTGGGATCAATGAGGTTCTAGTAAAAATGAGGAGAGGCAAAAAATAGCTGCTCTTTCCATTCTTGCCACCATAATTTGAAGGACTCGGTGACAAAAGAAGCCGGTACCCAATCAGTTAGATCGGCATTTGAGGTATTGGCATCGGGAAGGAGAGTAACAATCTTGTGCCAATCCACACGGCTCGCAATAGTCTCTCTTGGTTTAATCACATCGGCAAAATAGAGGTTGATGGGCAGTTGTCCAAAAGCTAGTTGTCTTGCTGCTGTCGATGGATAATAGAACTCGTATGTGGGATTAATGTTCTTCCCGCTTCCAAATATATTGACCGGGATGGCACGAGGAGTGATTATTGCACTAAGAATGTCGGCATCCTGGTTCAGGGCCTCATCGGTAAGGTTAAAGGAAAGAGGGAATCTTGCTGCTTCATCAACATACGGGACCCAGGCCCGAAGCTCAAAAGGGATGCCGATATAGAATCTGTGGAAGAGATTGCCGATCTGGATTCTGTTTGCCTCTGCCCCTGGTAATACTGCCAGTGCTTCTCCAAAGTTGATAGGGGGCGTGTTGCCGATTCTTCTTCCCCGAGCTGGTAATCTTCAGAAGACTTCAAGGGAATTGCTGGGCGAACAGATCAATGTGGAAATACTTGTGCATATGGGCATTCAACCACATGTTGATGAACCACCAAGGGCCCCCCAGATTGCCGATGGATTTGCCTTGCAGCAGTCTTTGTGATACTTGATGAAGGAGATGGTAGACTGAGCCAAGAAGGTATCGGCCCAGTCGGATTCTGACGCCACTAGCCAATAGCTCTGCTGCAGGAAGGTGCATGTTGGTTGGTCCAACTGTTCTGCCGTAGAAAATGAATTTCTCAAGCCACATATTCAAAAAAGCCGAATGCTCCCTATGACTGACTGAACCAGATTTCTTATACTCGCTGATATAGCCAGTCCAGCCGCCAATGTTCCTGGTGGTCAGCCGATGCTCAGGTTTTTGCTGGAACAGTGAGTTTTCATCGGCAGAGGAGATGTCCAAGCCAGTGAGCATGTACACATCGGCAAGGGTGGGAGAAGTTGGCCCATGTTTAAAGATAAAGGCATTCAGGGTATTCGACCAGAAATAGGAGGCGGCAATTAACAAAGACTCATTCCTCTCCATATCGGCAATAGATATTTTGATGCATTGTTCTAATTTGCGCTCCGCCCAATATAGCTCATTTGGCCTAGCGGCCCTCAAATACCAATCTTTCCATCCCTTGGTGGTTTTTGGCCAGGATCGGAAGGTATCAGTCCAGAATCCCAAGTCAAAATTTTGAGTTCTAAAGGGGATTCGATTGGTTTCTGCGTTTATGATATCGGTTGGGTCTAGATTTCCCATTGGGCCTAGGCAGATAAAGTGATTCTGATGCGTTGGAATGAGAAGATTATTGTAAAGTTCCTGAGATTAAAAATTGGGAATAAGGAAGAGTCATGAACTGCGCGGAGAAGGAGAGACGAAATGTCAGACGACGGGCAAAAGAAGAAGACTAACCTTGGGGACGTCAAAACGGATAGCCATGGCCGCGATGAAGATGGAGAAGGCAAAGAATGCTAGTGGAGGCTAAGGATCACCGTCAAGAGTGCCAAATGATCGAGTTCGTCGAAGGATCGCCTGTTGATGTCGCCGCTGGAGAGAGAAAAGCTAGGGTTTGAATCGTAGATGAAGAATGGGCCATGGTGGAGAAAGCATTATATGGGCCTATTGATACAAGATCTCCACTACCACGCGCACAACTCTCGAGGAGAAGTTCAAGCGGTTTGGGCAATTATGACCTGGAGGAAATTTCGGCGCATAAAGTATTTTATACTCCGAAATTGGGGGGCATGTGTTGACACCGTTTTTTGACACGTGCCAATATAAGCCAAAAACTGTGCCGATCGGCAAGGGAGTGGTTATTCTCCAGTATTTCTTCTGAGTTGCCGATGGATGATTGCCGATAAAAGACATGTTGATCTCATACATTGCCGATGAAGCCAGGGGGCTGTTGCCGATGGAGAGAAAGGCATGGTTGCCAATGGAAAGCAGAGCTGAAGGACGTGGAAAGCAGATCTGAGTCATTATCGATGGGTTTTGCCGATGGAATCTACAGAGATGAGGAGCGTGCCGATAGAGGTTTCATCGTAAAGCAATGGATAAGGAAACTGGCAATATTTATGCCATTATTTTAATAGTTTGTTTTTGAGTCCGACCTTGGTACGAGTCATTAAGATAAGACTTGTTTAGGTAATACTTTGTCGTGTCTGTTTAGGACTCATAGTACCAGGGTATAAATATGTACCGAGAGACAATGTAAAATAGACACAATCAAATACAACAAATCTATTACTTTTATCTACTTTTCAAGCAATCTACTTTTCGACGACTTCGTCACCAGTACCTTTTCCTTTTCAACGAGTTCTTTCAAGAATCGACGGGCTGCATCAAATTGATCTCCGGCGACCTTGCAGGTTCCGCATCTACCGAGCACGATTCAGGCTTTGACGTCCGGGCGTATCGCTGTCGTCTCGTCTGATCTGTTCAATAGTTATCGAATATCATCTAAGCTTTGACGTCCGGGCGTATCACTGTCGTCTCGTTCGGATCTTATTCAAATTTATCATCCTTGTCGATTAACAGGTCAAATCGACTGGCACGCCTTAATATCGAACCAGGGTATTAGCCCGGTGTGTTTGCAGATCCAACGCCTTTTTTGCATCAACAGTTCGGGACAAAGCAGCACTTCCATGTTGACACATCACCTTCATCGTGGCTGACTTCGAGAGCATATACCACGCCATCCTTGGTACCTCATGCTGAAGATTCCAACAGAGCAAGGTGTCCTGTCCCTGCACGATAATGTCTTCACAGTGCGTGCATGCGAGTCCGCCACCTATGTAGCTGTGGAGGTCAAGGACTTGAAGCACGCCCTGGAGCACAGCAGCATAGATGTCGAGAAGGCACCCCCTGCGGACCTCGAGGTCCCAGTCGAGTCTGTGCGACGGCCGTCCAACAAGGCCAAGTAGCACAAGGAGATCCAGCTCGATCCCAATGACTCCTCGAAGATGACCAAGATCGGGGCTACCCTTCCCCCCAAATAGGAAGACGCGCTCATCGAATTCCTTCGAGAGCACATCAGTGTGTTCACGTGGAAACCTGCTGACATGCCTGGTGTCATGAGGGAAAAGGCCGAACACTACCTGGACGTCTCAAAAACCGCATAACCTATTAAGCAGAAGAGGCAACATTTTGCTCATGACCGCAAGGAAGTCATTAGGGTAGAAGTAGCTAAGCTCCTAGCAGCTGGCTTTATCAAAGAGGTGTATCACCTGGAGTGGTTAGCCAACCCGGTTCTTGTACTTAAGAAGAATAAGCAATGGAGAATGTGCGTTGATTACACTGATCTCAACAAACACTGCCATAAACAGGCTCTCAATCTCCCTCGAATCGATGAGGTTGTAGATTCTACTACAGGTTGCGAGTTGCTTTCCTTCCTAGATTGCTACACGAGTTATCATCAAATAGCCCTCAAGAAGGAGGACCAGGAGAAGACCGCCTTCGTCACCCCCTTCGGTGCTTTCTACTACATGACCATGTCATTTGGCCTCAAGAACGCCAGAGCTACCTACCAGCGGACCATCCAGTCCTGCCTCGAGTATGAGATCGCCAACGACCTTGTTGAGGCGTACATAGATGACGTGGTGGTGAAGACCAGGGAGTCCCATACACTGGTGGCCAACCTTAAGTGAACCTTCAAGGCCCTAAACAATTTTCGATGGAAACTCAATCCCAACAAGTTTGTCTTTGGTGTCCCTTCTAGGATCCTACTCAGCAACATCAGCCGCTAGGATGGCATACGCCCAAATCCTGACAAGGTTCCGATCGTGCTGGACCTGCAACCACCACAAAATGTCAAAGATATCCAAAAGCTTACTGGCTGCATAGCGGCCCTTAGTAGCTACATCTCTCGCATGGGCAAAAAAGGGCTCCCCTTCTTCAAGCTGCTCAAAGCCAAGGAGAAGTTCGAGTGGACGAAGGAGGCTGACAAGGCTTTCACACAGCTCAAGGAGTACATGGCAACTCCCCCAATACTCATGGTCCCATGAGAAGGTGAGGAGCTCTTGCTCTACATCGCTGCCACAACTCACGTGGTCAGTACCGTGATGGAGGTCGAGCACCAGGAGCCTAGGCACGTCTATGGTGTGCAGCGCCCGATCTACTACATCAGCGAGGTCCTTAACGAGACCAAGCAATGATACAACCATATGCAGAAGCTATTATACGCACTCCTGATTACCAAACAAAAGCTCCACCATTACTTCCAAACCTACAAGATCACGGTAGTCACAGAAGCCACACTTGGTGACATCCTCCGCAACAGAGACGCCAATGGCCCTATTGTCAAATACATGTTAGAGCTCTCCGAGTTCACGCTGAACTTTCATAGTCGCAGCACTGTGAAGTCTCAGGCCCTAGTTGATTTCATTGTGGAGTGGTTGGACCTTAACTTGCCCCTAGCTGACACATCTCCCGACCACTGGAAGATGTACTTCGATGGTTCCTTGAACATCGATGGCATCGGGGCAGGGGTCTATTTCATCTCTCCTTTCAAGGACACACTCCGCTATGTCTTGCGCATACACTTCAAGGCATCCAACAATGTGGCCGAGTATGAAGCAGCCCTACACGGCCTTCGCATTGCAGTCGAGATTGGTATCAAACGGCTCTTGGTGTACGAAGATTCTGCTCTAGTCATCAATCAAGTCAACAAAGACTGGGACGTTGTCAACGAGAAGATAGAAGCCTATGTAGCTGAGATCTACTAGCTGGAGAACAAGTTATACGGACTGGAGTTCATCCACATTCCACGTACTGAGAACAAAGGCGCCGATGAGCTATCTAAACTCAGATCATCTCGAGCACAGGTACCACCAGGTGTTTTCATTGAAGACCTGATTAAGCCTTCGATCCCTGATCAAGCTTATGAAGCACCCGCACCTAGCACCACTACCGACCAGCTCGTAGCGATGCTCAGTGGCGAAGCAATAGAGGTAGAAGAAAGCTACCCCAACCAGCAGGGATTGGACAATTATATCGAGCAGCCACCGGTTGATCAGCCACCTAAGCAGGTAGCGCCTCCCAAGCTCGACTAGAGAGAGCCCTTTGTCAGATACCTGAATGACCACCTTGTTCTAGAAGATAAGATCAAAGCCCAACAGCTGGTCCGCAGAGCCCGTGCCTACCTCATGGTCAATGGCGAGCTGATGCGCAAGGCCCCAAGGTCCCTGATTTACTAGAAATGCATCACCTAAGCAGAGGGTTTGAGGCTTCTAAAGGACATTCACAAGGGCACTTGTGGTAACCATGTAGCATCCCGGATGCTGGTCAGCAAGGCTTACCGAGCAGGGTTCTACTGGCCGACAGCCGTTTCTGACGCAGAAGACTACGTGCGCCGGTGTAAAAATTGCCAAATGTTTGCTAAACATATTCATGTCATTGTGCATGAACTCCAAACCATCCCAGTCGCTTGGCCATTCTCTTGCTGTGGACTTGACATGATCAGCCCCTTCAAAAAGGCTCCTGGCAGTCACACATGTGTTTTTGTGCTCATCGACAAGTTTTCCAAATGGATCAAGTACAAAGCCATCAAGAAAGCCTCTTCTAAGAAGGCGGTACAGTTCCTAGATGAAGTCATCCACTGGTTTCACATACCCAATACCATCATCACTGATTTAGGCTCTCAATTCATTAGCTTTGAGTTTTTTGACTATTGCAATGATAACAGCATCAAAGTCAAATACTTGTCCATCGCTCATCCTCGAGCAAACGGACAGGTGGAACAAGCTAACGGTATGATCCTCGATGCCCTACGCAAACAGGTATACCGAGATGACAAGGAGCTTAAACCTGGTCAGTGGCTCAAAGAATTACCTGCCATGGTCTGGGGACTCCGTACCCAGCCCAGTTGTAACACTGGAGTTTCCCCATACTTCATGGTGTATGGATCCGGGGCTATCCTACCAACCGAGGTAACACTCCTTTCACCATGTATCTAGCTCTACAATGAAGAAGCCCCAGACGATGCTAGGGAAGTCGACATCATCACCAAAGAAGAAATATCCCTCAAGTCCTGTGCTCAGACGGCTAAGTACCTAGCATCAATGTGTCGTTACTATAAGCGCAATGTCAAAGGCAGGCTATTCATGGTCAGCGACATGGTGTTACGACGAATCCAGAAGACAGATGGTCTGCACAAGGTATCATCCAGATGGGAAGGGTTGTTTAGAATCAAGGCTGTTACACGCCCGACGTCCTATCAGTTGGAGACAATGGAGGGTGTCAAGGAATCCAACTCCTGGCACATCGAGCATCTCATACGCTTCTACCCATAAAATAAAGATATGTATCTGAGTCTTTGTTATTCAGATATATAATAAAGTTTCCTTTGTTGTTCACTATTCCTGTCTCGATTCTGTTTTTGTGCACACATCTATCATACATGCGCCCTGCATACGTCTCAGTTAAACTTTGTTTTCTGCCCACCGAGAATGGCTCGACAAGGCACTGTCTCAAAGCCTCTTACGATGTGTTACAGCTCCGCGCTACATGGCACTAGGAGATTCGACAGTCGTTCTCTAACGGTACTAGGTACCTAGTGAGCCCAGCGGTCCTACGCAGTTCACTTGCGCATCCCTAGTCACCCGACAGAGTTAGCTCGCTTTGAGGGTGGGGGCAAAACTTAACTGGGGCATTTTTTGAAAAAACGATCTATGCATGAATCTGCATTTAAAAAAGGAAAACGTCAAAATATTTATCACCTGCTTAAACATGCCTAACTTGTCTGCGTCAATAGGCTCAACAAGTTATGAGCACCCAGTGCTCTGCACAACTTACAAATAGTATTTACACATAAGTACATTGTTTACATGGCCTACTGACCACTACCACCATCTTCTGCAGGATCGAAGATCAGCGTCATGTCTTCGACGAGGACAGCGGTAGTTGGGCCAGACGAAACCCGAAGCTCTTTGGCTTCTTCATCTGAGACTTCTGGAGGGAGCCCATGCTCGATGGTTGCCAGATCTACATCACGGTAGTTGGCATGGACCATAGCCAGCACAGAGGAGGCCACAAAATGCCCAGCTCCTGCTATGAACCCCTGCAATGCCGGCCATAGCCTTCGACATTGGTCGGCGGCGGCAACCTCTTCACCTACAGGGTCCGTGGGGTGCTCTTCTCCCAGAAAGATGGCCCCCAATATGAGCTTGATGTGGTCGGTCATGGCCCACACCTTTCCATGGAGGCCCGCAATGGAATCCTCCAGCACCTAGAACTAGGCCATGTAGCATTCCCGCAGGCCTACAACAACAAAATAATGGTGGTTAGCATACCCTAGTCTACTCAGTATGCAGCAGACTGCACAACAATTCTACATTAATTGACTTACCAGTCAGCTCAGCAATCTGTGCCTGGTCTGCCTTGGCCTACTTCTCAGCATCTTCCTTTCACTCAAGAAGACCAACCAGCTCCTGAGCCATGGCCTCGTTCTGGCCACCCAATCCTACAAGAAGCAGTCATAAACATGCGGCAAGTATCAACGTGGAATGAGAAAGAGAAGTCTACTTACTCTTGGTGGTCCACTCCAGAGCTTCCACCTTGCCACGCAGAGCCTCCTCCTTCTTGTGAGCCTGCTCCAAGGTTTCCACCTTGCAACACAGGGCGGCAACCACTTCCTCGTTGGCCCGCTTTAGAGGCTCCACCTCGTGGTGCAGGGTGGCAACCTCCTCCTCCCACTGGACCTCGTGCTCCTGGCAGACCTTGGCTTGCGTCTCCAGCTCGGCCTTGGCTGCCCAAAGGGTTTTACACTCCTCCTAGGTCATCGCGAACCGACTGATGGTCCTGCCTAGCTGAGTGTTGGTCTTCTGCAGTGACTACACACACCACGGATTGATCAAACATCCTTGTGGCTACAATACTGAGCTCAAAATAAGACAATCAGATCTTGGTCAACTATTACCTAGATCCTGTCGAGTAACACTTCCACTGCATCCTAGATGCCAGCGTCCATGTCCTCGTCTGGTATTTCTTCGTGAGTCATGACATTTTTCTCTCCCAGCTTGTGTGATATGAAGACACGCTGCTTGGGCAGATCAGGGCGTAGCATCCTTGGCACCTAGGGCACCTCCTTGACACCCTCAGCTGGTGCCAGCACGCTCGACCCCGCCTGGTCTGGCGCACGCTTCGGTAGCTGACTCGGCTGAGCAGCGATGGGCCTAACAGGCACCACCTGCCTCTCCGGCTGCACAATGGGAGCTGAGGCTGGCCGAGGAGGAGTTGAGGCCTTGCCAGCCAGTTCCCTCCGCTCCGTGGACTACGCTGTGCTACTGCCCGACGCCTGCTCGATGGACGGCGCTGTGGTCTGGCTGGCGAAAGGAGTTGGAGTTGCCGATGACGGAGCACGACTGTAATTCACATTTTGGCCAGAACATAGAAAGGATCAAAATCAATAATTGGCAAGATATGTGAATTCGTTGAAACTCACCTGGTTGACCGCCAAAACCTTCCTCTGAATTGTTGGTGCTCCTCTACTTGGAGCACCTAGGGCCCTGCTTGTCGCCCCGCTGTCACGCCCAGGGACTTGGTCCGATGTCCCACCCGTCTGGCTCAATCTAGTAGCGCGCACCTCCTCTCGGTGCCCCATGGATGAAGCTGCTCTGGTTGGTGACATGGCTACCCTGTGCGGTGCAGGCGGCAATGATGGTGGCGGTGGTGTTGTTGCCCCGGCCTGCTCTGGCCGAGTGGTTGATGCAGCGGCTGCCCACTGAGGTGGAGGAGTCAGCGGTGGTGCGGCACGCATGGGCCTCCTGGGCATCATCGTGGGTGCAGGCCTCGGAGCCCTTCCCCCATCTGAGGTGTCATGGCTTGACGTTTCCTCTGGCTCTAGTTTAGTGTCAACAGGTCTTCATCCGACAACTCCGGGGTGGCCGGGGCACCCCTCTTCTTGTTTCCTCCCTCTGCCGTCCAGGTTTAGCTTGCCCCTGGACAGTAGAGAAGAGGGTTTGTTCATCTTGGCAGCTTCTACCATGGGTTGCTTCCCCGCTGCTCGGCTTCATGCTGGAGTAGTAGGCAAGTCATCCTCATCTGAGCTGGAGACGTCCACCGTCCCCTGCTTTGCTTGGGTCTTCCCTGCCCTGCGCTGGTAGGCCTACGCATCACCTTAAGGCCAGGACTCTATCAGCACATCAGAGAAGAATACCTTTCGGTCCTGCCCAAGCAATGTTTGATAGTCAAGACAATTCATGTTATATGAACTTCGTCACATACTAGTACACACAAGATCAAGTTAAAGTACGAAGCTAGTCGGCTTACCTCTAGTGGTGGTTGGTCAATGCTGTAAGGCCAAGCATGCTGCTCTAGAAAGCTGCTGCTCGGGTCAAACATTTCAAACAGAGAAGCCATCTGCCAATTGAAAACAACCGGTGTCAGCATCTCTGGAGTCTCTCGAGAGGGGTCATTCCGTCCAAAATATTCAAACAGGTGGTTCACCCATTCTTTACATGGCTAGATCCGATGGACCGACAGATCCTGGCAACAACCGCGCCATTGATCGACTAATTGTCAATCAACGATAGCAGCTCATTCACCTGGAACATCTCCTCCAGGGTGGGCAGCTCCGACCACCGTGGGGTGCACTCAGGCACCTGATTTACGTCGCACGGCACCTACCTCCCCTCCACATTTTGGCTCATGTAGAACCAACGGGTATTCCATCCCTTGGCCATGGATTGGGGTTTGGACCCACCAGTGCATCCTCATCCCATCTCTCAGCCGCACGTAGCATCCACCCGCTACTTGGGATCCCCTAGATTCAGCCCCCTTCTTCCTCAGCAGGAAGAAGTAACAGAAGAGATTGAAGTGGGGGGCGATGCCTAGGTACAACTCAGAAAAGGTAATAAAAATAGAAATTAACAAGATGGAGTTGGAGTCGAGATTGCAGATGGAAATGCCCCAATATATACAGAGATTCAGAGGAATCCATTGATTGGCGCTCTGAGTCCTCGAGGCACGATGTCCTCGAAAACAACAAATTCCCCTTCCCAGGGACGAGGAGAGTCCTCACCTTGAGGCTCACGCCATGCCTCCATCTCTGAAGGAGGCAGGAGTCCTTCGTTGATGAGCGCCTCCAGCGATTCCCGTGTGGATGTTGATTGCTGCCATTGCAACCCAGACACCTCGGATCCGATTCCCTTCCCCGTCTTCTTGCTTCCTTTCCTCGCCATTCCTTCCGAGGGCGGAGGTGGTGCCTGTGCGCAGATTGGCTGCCTTGCCTTGGGGCAGCGGTGGTGGATTTGGCATGGTGGATCGGGATGGCAGCGGCTGTTTGGGCGTAGAAAGGCAGACGGCTTAAGAAGGTGAAGAGACTGAGCAGTGGGGATGATTGCACTTTGGTACCGTTCCCCCAGTGGCGTTCACTACTTATACCATTCGGGTGCGCCGGTTTGACTTCTAGGGTTGGGCCGCTTGACTCATGGGGATGCGGCTTATTGGGTCGTCCAAAGTCCTGAGTCCATGTGTGGGCCAGAGTAGCTTTCTTCCTCGCTCGTGTAAATTATGTGCCCAATCCGCATTATTAAGCACGTGCGCAGCAATCTTGGGATCTAATCCTAGATTTGTTGTCAACCACATATTTATCCCCAAAATTAGTTTTCAGATTTTTCCTAAAATCTAGGGACTGATTTCTCGAGACAGATATTTTATTTCCTATACCTGGGGAATGCCCAGCAGTTTCTCACCCATTGATGCTTACAGAATACACGTTCTCGGCATCTTCGACTACTACGATAACAAATCTCCAAATACAAGCTAAGTATTTAATTTAGTTTTTTCTTTGATTTTTATTCCTACACAGTTTTGTATCTTTTATACTATCCGTCATACATGCACCCTGCATAAGTCATAATTAAACTTTGTCTTTCGCCCGCCGAGAACGGCTCGACAAGGCACTGCTTCTATCCTCTTATGATATGTTACAGCTCCGTGCTACATGGCACTAGAAGACTCGGCAGTCGCTCTCTAACGGTACTAGGTACCTAGTGTTCCCAGCGGTCCTATGCGGTTCACTAGCGCATCCCTATGACACCCGACAGAGTTAGCTTGCTTCGAGGGTGGAAGCAAAACTTAATTGTCAACATCTGTCATTTTTTATAAATATAAGACAATTAAAAATGACCTAAATGTTGTCAACCAGATCAATTATTTGTATATCATGTACTACCAATTTTCATGTTTATTTTTCAGACAAGGTTTGGTTGCCGAGCACACCATGTACGCTCGGGGACTAGATCAAGGATCATTGTTCAGGTGGTTGCACCACCTTGCACATGGACCGTCGACGAGTTGGAATGCTCGAAGCTTACTGACCAATTGGTCCACTGCTCGTCTCTGACCTCGCATTGCTCGAGGACTCGTCATCGACACTCGGCTCGACGCCACACAACGCACAGCCTCGACTTTGACCTCGCGATGCTTAGGGACTCATCATCGACCCTCGGCTCGATGCTATGCACTGCACAGCCTCATCTCTGGCCTTGCATTGCTCGAGGACTCATTATCGACGCTAGGCTCAGTGCCATGCACCGCACAGCCTCGATTCTGGCCTCACATTGCTCGGAGACTCATCATCGACACAAGGCTCGATGCCACGCATCACACAATCGTGTCTCCGACCTCGCATTCGACTTGCCACTCAGCAATGTCTACGGATTAGCGGTTCTTGGTGTCCCTCAACATGATCAAACCTACTTTATCCTAACTTACCTGGGAACTGCGTATTCGACTTTCCACCCAATGGTGTCTATGGACCGACAGCTCTCGGTGACCCTCGACCCGATCAAGCCTATGACTCATCCTTAGATATCGAGCTATGATGGGTTGACCCACACATAGAACTGCCTTCTTGATGATGGGGTCCCTCGAGTGATGGATTTCTGCTCGGGTAGACGACCCCCCTCGAGTAACAGGGCGCAGCACGGGTAGACGGACCCCTCGAGTGACGGATCTCCCTGCGGGCGGATGACACCCCCCGTCGGGTGATGGATTTCCATTGGGGCGGATGACCCCCTCCCTCGAATAACACGCAGCACGGGTGGACGGACCCCCTCGAGTGATGGATCTCCCCGCGGGTGTACGACCCCCCGTCGAGTGATGGATCTTCACTTGGGCGAACGACCCCCCGTCGATTGCTGCTCTAGCCTCGACTCACCTACTTCCTGTATGGCACTCAGAGCATTTAATGCACCTTACCCACTTTTGCCATACCTCATGGCTACATCGACCCGATCGAGCCTCTGACTCGTCCTTTGTACACTTGGGGACTACGAGTCGCCCTGTAATACTAGTCGTGACTAGTTGATGCTGTTTTTGACTTTTTTCTTAAAAATCTCAATACAACATATCCTATATTCTATCAAGCTTGGGGACTATGTGGGCCCATGTCACCTCGCGGTGACTTAGGGCTTACTTTCTGTCCCTAGTTCTAGAATGGGTATTTGGCATTTTCTACGTCTAGCTAGTGTTTTATTTTACTTTTTCTTAAAAAAATCTCAATACAACATATTCTATCTTCTATCAAGCTTGGGGACTACGTGGGCCCATGTCACCTCGTAGTGACTTGGGCCTATCTTCTGATCCTGGTTCGGCACCCCTACCTCTATGGTTTTTTCATGTTAGCATTCTAGTGATACTTTGTGTCACATGTTAACATGGGCCCACGTCTCAGGGCGTGGAAATATTTTTCTTTTTTTTAGAACACCATGCATCTTTCGACAGATCACCTTCCTTTATAGGAGCCGTGGTCGGCAGCAAATTTACAAACTGCTCGGGAGAAGCCTCGACGGCGCCGACTGATCAGCGTCAGTGCTGGTCGGTAACGCATGGTCGGCATCATCGCTACTCGGCACTACGTGGTCGGCAGCATCGTTACTCGGCACTATGTGATCATCAGCATTACTGCTCGGCACCACGTGCTTGGTGTCTTCACTACTCCGCATTGCGTGTTTGACATCTTCGTTGTTCGACACTGCGTGGTCGGTGTCTTCACTGCTTGGCACTATGTGGTCTGCATCCTCACTGCTCGGTACAGGTCAAGACGGTGACTCCCTCAAGATACATGGTGCTCGAAGACTAGCTGTGGGGTATAGACCCCATATACCCTTACGAATAGACTTTGGGTTGTTTGGTACAAGACTTCCCAGACCATAAAACGAAGGCTGGTCCACCATCATCGTGATCGGTGGGCCGAACGATATGACAGAGCCCATGGTCCGCTACCGACCAGGTTGGTAGGCTGCACGGGAGCTGAAAGTTGCTTGGCATGCAATACAAGGAGTCCTAGTCGGTTAGATCTAGTCGAGTCCTCCAAGGATATGGCATAATGTAACCGACCATAGGTAAACCCTAGATATGTAACCTTGCCTCCCCCCCGACTATATAAGGCGGACAAGGACCACCCTAGAACACACCTCTACAACTTACATCATTGCATTGTACTCCAGTACTCATCAATACAGTAAAAGAGACGCAGGGCGTAGGGTATTACGCTTCCGAGCGGCCTAAACCTGGATAACCCCGGTTGTCCGTGTGTTCGTCTTGTGTCTCAACTTCGTGATCGTAGATCTTAGCGCGCTCCCCACCACAATCTACTACCACGGGGTACTCTATGGTAGACTGCAGACGAGGTTTCATCGACAGTCTCCTATCATTCTCGGCCCCTCATCGTCTTCAATCACATTTGATTGTCCCTCTGGGAAACAAAATCTCGATCTCCCTAAGAAATCTAGGGCTGTAGAGATCTCAATCCCTAAGAAATCTCCCTAACAACATCCAAAAATTAGCGTTGCACATCTCAGAGGTTAATCTGCACTCTTATATCATTTGAGACATCCATAATGAAGGGTGGTAAATCTGTGATTAGCGACAAGGAAACGGGCTGCTATGGCAAGGCCTTCTGGTAGCTTGCATACCACCCCACAACAAAATGTAGGCAGAGGTAATTCACATTAACTAGCTGAGTTCGACGATGGAGTTAAGATGTCATCAGTACTAGTGTACAAATGGCTGCACTAGTAAGCCCAATGCATACTCCGCTAAATCCCATGGGCAACTAAAGCTACGAAAAATCTTTTATCAGAAAATTAAAATACAAAAGGGTGTCTGTTTTCCATTACCGCCAACACGGAAATTCAATTCCTTTAGTAGAGGATACCCATTGATGCATAATAAGAAAATAGAAGAGGAATGTGCTGATGCCCTCCAGATGCTTTGAATCTTCTGAGAAATAATCCACCCAATGTGTTAGTGGAATGGGCAGTCTAACAACATTTGTATTATTTCCATTATTACGCCAACTTAACTCAGCATAAGCCATGAAACGTTCGAGAGCCACTTTGTCGTTCACACTATCCTCTGCAATGTAGTCATCATACACTTGACCTAATATAGAGAAGCCCATTTGCTTCTGGAATAACCATTAAAGGGTAGCCCAATTCGCCTGTTGTAGTAACAAGAGTATGGCCTTTAGAATTAAAAAAAAACAAGTTATCCTGGCATATGCAAGCCAATATGACTTTCAAGATGCCTGCCTGGTCAAGGCGATTTCTCGGATACTCTGATCTTTGGCTTGAGCCTACAATAAAAATTTTTGACTCAATGGAACAAGAAATCAACATCAGTAACACCGCCCATTTTTAGCAGAGACGGTTCATATAGCACACCGCCTCTAACATCGCGAGGCCGCACTGTAGTTATGCAACGGCCCCTGTATATCTGTCTTCAGAAGCGATTAAGTTAAGAAACCCGCCTCTAAAACTAGAAAATCTTCTAAGTCGGTTCAGTTATGTATGCCGCCTCTGAAGAACGATTTCCAAGGACAGTTCTTTTATATCAACCGATCTTAAAGATTGCATTCTCTAGAGGATGTTGTCTTAATCCATCTGTCTCTAAAGAATGAGTTTCAAGGGTGGTTGTTTTATGTCCACCGATCCTGAAGATTGCGTTTTCTAGAGTTAATCCATCCGCCTTTGAAAACCGAATTCAGCTGGTCGCTCTCACATGCCATCTTCAGGATGCTTGTGACTTGGCGCTCATTTTATTTTTTGGAATAGCGTTGTCCTTCATGTATATTGCAAACTTGCATATATAAGAGACATCCTGAAGAAATCTAAAAAACATGTTTTTTGGAATAGCGTTGTCCTTTATGTATATTGCAAACTTACATATATAAGAGACAAAGAAATATAAAAAATATATTCTAAAAATAAAATAAAACAAGACAGATGAGTATGAGAATAAATCGGTCTACTATCACAATCATCTTTGCGTGACAAAAAGTAAAATAAAACAAAACAGATGAGTATGAAAATAAATCGACCTGCTATTGCTATCAATTTTGCGTGGCAGTGATAGTAGGCTAATTTATTATCATATTCAGTTGTCATGTTGCTAACATGTGTGCTTGACCTGAGTTTTTAAACTGGTTGAACTCCCCTTCAACTTTCATTATGTACTAAACTTCGTACTACAGTGTCCATAGAGTATCCATAGCTTTTAGGCTGACAATTGGGCTGGTTTAAAAAATGTTCTTATGAAGCTACAACTTTGCTTTTGGTCGGTTTTTTATACAAGGTTGTTAAAAGTTTTGTTTTAAATTTTTTTAAACTTTAGGTATAAATTTGACATTATAAATAATTAGTGGATCTGATAGATGTGTTTTGACTGTACACGTCTGTGACTATCCTTGATCAGAGGCGCGTTTAATTTAAGATGGGCCGGAGATAATGATTGAACACAGTTGCGTGCACAAATCTAGCTTTTCTCACCTGCTGGCCCTCTAGAAACTAATATAGACCATATCTTATTTGCATGATTCCGTGGTAACAAAAGAAGAAGACAAAAAAAACATGCAGTGGTGGGCCGAACATAACACTCACGTTCAGATCAGCAGAACGTGGCTGTTATGTAGTCATCTCAACATTAGAAAAAAAAAACAATTCCCTGTTGTTAGAATTTTATGAGGGTCATCTCAACATTACTTTTAGAAAAAAGAATTTATGAGGGTCTCTTGATATATAAGTCATGCATACAACCATTCCTCGTTATGGTAGTTCCAGCCTCATTTTAGAAATATGCTTAAAAACTAGCACGGAGAAGAGAAGCAAAGCAACCAACGCGACAAATTGAACACTAAGCTTATAGATGCCTCTAGCAAACAATATGCCCAATTCTTTTCTCTCTCTCTCTGTTTTTTTTTTTTTTTTTTTGAAACAAGGATGTGCCCATTTCAACCACTGTCAATCTCCTTCGCAAGGTGGGCTACAAGCAAGTCTAGTAGGTAACTTTACGAAAAAAAAGTTTGAGATCACATTTTCTTTTCTTCTTGTTGGAACCAATTCAGTTACTGAATTTGGTGATTGTAAACCAAGAGTAATTTGAATAACTCTATAAAGAAATCTCGCAACTTGACATTCAAAAAAAAGAATGATGTATAGTTTCTTGTTATAAAAACGACATTTTCATGACCTTTCTTGTTCCCTTTAAGATATGTTCTTTTGCTAGAATTAGCACTTTCGATAAGAACCAAATAAATATTTTAATCTAATAGCATGTAGTTTTAGCTTCCATAATGATTCATTTAAAGGAAATTAAATTTGATAACAACATGTTTACACATTGGCTATACCAAAACTATCATTTCTAGTAAGGTTCCACTTGATGGAGTCATGATGGTCATCCAATTACACAATGCAACATTTGCAAACAAATACTACCTCTGTCCACAAAAGAATGCAATTGTGGGAACTGTGGCGGTCAAGTTACCTCATGTTTGACCAATGGTGTTAGTATTTATGTTTCTAAATCATTTATTATAAAAATATATTCTATAGGTAATCTAATGATACACACTTTATACCAAGAATGCTAGTACTTTTTTATGCAAATTTAGTCACGGTTTAAATTGTTTGACTTCTTGTAAAATGAGAATTGCATTCTTTTCGGGACGGATGGAATAGTTCTATTTGATTAACTTATCTACCGTTAATGATCTTCCAAACAGGACGATAATGGTATATGGTGTACAACTGGTATATGTTTATCCTATGATATTTTATAAGGATCGGTATCTTTCTTTGAGAAAGTCTGCAACTAACAACGACTTAACCTTGAACTCCACTAATAAACAAACAATACAACAACAACAACATAGCCTTTTGTCCCAAGCAAGTTGGGGTAGGCTAGAGATGAAACCCAAAAGAGGCATGAAAATAAAGAACACATAAATGGTACAAGAAAAAGATTACGGTTCAGGCACGTTAATTGCTAGTTTCCAAGCGCTCCTATCCATAGCTAAATCCTTAAGGATATTTCACTCCTTAAGGTCTCTCTTAACCGACTCGTCTCAAGTCAGTTTAGGTCGACCTCTACCTCTCTTTACATTAATGACCCGCTTTAGAACCCCACTACGCACCGGTGCCTCAGGAGGCCTCCGTTGGACATGGCCAAACCATCTCAACCGGTGTTGAATCAATTTTTCCTCAATTGGTGCCACTCCAATCCTATCCCGAATATCGTCGTTCCGGACTCTATCTCTCCTTGTGTGCCCACAACACCATCGTAACATACGTATCTCTACTACACTCAATTGCTGGATATGTCGCCTTTTTGTAGGCCAACATTCAGTACTGTATAACATCGCCAGACGAATCGCTGTCCTATAAAACTTACATTTTAACTTCTGAGGCACCCTTCTGTCATAGAGGACGCCTAAAGCTTAACGCCATTTCAAACAACCGGCTGAAATTCTATGCCTAACATCTTCATCAATGTCACCATCCTTTTATAGCATCGATCCTAAATACCGAAAAGTATCCTTCTTGGCCACCACGTGCCCATCGAGGCTAACGTCTTCCTCCTCATTCCTAGTCACGCTGAAATCGCACCTCATGTACTTGGTCTTGGTCCTACTAAGTCTAAACCCTTTCGACTCTAACGTGTGCCTCCATAGTGGCAATTGGTATCTGTTTTTCCCTTACAATATTATGATATGGATGGTGTATCTTCTTTCCAAGTGAAGTTTGCAACCAAATTATCTTACAAGTCGTTGCTCAAAAAAATATCTTTCAAGTCTACTAATCAGTGCCATTTGTCAAGCAATAGGCAAAGATAGAGAAAATGGATGATAATTCTAGGTCGCTTTATTTAGACAGAGTCATATGGGTGACGTTGGTAGGTTTCGTAGAGAATCAAAGTAATGCCACTATCATTTCTAAGTCTGTTTCCACCTTTGGAATCTAGTCCACTGGTATGAATTAGAAAACCTGGTTGAAGTTGTGGCGAAACGTATCAGCACCCAAACTTGCATTTGATCTACCATGGAAGGGAAAATCTTGGACCGTTCCATTTTTTGCTTTGAAGAAGAAAAGTGTTGCAGAGATGCTGGATGAAGAAGCCTTTGTTACCCATGGCCCTCTCCATCCACACATGTCTAGGCCCCCGCTGGATGGGACCTATGCCTCCAGCAGCTCAGAGGTATCCCTGGCTAGATCAAATGCAAGTTTAGGTGCTAATAGGTTGGTGCCATTCCTCCCCAAGAAGGAGCTCAAGATGATGATGTCAATGCTATTGAGGTGAAGAAAATGTGGTTGAAGAAGTTGTTCAAAATGTTGCTGCATGCAGAAGAAGAAACTGAGATTGACATGGTAGGCCAGGAGTTTCTAAAACTTGAAAGGAGGTTTAAACTAAGGAGATTCAGGGATTATCAATACCAAAGCCCCTCAAGTCTATCATCGTTTGGCCTCTTCCAGAAGCAAAACCAAGCAGGCTTCATCCAACTAGCCCTCTCCTCAAGGTACTAAATTTCAAGTCCTCCACACTCCCGAGTTTGCCAAGATTACCCTATGGAGGGATCCTCAAGGCTCCATGTGCACTAGTTGACATAGTGCATTTGCTCAAAGTCATGGACCATAGTATAACACCCCAAAATTTGCATTTTGGGTAGTTATTGGAAAGCACTAAACAAAATGAAGGATTTTAAATATTTGGATAAACCTCGCCATCATTAGTTCAAATCCTAGTGTATCTTTACTAAAGAAAAATATGCTTTTCAATATTTCAGAAAATAATTGTTTGAGCTTGTTGTTTAGCTTTTGCTTTAGTTTCTAGGCACTAACATGCTCTAACTTGTCCCCTCTAACTCCTAGACTAGTTAAATCTAGTCTAACTAGCCTAGGCTAGTCCCTAGTGGACCCTGGCTATCCCTAACCTCTACTGGCCAAGTATGGCCAGCCCTAGCCGGCCATGGCCAGCACTGGCCAGCTATGGCCAAGGCAGCAGCAGCCGGGCAGCAGTGGCCAGCTTTGGCCACCAGCGGCCAAGCAGCCAGCTAGCAGCCCAGCCAGCCAACAGCGTAGCCGCCCAGCCGCAGCGGCCCGCTTGGCCTCCCCGCGCACGCCCCGTTTTGGGCCGGCTTAGCAAGCGTTGGTGCCACGCCCCTCCACCCGGCGCCGCTGACCGGTGGGGCCCACATGAGTGGGGCCCAAGCTACAGTGTCGTCTCCCTCACGGAAATGGACACCAAGCTAGACTTGGGTCCGCGCCGCGTCGCATGCCCACGTGCGACCCGAGGTACGCTAGACGCCTATAAAGTGCCTCGCGTAGCCCCCAGAGCCGCCCTTCGCAACCCTACCCCGCCGCCTCTCGGTTTTGTGAGCCCGCGAAACCCTATCTCACCGAGCTCACGCCGCCGCCGTCGTTTTTTCCTTCATCATCATTGAATGCCAAGGTGAGCCCACGCCCGAGCTCCACGTGACCATGAGGGTCACGGTGCTGCCCTCTGCAGCCGCCCTCACCCTCTCTGCATTCCGTTATGCGCCGCCGTCGCCGCTCATCGTCGTTGCGGTGCCCCGCCACTCCGACCTTGCCCCGCCGTGGTCGTGTCGCTCATCGCCCGCGCAAGCAAACATGCAACACACGCGTGGCCGTGCAAGCACACGCACAACCATGGCCCTAGTCGTTGGGATTGACCCCATCCGTCGTCGATCCACCATGGACCCGTGGACTCGGTCCACGGGGGTGGTCCACGGCCAGTCCACAGGACCCGGCCGCTCCAGCGCCGCCGCGTAGCCGACAACGCGGTCAATGCCGCCGCTAGTGGCACTTTTGTAGAAAGGCCCCTACTATTTTCTTTATTTATGATCTAGTCCTTCGCCATTCATATATATTCAGATTCCAGCCCTGTTTTCTCCAGATTAGACCCTAGTCTTGTTTAGGCCATAACTTTCACATTTTAACTCTATTTTTAGTAAACTTATACTTGTTGGAATCGTCTCGACGAGTAGAACAGTTCCGTTCCATTATTTGCTTTTGATATCTTGATTTAGTTTACTATTCTGATTGAAGTACTTTTGCTTGCATGTATTGCTCGTGTATGATTGTAACGTATAGAGAACGAGATGTGGGTGAAGGGGGAGCAGCAGGATCCGAAGGACTACGTGCAGCAGGATAACAACCAAGACAAGTGCAGGCACCTTTTGACCATTTTGCGCCTATTCATGTTAATTAAATACATTGCATGTGTCCTAAATTAGCAAATCATAGGGATGACTGGACACTTTACCCAAATATCACCTATGGGGGGTTTTAATTGATAGGTTATTAGGTTGCTAGTGCCCTACTTACCTCTCACCTATTTAACGAAGATAAAACTTGCTTCTTAACCTGTTGGAGATGTGGGCTCATGGCTTCGGCCATTGGAGAAGTCGATGTTGCTCTGCATCGTTGGTTGGCGGTGAATGAATGGGGAACGGATGTTAGTGGGACTCGTAGGTACGGGGGCATCCGTATCTCCTCTCCCTTGTGGTCCTGTTCATGGAGCGGTAACTTGGGACTTTCGTACATCTCCAAGCTAATGGGCACTGGCTTGGTCTATTAGCAGGACCACGGCAAATGGGTGGCTTACTGATGGGTGCCATTGCCATGGTGAGAAGTGTGTTACAGGTTCTAGAATGGGATCCGTAGTTCGGGGCGTCGGCTAAGTGTACGTCTCTCCATGTGCTTGGGAAATCACCGATCGAGTTACCGCTGCCTATGACCCTGTGAAGAACCTCGTTGTGACCTCTGCGAGCCTATCTCGGTAATGGGCTAAGAGGCTGATCCCCTCGGGCATAAAGAGTAATCACAATCTGGAGTGAAAGTATACACCTCTGCGCAGGGTTAATAATCGATATATCCGTGCTCACGGTCACGAGCGGCCTAGATCCTCGCATGGCTTAGCCAAATGGTTTAAGCTATTAATTTATGGTGATGATGTTTGAGGTTGCTACCTCGGGTTTTATCGGGATGGTTATCCTGTGTTCCCTTGAGATGGCTATCTCATGTTTAATGAAACTTATATGTGCTTATATCCATGATGTTAAATGACATATTAATGCTACTTGAATCCTTAATAAAAGGTTGGGTGTTTCAACCATGATGATTAGAGAATAGGTTACAAAATGTTAGATCTTAATTGTTATAATAAAATGCTACCGTAGTCTACCTTTCAGCTGCACCTTGTTTTAACCTTGCATATCATTACCTTCTGTCTGTCCTTGCTGAGTTTGACATGGACTCACCCTTGCTAATTCTCAAATAAAGGATGCTCGAGTGATGATGACTCGGATGGTGACTTCCCTGAGAACTATCCGGGCTATTAGGCCTCGTGAAGCTGCTGTCGACTTTTCTGTAGCGAGATGAAGTCGCTACGTCTACATCGTTTTAGTTGCTTTTTGCTTTGGACGATGTTATTTATATTCCGCTTTACTCTGACAGTTATGTAATAATGGTACGATGTAAACATTATATTATTGTTTATTTCAAACATTGTGCTTATTGGACCATTATAATTTATTGTTCATGTATTTAATTTGATCTGGGCGCATATAAGTTTGGCCTTGGTTTTATTCCTTCAAAACCAGGACGTGACACGTAGCTGATGCAAGATGTTGTACGCAGTACAGTCCCTCGAATGTCCACGAGAAAGAAGGCAATGTCATCAATCGGATTGGTAGCTAGCCTGCAATCACGTTAGACACTTCCCATAAACTTGATCGCTCACCACACTTGAGCATGTGTCGCAGACATGGGCGTGGTTCCAAAGGGTTGCTCTTCCAATCTTTCGTGCATGCAGAGGATCGGAATGAGGAAAACTTGGGAGCAACAAGAACGATGGTGCTAATGTGTGTATTCATGCTCAAGATGAAAGGTGAGCACTTTTCTTATATAATACACGGGAGATGGCAGAAGGCAAAGAGCAGAGGATGAACTTAGACGTCGTAAAGACCGTCACGAGTTAAGTTACGTTTAACGACAGTCATAAGCACAACCATAACCACATATAGCAGCTAATAGTAACCACAACCATAACCATGACCGTTACAAGTCCAGCCATCAATCACAATCACCCTATTATGGATCAGCTCAGTCTGTATTGTACTTAGCATTTAATCTGGACCTTAGGATTTATTACATTTTATTTTAATTGAATAATTAGGCCAAGCCTAATAAGATCCAACAATATATATATATAGACACACACACACAAGCGCAACACACTTGATCTACACCTGAGCTGCTAGCTAGCTTCCACTGAAGAAACCACCAGACATGGAAGCACAAGAGCTGCTCTGGCTCGGCGTGGCCACTATCGTGTTTGTAGCTGTTTTCCTACGGGGAATCACTAGGCACGCCCCATTTTCCCGGATACATCCAACCAAGGTTTTTTATATCGGTAAAAAAAAAAAGTTTTTCGAAATTTCAGATATTTCAAAAATATCGGATCAAATTTAAATAAATTTATATTAATTTTTTAAAAAGTTTTGTATCATTTCACTAGAAAAACTCTCTAATGCATCGTACATCATGAATTTATACAATATCGATAAAATAACACAATATATTACACCAGCAAAACCATGGTAATATGTCCATCCGCGATAATACCGATATAAAAAAAATTTCGGTCCTCACCGAAAAAGACGAAATTTCTGAAATTTCGGAAATATTTCGCTGAAAAAGTTTCCATGCATCCAACCGTTCAAGTGAGCAGCGCTGCTATCGCCCAGCGTATGCTCTTCGAGGACGCCGACGCCTTCTCCAACCGCCCGACGACGCCGTTCCCGTTAGACTTCGCTGCGGGACATCGTGCCGACAGCATCGCCACCATGCCCTACGGCCCGCTCTGGCGCATGCTCCGGTGCAGCCTCACCGCGGGCGTCCTACACCCCTCGCGCCTCAGCCTTCACGAACCAATCCAACGGGAGGCGCTGGACTCCACGCCGCCCATGTCGCAGGTGAGGTGGTGGTTGTTCGTGACAGCATCCGCACTGCCGTGTATGCCCTGATGATGCGACTCTGCTTCGGCAACGACGGCATAATAAATGAAGGAGATGTGCACGCCTTAGACCGAGCGCAGCTGGAGTTCCTGGTTGCCTTTGCAGGCGCCAAGGATTGTGTACTGGAGGCGGTGGCTACGCTTCGACGCCGCGTTCAATCGGCTGTCCCAGCTCGTGATCCCTCTTATCATCGCAGCCAGGCGTCGCCACCAGCAAGCACAACGGGGATGCGGTGGCGGCGGTGGCTTCGTCCGGTATGTCGACTCGCTCCTCGACCTCCGAGTGCACGACGACGGCGATGATGGCGACGCCGGGCGCATGCTCAAAGTGAAAGAGATGTCCCCCCTTGTGTAGGAGTTCATCGTTGCAGGTGCTGAGTCGGTGGCGTCCTCTGTGGAGTGGGCGCTAGCTCATCTCATCTCCTCTCCCAGACAGAGGTCCAGAGCAAGCTGCACCGCGAAGTACAAGGAGCTGCTGGTGGTGTCGTCACCGAGGAGGAGCACCTTCGAAGCCCGCCATACCTCCGTGCCGTTATACTGGAGTGCCTTCGGATGCACCCCACCGTGCCATTCCTCACGCGCGATGTTCTTGGAGCCCATGCGGCAGGGGCGGTCGGACTCGGAGCTGCTGGAGCAACGAAAACGAAGCTCTATACGGTCATTATCAATGCAAGAGACATTGGGAGGGGCGGTAAGGCGTGGACCGACCCCCGACGAGTTCCGGCCGGATCGTTTCCTCGCCGGCGGCGAGGGCGAAGGTGTTGGCCCGCTTCCAGGGCCTAAGCAGGAGATCAAGATGGTCCCTTTCGGCGCTGGACGGAGGTATTGCCTAGGCGCGGGCATCGGAATCCTTCACGTCGGCTGCTTCCTAGCTGCGCTCGTGCGCGAGTTCGAGTGGGCACCGCCTGCTCATCAGGATGGAGGCAGCGGCGTCGACATGACGGAGGTGGACATGATCTTCAAGTTGATGAGGACGCCACTCAGGGCGCGCGTCACATCACGCAGCAACTGGCCATATGATGAGGCACCAGTGTGCATGATATGCACTGCCACCTTTTTTTTGTCCCTTGATCTGTTTTTGCCCTTTCTTATCCCCCTCTGTTTTCTTGTAATATCTGGTAACAATTTCTGTTACCTTTTTTCTAATAAATAATGCAACAACGTCTGCTTTTCGAGGCATCATAGTGATTCAAATCGTGCTGACGGCGACGTGTAACACTATATTAATTAATCTATACCTAATAATAGAGAGTCAAGCATTCCGCGACACTGTTGTACAAACTGACGTGAACACGAAATTAAAATTTATACACAATAATAAAGAGGTAGGCTTGCCGCAAGTAGAAACCGATGATCAAGCATGACGCATGCCCCACGGGTCCACCGAAATCGACAAGAACACGCATGCCCATAGATCCACCTCATCATGACGTCATAAATACACAGTAATAAAGAGTAAACAGTTTGTCTAGGCTTGTTGCGCGCAAGGCGGGGAGTCAACGTCGCTGGGATTTTGGAGGCTCAAGAGATCTGAATTTTCTTCAGATGTGGAGCTGAGTTTTCGGAGAGATATAATTTTTTTTTTTTAGACTCTAAACATTAGGCTTCGCATATTTAGAAGTCACAACATTGACTTCGTAAAATTAGTACTTATATCATTGACTTCGTAAAATTGGCACATGACGAACCTACTCATCTAAGCGTAACGCTGGGTGCTGCCGCTGGCACCGTCCAGCAAGGCGGACTGTGCCACCCAGATCGGGCCACAGACGAGAGCGTTGCGCTTCGTATGAGCCAACACTCCTGATTCTTTTCCCGTGCCACGTGTCACACATCTCGCATAGGGGCACATGGTCGGCTGAATGAGCCCATCCCGCACTAAATTTTTTTTCCCCAAAAAACATGCAGCTTCGGGCCGTGTTTCAGCAAAAGTAGCTTATGTTTAACTAAATTTGTAGTGAATATTATTCACATTTATGGCTTCATATTAATTTGTTAATAAAATAAATTTCATAATGAGTCTATTTTAGTTGATATCATAAATATTGATATTTTCTCTATCATTAATCAAACTTGAGATCATGTTTTCTAGATGGGGTGAGTATTTATTAAGGTGCTAACTAAGCAAAATAACGATGTAATAGGAGACTATCTACACACGAATCAAGATAGGAAGAGATGTGGTAAGGGATAAGTGTTTGACAGAAGATATAATGTATAGTATATGCGATTGGAAGAAATTATCCACTAGAAATATTTTGTTTTTGCACATATAAAAACCACTCCATAGTCTCTAGGTTAGGAGTTTGACATAGTTTTAATCAACAAAGGGCGATAATTGCTTTTCAGCGTCCGAGGATGGAGGGCGATTGGAGAGGATTTTGAAATGCAAGGGATTTAACACAATAACCAATATCAGTTAGGCACCTAATCCTTATGTCATAATAGATTCGAACACTTGCCTCGGATTGACTTCAATATATAATTGCTCCGATGAATAACTTAAAAAAAAAATAGAAAGACGGTAGATAGTACCCCTTAATCCCTCCATTCCCCTTGGTTCTGACGAAAAGTACTATGGTCTAGTCAGGTCGAATTTTATTTTATGATGGACTTGGTCGTATTTAAATCCTTCCACGTGGCACCAGTCCAAGAGAAACAGCTGCAAGAACCCAGAGATTTGCCGGCCTTGTTTCACGCGACCACACCCCGCCTTGGCATCTCGTTGACTGGACGCTTTCCAACAGCTGAACGAAGCCGTGTGCAGTAGCTAGAAGAAACTGAAAGAGCCTGCCTCAGGAATCAGCGCAGCTGGGACGGGCTCAACAGATACATGTCCCAACCATGAAAGCAGTGGCCCCTAATGACGCCAATGGACCGGATCTTGGAAGAGGATGATGGTGGAGTCAGTAGGGGAGATTGGGGGATTGAGCTGGGGCGCTGGTTTTTCCATTGGCATTCAGTCCAAGTTCACACTCCAACCTGATAGAGTTGTGCTGCATGTGCTCGCGTAACAGGCTGTCTATATCTGGACTGCCATGCCAACATGCCATCGCCACTTTGCCAGACATCGATCCTCCTGGTGTGGTGCCGGACAAGGGCCTCGTTTAGTTTATGAACTGGGTAAGAATTTCTGTAGCAAAATTTTTATATCATTTTATTTATATTTGGTAAAAATTATTCAAATTTTTATTAATTAGGCTTAAAATGTTCGTCTTGCAGAGTACAACCAAACTGTGCAATTAGATTTTGATTTTATCTGCATTTAGTACTTTATGCATGTGTCGGTATTTTAATGTGACGTAAAATCTTCTTTTTGTATAGTGCCAAATGCTGGAATTAAAAGATAACTAAACAAGGCCAAAAGAGAGAAACAAGCCCAGCATGGTCAGCAATCTGATTGAAATGGTTTGTGCAGACTGTGCACCGGTCTTCCCGGCCTGCGCAGGAGGACCATCCTAGGGTGGCGTGGCCGGACTGAAACCGCCACAGGCACACACCACAGAAGAAAAGCCAATGGCCAGTGACTTCACAAGCAAGTACTCATCGCCACCAGGCCGTGGCCTCGCCGGAAAGCTTGTCCAGACGCTGTACCAACAGCGGCAGGGCTGGCCATCAGTGGAGGTGGAGCTTGGTCCCTGCCTGTAGTGACCCTGACCCCAGAGCTTCATCTCTCTCCCTGCATCAACCCAGACGCTGTACCAACAGCGGCAGGGCTGGCCATCAGTGGAGGTGGAGCTTGGTCCCTGCCTGTAGTGACCCTGACCCCAGAGCTTCATCTCTCTCCCTGCATCAACCCCAAACCGACGGGGGCTGCCTTACTGCTCCAAACAGAGCATAGACTCTCATCAGAATTCAGAACCGAACTTCGCATACTGCCAACTGATTGATGAGAGGTTGTTCCTTCCTCCGGCATGTCAGTCTATGTGTCCATCTGACGATCAGGAGATGCAGGTTCAAGGACAATCAGTGGCATCCCAAAGGGTTACAGGTCAACCAAGACATGAATGCACTCGTCACATTCTATTCAGCTCCAGTGGCAGTGCAGCGCCTGCTGTGGGCCAAGGGCACAACTTTGACAGCCAGGCTGAGATCTCACCGTCCTGCCAGCCCCTACCACCAGGTCCGAACTCCGAAGTGGTGATCTGTCCCGGCGCCTCGCATTGAGGCGGTTATCTGTCCACAATCACAAGGGTTGTGTTCGATTCAGCAACAACGTTCTAGCTTTTTTGGAGTAAAGCCATCGCCTGCTCTCCTTTCATATCTTGACATGCAACTCACTGTCAAAGCCTGAACGCAGCACAACTTGTAACGAACTCAATGCCGGGAACATTAACTGAAAGTCAGGCTTGACAGATTGATCAGCTCTTGCAAAGAATCAAGCCAATAGTTTCTGTGATCCAAGCAGAAATTTAGTTTCAGAAGCTACGGATCGAAAGTGTACACGTGCAAGAGAAGCACAGCAACAGTACAGCTACATTGTGACTTTGTGAGTTCTGAAAAGAAATGTAGTGCAGGTCAGGCAATGCTCAGATTTTAGGACAAATGTATTTCCAGGACAAAGAAAAAAGGGAGACAGATGCATTACCAATTTGTAGTATCTGTTCAGCTGGTCTTGGCAACAAGTCTAAGCGGTAGCGCACACTGGAATCCAGGCATGTGCCAGAGTGCAGACAGAGTGCTGAATTTTGATTCAGTCGAACATCTTCAAATGGGTGGTGCAGATTATGGCGGACCCTGTGTTAGATACACAGAGAGGAACAGTTGTAGTCTTTGAATTGGTACAGCAGTACTTACATTGATCAGCTGGATGGGTATCAGTCTTTATCATGGTCATGGTCACGGTCACGGTCCGCACGGAGCGGTTTTTGCCACCTAGTTGTACAGGCATGAGCTAAATACTCAATGCTTTATGCATCAAAATGGAAGATTATGCCTCATGTCTGCCAGCTTAAATGTTGGTCCTGCAGCGCAGGACCCAATACCTAAGATATGTGGCCAGGACCCATGCCTAAAATATGTGGCCAATTTGCAAGATGCATAGAGTTTTTTATGTTGCTTTCCTGCTAGGAATGCAACAAGAAATAACTTATATAGGTTACGAGGGAAACATCATACAGACTGCCGACCAAGATCCCTACACGCATTACCTAAAACAAATTTCAGCAACTCTAGCAAAAAAAAATGTTCTCCAGAAGTCTGAATTCAGTATCAACCTGGTCAGTTTGTGACCAGGTAAATTAGTGGCCCCTTCCATTTAATAATGGTTTGCATCGAAAGCAACTGCAGGACTTCGCAGAAATTCTATTACCTACCAATACCATTAACCTACACTACAATCCATCTCTTGTACGAAACATTGTGATAAACTCAAGATCAAAAGCATCATTTGGAGCGATAGTAATTTGGCCATGCATACATTTCCTGCAGCACAGGCACTTACGCACACAAGACCACAACACGGACACAATAGGACACTCGTTTTCCTACACAAGCATCAAGAGTTAACAGGCCCTAACTTCCCCAGAAGATCCAACAACTAAACACTTATGTACAAAAGAGTGACAAGAGTAAGGCAGGCATTTGGCAAAACACCGCAGGGACAAAAGGTCAACCTAAGGTGTACATGTTACCAGAGCTATGGATGGAAGTAAGGGTCTTCCTAGTTCTGATAAATTACAAACAGTTGCTTTGAGTAATTTGAAGCCATCTTGTGACAGAAGTCAAGAGCATAACGATCATACAGTTTTAAGTCTGAGATGGTCTTCTTCACTGGACCATACAGATCACCATCCAGAAGAAATTCTGCTGTACCAATTCAAAGAGTACAACTCCATACCGGGTTTCCCATTTTCCCCGCATTTTTTTCCCTCCTCTTTTCCTCTTTCCTGCACGAAGTGCTGGGCCCTTCCTCTAGTTTCAATTATGCTCATCTTATTTATATTTGATCAGGTTTGTACGAAGAAGCAACACAATGATGTATAGAAATAAAATTCATGGTTTATCATAGGTATATACAAACATTAACAACTTCAGACAGTCAAGAAGACAACCTATTGTATGAGTTGTGTTTTCATCTGTCTGACAGGGGGCCGTCTGTGGTTATACATGCCCGAGACAACGACCCTGTGCCATCTGCTGCTTGCAAGGGGTGTTTTTTTTGGCAATTTTTCTGGACAAAGATGGCTCAAAGTGTCCCGTAGTACGTGCCTTATTATCTTTGCTGTTCTAAGACCGGCTGTGCATTCTTAATGATTTGCTTCCGTGTAGTTGCACTCCGCCAAATAATTACCAGTAGCTTGCTGTCCATGGCTGTAGTTGCTTCTTTAGTGCCATTACTAGTCAGTAGTACTACTGAAAAGCCTTCTTCTCTGTCATTACTACTCGGGCAGTACTGAGTAGTCACTCCCCAGTCCCCATTTCCGGGGCCCAATGAATGCCGAACCTTTCTGGGTAGCAAACGCTCAAGAGCAGGATCCCATTGAGCAGTAGGATTAGGATAGCAGCCATGGCCAACAAACTCAGCGGGATGTTTGCTTCGGCAGTCGTCGAGGTGGCCCGTAACAAGTTGGTGACCGCCCTGGGAGATCCTGCAGCCACCACCATGCCTGATGAGAAGCTGAGATGCCACATGGAGGAGCTGAAGGAGAGGATGGAGGCCATACCGGAGGTTGTTGGGGACGCTGAGAGGCATTCCAGAAGTGAGGAAGAGGTGCGGGAGTGGCTCATCAGTCTTGATGATGCCGCCTACGGCATCTGTGACATGGTCGACGAGCTCCAAGCCAACCAGTGGAAACCGGTATGTGATGACTGACAATAGATCTAGCTTGTCATTCATGCCAGTATAGCTATATGCATTTGAGAATGAATAGTTATTCATATTATTGTCACAAAGTGTTTGATTCCTCTTACAATTTACAAGTATGGCCAGCAAATGACTGGAATTTGTTGCTTAATTTCTATTCGCCCTAGCTCCCAATTGCAACTGCACGCAAAGAGATAAGCATTGCCAACCGGATGCACAAGGTGAAAGAAAACCTCGATGATTTATTGCAGCCTGGCCTTCAAAGCAGCTTGGCATTTAGGAGGGAAGGAAAACTTGAGAAATCTGTTGTTGCTGACGCAGCTCATCCAATAATGTGGCCACCTTTTGCTGATAATGACGACGAAGATTACATAGTGGGACGGTATCAGGATAAACAGGAGGTAATGGATGCCATCTTATCTGCAGAGAGTGACAGCAGGATGAGAGGACTCTTCATTGTGGCCATTGTCGGGATGGGGGGCATAGCAAAGACAACTCCTGCAAAAATGGTTTTCAGTGATACCACCACCACTGTAATCAGAGATTATGCTCGCACATGGGTCACTGTAGGAGATGAACTAGATTTGAAGAAAATAGGCAATTGCATCCTTTCTCAGCTGTCAAATAAAGGCAAGCAACAGGATTCAAGCGATGATGTGGAGCTGATAATGAAGCGCCTTTATGAGTTAATGCTTTTTGGGAAGAAGGCTGCTCTGATTTGGGTGGCCTCAGGTGCATGCTGGGTGCAGAGAAGGAACACAGAAAGGTGATTGTCATGGTAACCACACGCCGCCTAAGTGTCGCAATGGGACTAGTTGCGGATATCATTCACCATGTGGATCCCCTCAATGATGTGGACTCCTGGCATCTGCTGTAGCGAAAATTTGACTTTGCAGCTAGATCTAAGGTTGGTACACTGGAGCTGGAGCATCTGTTACACAAGGTTACTGTCAGGTGCGCAGGTGTTCCTTTGGCAATTCACGCAGTTGGGTCCACGCTGCGGTCCAAGAGCCCTCAAGAAATCAGATCAGTGCTCAACAGTGACATTTCGGAGAATGACAGATCTGTGCTTTCAGCGTTGCTGGTGAGCTATCAGTGAATGCCACCGAATCTGAGATTATGCTTTGCTTACAATCTTTCCACGATGCCACAATATACTTAAAGATGAACTGATTCACCACTGGATGGCTCTCTAGTTCATCGAGCCATCAGACAGACTCTCTACGACACAGCTAGCCAAAAGGTAAATTGACATGATCTTTGACATGTCATTCCTTCAACGTACAATGCAGCCTTCACTGAGTTCTCATTGAACCTGCACATATATAATTTCTCGGCATGCTGTTCTCGTTTTCCCTTTTTTTTTCTTTCCATTTGTGTAAAATGTGTTGATGTGCAGATTGATCACACACCATAAATTTTAGATTTCACGGGTTTAGGGAATCTCCCTGGCCTGTTTTGTCGGGTCATGCTTCTGCCAAAATCAGCCTAGCCGGTTTAGGGAATCTCCCTGGCCTGTTTTGTCGGGTCATGCTCGAGAATGCCCTAGGGCAATAGATATCACACTTATGTGGTGAAGAACGGCAAGGTTTACGAGCAAACCACCAAAGGATAGCTAATTGTGCTTACTTGATGAAGAACAACTAGTTTCCGGGCAAACTAGTATAGAAACCATCAAAGCTCTCACCCGGGGGGGACCTCGTTGGGGCAATGAGCTATCAACTGTGTGCTACATATTTGCAAGAGTGATTTGAACCATCAAAGTGTGTGCATGTCATCTAATACCATTGACATAGGAGAGATCAAATGTGTCATCTATATAGAGGGGGCCAATATAGCAATTAATAGCTAGTAAGTACTGGCTGATTTGTAATGAAAACCTTTGCAGGATAGGATATGTGAAGACCCGTTTCAAATTATAAGTACATAAATAATCATAGACACTCTCTTATGTGGCTTTTTGTACCTTTGATGCAGGATCATAGGTGTGCAGTGTCCTTCACTTTTCATAAAATAGTATATGACTTTGCAATGTATGTTTTGTCGGAAAATTTGATTGTTCTGGATAGTACAAACAGTTTCCAACGTTTCAGCAGTCAAAAGAACAGGTACCGACACGCATGGCTCACTAATTCTGGCGTCAGCGATCCAGGGAATTTATCTGATATATTGTCAGCCTGGTTAGTAGTGCTCCTTTTTCATGGTTGTGATAGGCAGCTCAGTGATGATTCGTTCTTGTCAGCCAAGTACCTGGGCATCTTGGATTTAAGAGACTGCTGGCTGCAGAAACTACCAGATTCTATTTTTCAGCTGGGGCAGCTGAGGTATCTTAATTTGTCAGGCTCTACTAGGTTTGTAAGTCTACCGGATTCATTTGGGAATCTAACAAATTTGGGGCATATCAATCTATCAAGCTGCTCTGGCCTTTTGAGACTGCCAGATTCATTTGACTGGTGAGCCTTTTGGATGCGGAGGACATCTCTTTGACTCTAGATATGCTCCAACTTTTTGGGGATGCATCAGGGCTTAGGACCAACGTTCAGAAGAGCAGTGTGATGCCAATTCAGTGTTCAGATGATGATATGGTTGTGATACAGAGCCTATTGCCGTGTGAAATCATGAATTTTCCATGCAAGTATTTGGGCTTGCCATTGTCTCACAGGAAATTAACAAAACAACAATTCCAGCCAATGATTGACAGAATTGCGGATCAATTACCGGGTTGGAAGGCAGATTTGATGACACGGGCTGGTAGGGTGGTGCAAGTGCAATATGTCTTGACAGCCATGTTGGTCTACCTAGCAATGGCAACTGATCTGCCTCCCTGGGCAATTAAGGCCATTGATAAAATCAGAAGAGGGTTCGTGTGGAGAGGACGCAGAGAAGTAAAAGGTGGACACTGTCTCATCGCATGGCCCAAGGTTTGTCGAGCAAAGGAACTGGGTGGGCTTGGAATTTCTGATCTGAAATCTCTTAGTATTGCACTAAGAGTGAGATGGTCGTCAAAAAGTCTGAACCTAGTAAGCCCTGGGCATATTTGCCACTGCAAGTTAGCAAAGATGCTGAATGTCTCCTCTCTCTGGCCATTATTACTGAAATCGGGGATGGTGCCAATACACTTTTTTGGAAGGATAAATGGTTGGCTGGTAAGAGTATTCAGGATCTTGCACCCAGTCTGTATGCTCTTGTACCAAAAAGAAAGGCAAGCAGACGCACTGTGATGACTGCTCTTGATGAGATGAAATGGACAGAAGATATCCAAGGGGAAATACCGGTGCAAACTTTAATGGAATATTTTGAGCTATGGGATATGCTAGAGGATATAACTTTACAGGAGGGAATCCCTGATAGGCACATTTGGAGGCTTTCTGCCTCAGGCAAATATACAGCTAAATCAGCCTATGATGCACTTTTTGAGCGAGCCCTTAGTTTCGCCCCATATGAGCGCATTTGGAAATCTTGGGCACCCCCTAAGTGCCGTTTCTTCATGTGGTTGGCTGCTCATAATCGCTGCTGGACAGCAGACAGGTTGGCTCGAAGAGGTCTTCCTCACCCGGATCATTGTCTTCTATGTGATCAGGAAGAAGAGAACATCCAACACCTCCTCATTCGGTGTGTGTTTGCAAGACAATTCTGGTATGTAATCCTACATAGCATCAGGCTGGCTGCACTAACCCCACAGCCACATGTTTCCTCCTTTGATGATTGGTGGGACAAGGCGGTCTTGACAGTAAGTGAAGATGCACGAAAAGGACTGAATTCCCTCATTATCCTAGGAGCCTAGACCATCTGGAAACATCGAAATGATTGTGTCTTCAATGGAGCTACCCCTAGATTGTATACAGCATTGAACATTGCTCGGGAGGAAGCCCTTCTTTGGTCTATGGCTGGTGCTAAAGGATTGTCCCCGGCACATAGCTCTGGATTATGTTTTGAGGGTCTCTGGTCATGTCTTTCATCTCTTTCATAGGTGATTAGTTCTAGTCTGTAAGTGGAGAACTGAAGGGGTGTGTGTGTGTGTTTGGGTTTATGTATGACCCTTTTCTCTTCTATTAATACAATGATACGCAGCTCTCCTACGTATTCAAAAAAAAAGATTCATTTGGCATTCTCACAAGTGTCATGCATATCAATCTATCAGGCTGCTCAGGCCTTTTGAGACTGCCGGATTCATTTAGCAATCTAACAAGTGTCATGCATATAATCTATCAGGCTGCTCTAGCCTTTTGGGACTGCCGGATTCATTTGGCAATCTCAAAACTGTCATGCATCGAGATTATCTTCTCATCTACCCTTATCTTGTGGAAGTTAGCCTGGTAGACATTCCAAGTTGCAGCAACCTACCGCCATTTGGTGTACTATCCAGCCTGCAACGTCTGATTCTCAGAAGGATGGCCAAGGTCACAAGAATCGACGCTGGTTGCTTGAGTGGCAGCAGCAAATCTGCATTCCATCGACTCTTGCATGTCACCCTGGATGGTATGGTAAACCTGGAAGAGTTCAGTAACTGCAGGCCTGCAGCAGCAGTGACGAGTTGGTAATGTTCCCCACCTTTGATGAATTGGTGATACAAAGTTGTCCCAAGTTAAGGTTTGTTGAACCCCCACCTAAAGCCCGGATGTTGGTCGTTTCAGATTGCGACCAACTGATGTCTTCTCCGGCGAAGAGAGAACATGATGCTGCGGATGGTCCAGTAATTGAAGTGTTGATCGAGAGCTGCAAGGTGCCTCTGGATGAACTGAAGTGGAGTTTGCTCCAAGGTTTGGCTCCCCTGCATAGCTTACATATCAGGGATTGCAGTGAGAAGATCATCACACCAGAGATTATGAAGGGCCACCTATCATCCCTCAAGCTACTGTGTTTCTCTCACTGCGACAACATGGCCTATCTACCGGAACATGTTGTTCAGGACACCTCTGTCCAGGAGCTCGTCATCCATGAATGCCGTGGCATCAAATTCTTACCAGAGAGTATATGTGAGGAGAAAAAGAAACACTATCCTCTTCTACGTATTTGGCAGTGTCCAGAACTGAAGAAGTGGTGTGATGGATTAGAAGAGAACAAAAGGAAGCTTGCTAGGGAATACATAAGATTTGAAGGTACGTGCCCAGAATCACAATATCTCTCTCTTTTTCACATATATATGTTCATAAAATGAATGATAATATGTTTGTTCCCTGTTTTCCATACAAATAGAAATACTCGTTTGCTATCTAAAGTCTTGACTTTGCTTAATTGCTTTAGCAAAGAATCTAGCAGCAACGAGGTTGAGACAAGTGCAGAACGTGTGTCAGATTGAGCCGATGCATTCATTTGTTTCCGTAACTGCAAAATGAAAAGGAGGATGCTTAAATCAAAATTAATAATGTTATATTCAGAGCAGCCACCTCTCTTTACAAGCTTTCCAAAGTAAATCTGCCTTGCTGTCATTATCAAAGAAGAATTGTCGATAATTGTCTTGCAGTGAGGATATAGCATTTTTTTACTGCTTGATAGAAGCATTGGCGTGCAAGAATTTGGTGTTACTCTCGCCCAATTTCATCCATTGAAGTGTACCTCTTTTTTTTACTGTAAATCATTTGTTGCTCTCTGGTGAATTATGCCACAATGAAGGGATTGCTGCAGCCTGTAGCCATTCAGCAAGCATGGCATCGTGTCTCCTATGCTGATGATGCGGTCTTACTCTTGAGATCTTACAATTTGGATCTAATTACTGTTAGACACCTCCAAGATTTGTTTGGACTCATACAACGAACCTGTCTAAGAGTTTAGTTTCCCCTATTCAGCCTAACGTATGTTTGGACCCACCGACCCATGACAATGTTAACCATCATGTCAACATGCAGGTCTGACCAAGATATGTTTGGACCCAAGATACAACATGGGCCAATTCTCTTTAGAGATGTATAGTTTAGAAGTTCAGAGATCTCTGGCACACAGTATTAAGATCAAGAGGTGCCAGCGTATTTTACTCTAAACAACATTATATATATATGAACTTTATGTATATTACTTATCCTCTCTGTACGCATCCTAGAAATAGCTACTGGCAGAGTGACAATGACACTATACTACATCGTGGTAATCACAGTTTCTTTCCTCTTCCACACCGGTCACTGGTCTATTAATCCACATACTTTCTACACACAGATCAGAGAATCGACATATTCTTATACTCTTCGCATAGGCATTTTCCAATTTTCATCCCTTGACCCAACCCTGACACAGGCAGAGACTTGAGTTTGTGTCGACCACCCAGCTGGTGGACATACTCGGTGACTGCACGCCGTACACAGGAGTCCCACACCCTGGCTATTTCCTTCAACGACCTAGGCTCCTGGAGATTGTGGAGGGCGAGTCTGAATGCCCGGTCCACCGCCACTGAGATGCTGCTGAACTTGTTCCTGTAGGTAACCCACAGTCACGGAGCTTGATTAAGATCAGTAAAGCAAGAACAGTTATGGTGGTGGAAGAGTCTAAGACAAGCATAAGCTCACCTTATCCGAGCATTTCCTTCATTATCGACGATCACTGGAGGGCTTCTTGGATAATCGGCAGGGATTGACAGTGTGGTGGGCATCACGAGAGGCTGAAAATTTCCTGATACTCCAAACTTTGATTTGAGGCCTGGTGCAAGCGACACTGCAGTGTATGACAGTTTGATCAGGGTCGTGCCATTGCACGAGGTGATCCCATCTGCACTGGTGATGCTTATCATGGTATCAATCAATCTGCTGTTGACAGCTTCGATCTCATCCAGTAGAGCATCCTTGACATTCTATGGAAAGTTCATAGAAAATTGAACTCTAAGAGAACATATAGCACTGAGTCCGCAATTCCAGGGGAAAAAGGTAATTCACTGTAGTGTTACCTCTGATTTCTGCCTCTTACTACTGTGATATCCGCTAGATGCAGAATCTGATGCGTTGGACTCAAATGTCACAGTGCTGCCGTCTGTGCTGCTGAGTGTTGGGGATTCAGAAGTCGATCCAACAGCATGCACACGTTTCATTTTGTTATTGGGTTCAGTGGGTAATGGTACTGAATCCATATCAATGATTGCCGACTTCATCAAACTAAATGAGCTGCTAATCACTTCTGGTGATGAAGAAAGCACCTAAAAAACAAAGCACAAAACTGTCAGTACAAGAGCTTTCAGAGAATGAATTGTTTTGAAGATAAGCAATATTCAAGACTCACTGCAGCGATTAGGCGGTCTATGGGCTTCTGGGCCACTGGTGTTTCAGCTCCACTGTGCTCCTGATCCTTAGCTTGAACAACTGGTGGGCCTGGTGTCCTGGCCAATGGTGTTTCGGCTCCACCATGCTCCTGATCCTCTGCTTGATCAGCTGATGGGGCTGGTGTGTTGGCCACTGGTGTTTCAGTTCTACCATGCTCCTGATCCTCTGCTTGATCAGCTGGTGGGGCTGGCGTCTTGGGCACTGGTGTTTCAGCTCGAGCATGCTCCTGATCCCCAGCTTGATCAGCTGGTGGGGCTGGCGTCGACAATTCAGTTGTAGTGGCCTGTTTGCAGCCATTTACCGCTGCATTGTTCTGCACCAAGACTGAAGAATCACTGTCAGATGGTACAGCAGCAGGTACAGTCCCTGACTTGACGATGGCTGAAGGTGATATAGGCTTCAGCAATGTAGAAGGTGAAGCAGCAACCTCAAACGCTGTCTTCTCGGCTGATGTCAGTGCAGACTTCACTGACACACAGGGTGATCCAGCTGCTACAAGACCTTGCTTGGCAATGGGTGACTGTGATCTTGACTTCGGTGACTCATTAGGTGAAGCAACCCAAAACTTGGAAATTGGTGATGGCGTGCAGCATAACTCAACATCATTAGAACTTAGAGAAGACTGCAATGCTCCAGGTGATTTGTATGAGAAACAAGGGTTTGTTACTCCTTGCGATTGGTTGCTATGGGTTTCCTGGCCAGCTACTAGTGTTGCGACAATGTTTTGCCTCGTTTGGCTGATGCTTTCATGTGGCGGCAGTGCACAGTGAAGATTGCTTTGCTGACTGACAGTAATCTGACTCTGAGCAGGAGATATTGGATGAGAATCCATGTTGACCTGCCCGCACACCTTGGATGGTGATTGTATCCCAGAAGCCCACCTAGTGTTCTGCTGATTGTTCCATCCACCAGAATAATCAGTGTTCATCTTCCCCACATTATCTCCAACCTTCTGATACCTTTGCATATGCATGCCCACCTGCTGTTGAGTGATCCAAAATTGGTCTTGTTGTACTGTCGGCAGCAGGTGCTGCACAGAGTCCCAGACATTTTGCCCGAGGAGGTGATTCTGTTGCCCCACATTTGGTCCTGCAATTTGCTGTCCTTGCATCTGTACCGTACTTGCTGGGTGGAAATGTGCACTGTTGGTAGGCAGCCGTTGCATGGCTGGGGACTGGCTTTCAGTCTGCATAGCTATTGATTGCATGATCTGCTGACTGGACTGGACACCTGGTGCCATTAGAGCAGCTGTTGCAGGCTCAGAGTTGAAATTCTGATAAATCATTGTCATCACATCGGACGGTCCTTGGTTGACATTCCTGTTCATGTTTGACGCAACAGAGCAAGCCGTGTACTGATTCGGCGACTGATATGGTGGCGATGAGTGACTAGCCGTCATGGGCACTGCCTGATTGACCCCCTGAATAGGTTGAACCATGTTAGCCATCTGCATCTGGTGCACCATTTGCATCTTTTCCTGACGGTCTGCAGCAGCCTTAGCCTTTAGTTGTGCCGCCTCTTTCTGGCCAAAACTGACCCTGATAGATATCATTTTCATGTAGTCGATCTGACAAACCAAAGCATTAAATTAGGCCAGAAGCAAGCAAGTGAGGCTGAATCAATCAAATCAAAACCAAAGCAAGATTGTGGCTTTTATATAGCATTTCGTTCTTGCGTGTGGGCATGATGTTAATTAATCAGCAGAAGCATGATGTAAAACAAATGCAGAACACTGCCTGAAATCTGAAACCGAAGCACATTGTGTGCATGGTACTGGAAACTGGATTGGTGAAAGTGAGGAGGAGGTACCGGGTCTTTGGCTGTCTGGAATGTTTTCTCCTCGAAATCGGCTACGTATTGGTTGAGGTTCTCCGGAGGTGATCTGCCCTTGTACAGAGCCGTGCATAATCCAGCCATTGTGGCTTCTCTGGACAGAGAAACAAGAACAAGAAGAGCATGTTAATAGTTGATACATATATGCTGTATATATGCAGAAGCAGACATAGCAGGTTGCATGTATATAGAACAACAGTAATTGTGTGCATATTATTTCCCTGGATCCGGACCCAGAAATTGGACGCAATGCCTAGGTATGCATCTTGATAAGCAATGAAATGAACATACATAGTAAACTATTCCTATGAGAAGTTGAGAACAAAAACCACCGTACAGAAGGACAGATCCGACCGAGTGATTATCAATTTAGGAGTCTAGTGATTAGTGATGAAGCAAAGCAATTGGCAATCGCATTAAAGATGAACGCCCATCGAGATCCGGAAACTAATGCGGCGGGCCGGGATGGATGGATGCATTCGCGGATTCGCCCAGGAGACAGGAGTTGATTGAACCCTAAATAAACCCCACCCCCGAGACGTTGGTGTTCTTCCCCCAAACTCCAGATCGAATAAACAGCCGCGGCAGTACACCGATCTCGCGCTCCACCAAACACCCCTAATGAACTCCCAACACAGCATATCGAACAGCCGCGGCAGCGCGTCGATCCTCACGCTCCACCCAAACACCAGATCGAACAACCGCGGCAGTACGTCGATCGATCGATGACGAGCGCGATCGACGTGGGCGTGGGTTGGGGAAGAACACACCGATAGGTAGATAGAGCAGACGACAACTTACAGTTGCTTGACCACGAGGGGGCGCAGCTCGGGATCCGCCTCGTCCTGCCACCGGACGCCGCTGCTGCTGTCGCCGCCGCCGCTCAGGACGTCCGCCATGGCGCGTGTCCGGAATTCAGAAAGGGAAACACGATAACGCGCGGGAGCTGCTGACGCCAGGATGCTCTGTTTGCTTCGGTTCTTACGAGGGAAGGAAGAGAGGGACACGGGTGCCTGCTGGTGGGCCTTCCTCCGTCTCCGACTCGTGTTTGTCGCGACAAGCGTGTGCCTCCTCGAGTCCGATCCAGACGCTCGATCGTCCCTTCACCGACAAAGAACACCCCACGCAAGGATTTACCTCGAGCAAATAAAGCCTCGGAGTTTTTTCTTTTTTTTGGCAAATAAAGCCTCTGATGAGTTTAACTTATCACTAGCTATAGTTCTTTTTGGCACATTGATGATGGTATAACACGTTTATTCTACTGCAATTTGATCACCAACTATTCGGACTGGGCACTCAGTTTGACCAATATTTCGGTTTGGTTTATTTTAGTTTCTAAAAATTTAGGTTTTCAGTCGATTGGTTTGTTTGAAAACCAAGTATTCTGGTTTTGATTATTTTATTTTATTTCTGTTTAAACCGAACCGACCGAACAAGGAATACATACATACGTGATTAAAAAAAAAAGGAGTACAGGAGTGTAATTCCATGATTGTACTCCCCTTTCAGAAAAACACATAATTCTAGCATAGTGTTATGTTTTAATATCTCAACTTTGTTTAATTATAGAAAAAAATATCAATATTTATGATATTAATTAAAGTAATAACATTAGATTAATTATGAAATTTATCTTCTTATAATATATTAATGTGAAGCCATAAACGTGTATGGTATTTGGTAGATCTAATATATTTGGTAGATCTAATAAGAGGTAATAAATCATCCAAGTGTCACTATATGATGTGGGCGCCTCGTTTGATTTATGGATTCAGAATCTACTGTAATCTTTGTTGTTTCCCTTATCCTTTTTAGGACTTTCTATATGTCTCTTAGGTTGTTCCCGTCTCATGTAAATGTAACTGTCCTTTATTTTTCTTTCAATTAATAATGTGTAGGGGTACAAACCCCCTCCATTTCCAAAAAAGGTGGATCATATTTTCAATCTTGTCGCTCTTTTAGAGTAAGTGTATAGATATAGATATGGATAAAATAGAATATAGATTTTTTAGATAATGAATTTCATTAATCCGGCCTCTATATTCACAAAGGATATACAACCAAAAGAAGACAAGAGCATTAAAGCTTGCAGCTCAACAATAAGGAAAATACATAACAAAAAAAAGAAAAACAATTATAACCTAGTACGCTGTCTCTAGTACGCCATCGCTGTGAACATCCGTTGTGCCATCTTGATCCACTTCAAAAATATAGATAGCCAAAGATACTCGTTATATATGGAAAAAAAATGTACTTGACTAGCCTTCTCATGGTCCGAAAATTTAAATCACTTGTGGTAATTTATTTGCTAATGGGAGTAGTTGATTGGCAATTGGCAATATGCACAAAGGTGATAAAGACACCTTCTCACAAAAAGCAAAATGCCGAGCATCCATGATATGGTGAGGTAACTATAATCTGAAAGCATGTCCAGAGACTCCTCTGCTCATGCGTTCTCTGATTTCTACTTGCAAGCAATCTGAAAATTAAATATACTTTTTTGACAAAGGAAAAGCAGACTTAGTCACTTATCAGAAGTTTAATTAATGACTCATGAGGTTTGCGGAGACCAATTAGTGATAAACCAAAATGATGGTAATGACGAAGTCTATTGGCTCCTTTGTGTTCAAATATAAAAATTCTCTATAATTGGCTCGTTTGTTTCTAATACCACCTTGTAACACCCGTAGCCAACGGCGATCGCCGGAGACGTGAGAGACAAGGGATCGGTCGCCGGCGAGCAGAGGAACCTCCTCTGAACTCTCGCACAATACTTTTCTAATTCTTAATTGTCTGATCTTCTCTTCCACGCAACGGTGGCCTATATGGCTCACCCTTTGGCTCGATGGCCCCCAGCTGTCATACTCAGGCACGCAGGCCCACGTGTCATACATAAGTTCAAAATAAACGATAATAACAGGAATACGTCTTCAACTTCGAAATACGTCTTTTACCCCACGACGTCACCCTGAGTCGTAACACACCTTTAGTTGGTAGTTGCTTCCAAAGACATGGTCTCCGCTGCTCCCGTGTTATGTCAGCTGCGTTGAGAATTTATCCTGAAACTGCATGAATAGATGAGTTTCCATCACTTGGTATAAATAGAAGGTAGTAGTGCACTGAACTCAGCACCAACAGAGCAAGATGCTACTGCTTTCTCTGCAACAACAGCTTGGTATGGCCAAGCAGCTTCCAAAGCTACCAGCGAGCAGGTTACTGCTGCTGCTTTTTCTTAGCTACTTTGTGCTGCAATTGCAATGCTCCAATGGGCTCAGAGTGAACCAAAACATGTAAGCCATTTCCGTGTTTTTTTTTGGGTTTCATTTTCATCTTGCTAATGCTGCCAAAATTAATTGGCATGATTGTCTTGATTCAGAATAAAAAGTTTCAGCACTGCTACTCCTTGCCTAATGGAGAAAAAACACAATGTAAATTAAAAGATTGCATGTGGAATAATAGAAAGCAAAACGCTCTTGCTATTATTTGACCATATTTTTACTACTAGTCCACCAAGGTATATATGTACTCAGGGCAGCAGAAACAGATTTTGTAAGCATGCTTACAGGTACAGCACTTCACTAAAAGGCATATATGATTGTACTGTAGCTCTCTAAAGCACTAAGTCATGGTAACAACTGCAGTCTCAAATCCTAATTACCACCCAAAATATTGCGAAAAGAAAATGCCAAAGAAAATGGGACGAATATTTATTTGCAACATGGAGGACGTTTCATTTTCTTCATTGAAGAAAGTTCTCGCTGACTTCTTCTCAGGGATTTGAGCGATTGCTGTGAGCGATATTTGCAACATTGTACGTAATGTGTTGATAAATAACTCAAAAGTCAACCTATTGGTGACATTGCACACGTTATTTTTCTTTTTGTGTTGAGAACACGAAATCGACATATTCCGCCTTCCGTCTTGAACAATTCTTACAAAAAGTATAATCTTGCGTAGTGGCTATTTATTTATTTAGCTTATTATAGCTATCCACTACAATGTCGATGTTCTAGGTTTAGTAGTTATTTGTTGTCCAGTTGTTTGAACCATTATATTTATTCACAAGGTTGATGCATTAGTAATTTCAGATATACATTATCTACCTTGGTGAGCGACAGCATGAAGACGTTGATCTTATCACTGCTTCACACCATAAGCTGCTTGCTTCCATCGTGGGCAGGTAACTAAAAATTACCAATATCAAGCACTTCTGAACTAGTAAGGTATTCGTAGTCGTAACATCCCTTTTTTCAGAGAAAAAGTCATGGTCATTTAGATAGCTGCAGCCCAAGTAGGGCAACCATACTTTGCTCTGCGAACTTTGGGAGATTCTGTAAAGGAGATTTAGAAATTGGGAGATCAGTAAAGGTACAGCATGATAGCAGCTATTGCTCTAGTGGTGATGATGACAGGAGCCCGTTAGAAGCCATGTGTAGTAGGGCTCAACAGTTTTAATAAGAGCTATATGATACCGTACTTAAATGGCGCTAGGCCTTTTTACTATCATACCCGAAATTAACTGTGGGTAGCATGATATATAAGGTGGTGCAATCTTCATCCATCAGACTACACTTTTAGGTTGAGTTAGAAGTTATTCCTTTGGTTGCCAAGTATGTGGATCTAGATGTGGTGTAGTGCCAGCTCGTGGTATATAGCAACACACCATGAGGAGACCTTTTTCTTCGAGATCAACCTATTCACCCATATATTTCACACCCTGAGGAGATCGATAATGAGAATCTCTCTTAGACTCTTAGTCAAAAGTAACAATCCCATCCTTATCCAGATGAGATGACCTGACACACAAGAAACCAATAATTGAACATTTGTGTGAACGTTTGCACATGATAGTATTCATTCTACTATGGGTACTAATGGACCATACGTCCATACATGACAACAAACAATTGAAAATGTGCTGTTTGCACTTACGATTTCTGTGTATCATTGCCAATACTAACTTATGGAAACTGCCTATAATTTTGAAGCAAGGAGGAGGCTCTAGAGTCTATCTATAGCTACAGGCATGGATTCTCGGGCTTTTCTGCATTGCTAACAAAATCACAATCTAGACAGGTTGCAGGTAATTGTGTTTTAATAAGACACACTTCGCAGCATATAGTTTTTTCTTATCATCATGATGAATGAGTACTTCCTTGCAGCTCTTCCCGGCGTGGTTAGTGTAACAAAAAACCAAATCCACCACACACATACAACTCGAAGCTGGGACTTTGTGGGACTGGACTACAATCAGCCAAATGGATTACTTACAAAAGCTAAAAATGGAGAGGACGTCATTGTTGGTGTCATTGACACAGGTTATTATACATACATAATTTGCTGGTACAAGTTATGTCGGGTCTTTGGTGGTGTCATTTTTTAAACCCATTACGGAAAGATGATATGACTCTGAAACTACATGGTATTGGGGATTAAATTAATCCTTTCTCTGAGTTATAAATTCATTTTCAGGTATTTGGCCTGATCAATCGTTGAGCTTTGCTGACGATGGTTATGGCCCCCCTCCTCCAAAATGGAAGGGAATTTGTCAAGCTGGTGCCTCATTTGGCCCAAACAAATGCAATCGAAAGCCCATAGGTGCACGGTGGTATGCTGCTGATGACGTTGACAAAAGCCTATTGGAGGGTGAGTTCTTGTCTCCTAGGGATGCTAATGGACATGGAATGCACGCTGCCTCAACAGCTGTTGGGAACCTTGTCCACAATGTTAGCTTTCATGGGCTAGCGCCTGGCGTGGCGCGCGGTGGCGCTCCGCGTGCTAGGTTAGCAGTGTACAAGGCCTGCTGGGGTGCATATCCGACTCATGGCTCATGCAGTGGCGCAGGTATCATGAAAGCCATAGACGATGCCATTCACGATGGTGTTGATGTGTTATCTGTGTCTATTGGAGGGCAATCAGAATATCCAGGCACATTGCATGCTGTCGCGAATGGCATCACAGTTGTTTTCTCAGCTGGAAATGATGGTGCTGTCACCCAGACAGTGAAGAATGTGTCTCCATGGCTGCTAACAGTTGCAGCAACAACTGTTGATCGCTTATTTCCCACGGTTATCACCCTTGGCAACAACCAAAGGCTTGTGGTATGTCAATAATTCTAGCTAATTTCTTACACATCTCAATAGGGACAAACATGCACACTTTTGCATGTAGCCTTTTGATGGAAATGTTACTAAAACATGTAAGGACAAACTTTAGACTGATTACATTATTATTTATATGTTATGTTTTCAGGTATTTGTTCATTTGAGTTCAACAAGTAACTAGGCACATTTTTCTTTACCTACTACTCTTACAGGGTCAATCTTTCTTTGTGGCAACAGAAGGGGCAGATCATTTCTATGAAGTTCTAGATTATGATATTGAAACGTAAGGCTATTTTCTGCACAACATCTTTGTTGTTAGGCATTTTAGTTCCACACTTACATTTAATTTCAGTTTTTCCCTAACACATATTTTACACTGTAACTTTGTCTTCCTCTATGTAGTACTTATGTTACTAAATACCTACAGGTGTGACCCTGCCTACATAAACAACGCAGATGTAAAGGGAAAGATCATCTTCTGCATCACACCTAGCAAGATGTCTCCACCGCCAAAATTAGCTGAAATTGCTTCAATACTGCTTAAAAATGGAGGGAAAGGGTTCATATTTTCACAATATAACATGGATACACTTGATCAGTGGCAAATCACCAGCACGAGGATTCCTTTCATTGCTGTTGATTTGGAGATCGCCAACCAGATGATGCAATACCTGGAGTATGTAGAGATCAATTCAAGCTCTTAAGAAAAAAAATAGGATACTGTTGTCATGATATAACTTTTTTCCTTTCTTCTAATCATTTCTTTCCTGTGCTAAAATAACAGGACAACAAGGGATACTCCTAAAGCAAAGATATCTTTGACCCAAACAACTATTGGAGGTGGAGTTCCTGCCCGAAAGGTAGCAGCATTCTCATCTAGAGGGCCTAGCCCCATCTATCCTGGGGTTCTTAAGGTAAGCATGTTGGTAGGTCGATGTTGGAAGCTATTTATACGTGGAATTGGAACTTTATTCAATTAATGAAACCATGATTAGCTTAGTTATGCCTCATTAATTTCATTCAGTTGTTCTGCAATAACTTCGTCAACATTGCACATGAAAACCAATGTGTGCCATACATTCCAATCAACAGCCTGATATAGCTGCACCTGGGGTGACCATTTTGGCAGCTGCCCCACAAATCCCTATTTACAAAGCTCTGGGTGTTCACTACCGTTTTGATTCTGGAACATCCATGTCTTGCCCTCATGTGTCTGGGATTGTTGCCTTGCTTAAATCAGTGCATGCTGACTGGTCACCTGCTGCCCTGAAATCGGCACTCATGACAACCAGTATGTATTTAAGATAACCAAATTAGTGCACATAGATAACACTGTTAGGTCAAAAAATATAATGTTTAAAAGGGTAACTAATTATTTCCTTAAACATCCGTCTCTTGCAGCACTTGGCCTCTATTCCCCTAAACATCTCCTTTCGTAGGGCTCTGGTCGACAATAAACTTTTAGAGTGGCTAAATTTAGTAGCACAAATTTCTAATATTGAGTTGGTGGGTGGTTCAGATTACTTTAGATGGAACTTAACCAAATCTGGATTATTTTCTGTCCGCTCGTTGTATCTCCATCTTATTGATACACAACCACCTTTTCTTCATAAGAAACTCTGGAAAATAAAAATTTCTCTAAAGATCAAAATCTTTCTTTGGTTCCTACAAAGGAGAGTTGTTCTAACTAAAGACAACCTTGCTAAAAAGAACTGGAAAGGGAGCCAGAAATGTGTCTGTTGTAATATGAATGAGACTATCCAACACTTATTCATTGATTGCCCTTTCGCCAAAATAATTTGGAGGATTATTTTCTTTGCTACTAATTTAACTCAACCTAGATCTATCAACCACATGTTTGGTAACTGGCTTCGCAATCAGCATAAGAAGCTTAGAGACATGATCTGGGTTGGGGTAGCTGCCATGTGCTGGGCCATCTGACGATGCCGGAATGATGTTATTTTTAACAAACTCAAAACTAACTCTATTATGCAGGTTATTTTCAGGAGAGCGTATTGGCTACGCTTCTGGGCCCCGCTGCAGCGTGATGAGCAAACCAAGGACATCCTATCATCGATAAGCAAGAGATTAGAGACAATTGCTTTACAGATTTCTAATAAAAGATGAAAACATATTTATTGTTTACTCTAGAGTCCTGGTCAATGTTTAAGACCATAGTTTGCTTTTCCTTTTTGATACGAAACGTTATAATAATTGGCTGCGTACATCCAAGAATGTAGAGACCGGGTATTTATATATCAAAAAAAAATACAAGCAGATGGAACTCCAGTAAAAATTGCCGACCCTTTCGATTATGGAGCAGGGTTTATGAACCCAAGCAAGGCCAATGATCCAGGTCTTATATATGACATTGATCCATCAGATTATCTCAGGTTCTTCTCCTGCGTAGGAGGACTGGTGTCAACAACAACTGCACGACTCCTAAGGCATCTGTAGCAGACCTCAACCTTCCATCGATCGCGATCCCTAACCTCAAGGCATCCGAGACTGTCTTACGCACTGTCACCAATGTTGGCCAGCCTGATGCAGTGTACAAGGCATTCTTCCAGCCGCCTCCTGGTGTGGAGATGTCGGTCCAGCCGTCAGTTCTGGTGTTCAGCAAGGAGAGGAGGGTTCAGAGTTTCAAGGTGACATTCAAGGCAATGCGCAGGATTCAGGGCGACTACACGTTTGGCAGCTTAGCATGGCACGACGGGGGCAGACACTGGGTTCGGATCCCGATCACGGTCCGCATCATAATTGAGGACTTCTATTCGACCGTCTCCTGATTAATCCTCATTGTGTGGACATGTGTTCTAGAACAAAGAAATAAGAATCCTATCCTATATATAAGAATAAACAGCTAGCTTTCATTTTGAAGCCTAGGACTGGATGGGGTGAAGAGATATAAAAAATCTTGATCCCCGTCTCGTTTTGTAATTGGAAGTTAGTACGTTTCTAGTAGCCTGTATATGATACATGTGTGTGAAGACCCCAAAAAAAAATCAGAAGAGAACTGATATGAGGTACATAGGGTACATATATGGTACATGAAGAGGTGATGGAGCTTAAACAGATTACAAATAATGGTAGCTTGTACATGAAGAAGAGATGATGGTGTGGGAAGATATTAGTGTTGCATAATCTAGTAGTCTGCAGAGAGAGCTGGATGAGTTGGAGTACCGTCTATTTCTGCAACATGAACATAAGCATAAGCAATAATAGATATGAAAATCATTAGCCTACTAACATGTAGAGGACATGAACTCTGTGAGATATCAAAAGGTGGAAGTCAATTAGAAAGGGCTAAGTCTCATAGGTAATGTGATACATTCATAAGCTTGAATCTTTTGCTGTTGATCAGCGTACCAATATCCGACCATATTTCAATAAATAACCTCTGAGACAGTAAAGAGAAAAAACTTCCTGAAAATAAGGAATAAGTGGAGCACCATGTACGCCCAACTTGATGGAAAGTAAACCACGCATGTGTTCCAAAGCCAGACAACAAATTGCATATTGTGGTGTAAACCTTAGAATCACATATTAAAAAAATTAAAGATGCAACTCAAAGTAAATGCAGGGTGACTGTTTCTAGAGTCTGGGGATTAACCAAAACATCTGGAGAAACAAAAGGAACCTGCAGACTAATGGCATCATCATGCTGAAAGCATTTTCACCTGTAAAGCTTACTGCCTGAAAATTTGAAGTTTTGAGCAATTGCACTTTCCCTGCATCCTCAAGTAGATATATTGGCATTATTTTAATTGTTTCTACTGTGAAAGTCATATGGTATTTCGAGCAAAGAACAGTAAATTATTTTGTCACCGAAAGGATGAGACCAACTATCTCTGATTGCCCAAAGAAATAATGTCTTATAAATTACAGAAGCTAGGATATTGTTGCACTAAATTTTGGTTTGAACTTGCATTCCAGTATGCCCATGTCGTCGCGGTTCTCGTCCAGCAGCCGTCGTCACCGTGGGGGTGCGGAGAAGCAGGGCGGGCGCAGGGAGATGTGGGCGGCAGCGGAGACGCGGACGGGAACAGCGGGGGCGAACCGGAGAGGCTCCGTCGCTGTGGAGCCCGGTGGTCGCCGGATCCGGCAGCCGGGGGCCCACTGAGGGAGCACAACGTGCCAACCACAAAACAAATGTTAAACTGCATAGCAGTTTGCAAGTCTGCCTTCTGTTTCCTCGTCGTCGCTGCTATGCAGCTTTGTTGTAGTGAATGTTCAGTTACCATGCGGCCGGTCTTTCAGAGTAGTTTTCAGACTTTGTGCAGTAGAGTTTGCTTTCGGTCTTTCATTCAGTTTCGCCAGTCTAGCGTTTGGTTTAGAGTTGCAAGTCTGATCCATGCGTTTTATTCTTGCCAAGGCACGTCTGCGTGGCACAAACGTGGTCGTGGGATGGCACGATCGTGAAGCGTTTGTGTTGCGCATGTAGGAGAATATATAGCTCCCTAGCTAGTTCTATCTTACTACTATTGAAGTAAACAAAAAAAAATCGCTGCTCTAGTGAGAGCTCGCCACCGGCGAGTCATTGCCGGTCATCTACGCAATCCTCGACATTGTTGTCCCCTCTTCTTCGGTCTCCTAGCTGTCATATCAGGCAATGATTAGAATTATGGAGGCCCATGACTTTGGGGAAAAATGGATCTCTTGGATGAAGGCCATCTTCAACTCATGAACATCTTCAGTGCTGTTAAATGGCAAACCTAGGAAAAGATTCCACCGTAGAAGAGGAGTAAGGCAAGGAGATCCACTATCTCCTTTGCTTTTTGTCTTAGCTGCTGACTTCTTGCAGGTTTTGGTGAACAAAGCCAAAGACATGGGGCTTCTTTCTTTGCCAATCCCAATGACCTCTGAAACAAGCTTCCCAATTGTGTAATATGCTGATGACACACTGATCATCGTGGAGGGGGATCCCAGGCAACTTTTTGTCCTTAAAACTGTCCTCCAGAATTTCTCAGACTCAACGGGTCTCAAAGTCAACTATAATAAAACGATGATGCTGCCCATAAATGTATCTGAGGACAGACTTGATTTGCTTGCTAGAACTTCTGGATGTTCCAAGGGGTCCTTCCCTTTTACATATTCGGGGCTACCTCTAGGAACTACAAAGCCAAGAATTGTGGATTTCTTACCTCTAGTTAGCAAATGTGAAAGAAGACTAGGAGCGGTTGCCTCAATGTTCAGCCAGGCTGGGAGATTACAGATTACAAATGCAGTTTTCAGTGCCCTGCCCACCTACTACTTGTGTACATTAGAACTCCCAAAAGGTGTCATTAAACAAATCGACAAGTTCAGAAAAAATTGCTTATGGAGAGGAAGTAATATCAATGGTGGAACCTTTCCAAAAGCAGCTTGGAAGATGGTGTGTGTCAAAAGAGGATGGTCGGTTGGGCATAATCAACCTTGAACATCAGAATCGGGCTCTGCTAATGAAAAACTTGGACAAGTTCTTCAATCAGAAAGATATACCATGGGTCAATATAGTCTGGGAGAAGCATTACAAACAAGGCAAGCTACCAGGTCTTACCAAAAAAGGATTCTTTTGGTGGTGAGATGTAGTCAAACTCTTAGACTCATTCAAGAACATGATGAACATTCAGATCAGAAATGGAGCAACATGCTTTCTCTGGTCAGATAGATGGAGTAACCACAGGCTCATGGAGTTGTTTCCACATGCTTTCTCATTTGCAAAAGCAAAGCACATATCAGTCCAGAAGGCAGCAAATGAAGAAAACTTTCTTGATCTCTTCTCCCTACCAATGTCACAGATTGCTTATGATCAAGCCCTAATCATTCAAAACTCCATACAGACCCAGCAGCTAAATCTGGATAACAAGGACATCTGGAAAGGCCCAGGAAATGCCTCACAGTTCAGGTCTGCCGTAGCATAGAAAAAACTACAGGGCCATCAGACCCACATTGATCCAGCCTTCAGATGGCTATGGAAGAGTCCTTGTCAGCCTAAACACAGAGCTTTCTTTTGGTTGTTACTAAAGGACAGGCTCAGTACAAGAAACATTTTAAGGAGAAAGCAGATGAACCTTGAAAGCTATCACTGTGAATTCTGTCTGCCCCATATTGAGGAATCTGCCCAACATCTCTTCTGGAATTGCCAATTTGCCCAACAGTGTTTGGTCTTCTGGGCATTGAAATCCCTCATGATAGCTCAGTTTTTGAAAATGTGCAGGCAATTAAAACCCAGCTCAATAGTCCATTCTTCATAGTGGCTATCATAATAATGTGTTGGACAATCTGGAGGGCAAGGAATGAAATGATCTTCAACAACAATCAGTTCAGCCTGGTGCAATGCAAAGCTCTCCTTATGCAGGAAATAAAGCTAGTCTCTCTAAGGGTTAAGCCCAGCCTTTCAGAAGCATTTGATCAATGGATACAACAGCTATTCTAGACCTCTTTCTTTTTTTCATTTTCTTTTTCTCTTTTGATGTCCCTTAGCTTGTTGCTCTGGTAGCTCCTGCGTTCTTCTTGTACTTTTTTTCTTTGTAACTGTGGTTTGTTTTTAATTCTTAATAAAGCTCCTGCAGGGACTTCGGTCCCTCCAGTTTTCTAAAAAAAAAGCTGCCATCCTCATACGTCACTTTCCTTGGCCACTGCTGCTCCTCAGCTTGTACTCATGGACATCCGTGCCGCTGTCGTGGTTCCAAGTAGTCGCAGGTCGCCACCTTCGCGGGGGCGCAGTCGCCGGCCTCCACCTCACCAGGCGCGGGTTTCTTGGCCTCGTCCACCTCCGACTCCCCTGGGCACGGTCCTGGACACCAGGCTGGTTCCATGGCCGTCCAACACCCGGCGCTGCCCTTCGGTTCCTACCACGTGACTCTAGGCTCCAGGGTGCAGAGGATGGACCCGCTTGGGGTTGTCGCCATCGGCGTGCCGGTTGCCGCCAGGCGGGACCACCTCCAGGGCGACATCAGGCCTTTCCTGCATGATCTTCGTCGTCGCCGGCGTGGCCGCCATGCCCACCACCTCCGGCCACGATGACTTACCGGCAACGTTCCCCATATTGGACTTACCTTGATGGGACGAACGAACCTCCCTTGCTCTCGTCGACCTCAAAACAAACGGTCGAGTCTACTAGCTATAGCTAGCTGTGACTGTCACGGATCGCTCGGTCGATCTGCTCAACCAAAATCGAGCCATCTCTCCTACTTAGGCTATGTTCGGTTGACAGGGGCCAAATCCCCTAGAGGATTCTATCCAGGGAGGTATTGAGTGGATCCCTGTCTTGTCACTCAATCCCTTTGGGGGTTTAATCCTTCTGTTGTTTTATTCGGTTAATCCCTTTCCACAGCACACGATCACACGAGGACCAGCGACCAGACGACTGCGGCCT
>CM041640.1:40327316-40394299 GCA_023333625.1 Bothriochloa decipiens | reverse complement strand
TTGTTTCAGGTTGGTATCACCAATAATAATCCCTTCCTCTTGTTCAAATAATGATGGGACCCATCCTGCCAACTTTATCCCTTCCATCCCGGCGCCCATCCCCATCCCGGCGCCCCGCCGGAGCCGGGCCAGCTGCCGGCCCCACTTGCCCTGTCCGTCGGCCTCCATGACCATGTGGGCCCTCTCGCGCAGCCGCGCTTGCTGCCTGGCCAGCCACGCACCCTCGCTGGTCAATCCTTCATTGACGCCTCAAAATTGGTTGACACAGTTGAGCCTAAAACAAGCCGGCTGCTCTATAGCAATTACAACCAGTTGCTCTATAGCAATTTTTTTCCTACTTTAAATGCATCATCACTTGCTATGTATGACTTATTAGCGGAGTGACACGTACACTCTCAAATTCATTCATCCACAAACGATTGCATATGCGTGCGAATATTGCTGGACTGCTTATTTATTATACAGATAGAGCTATTAGCATCATACTGTTGATTGTATTATATCATCACTAGATAAATACCCATCATCTAGCTAGCCGATGGAGGGGGTTTTAGCGACGACGCCAAGGTCGTTGATGAAGACGCGGACGCGCTGGAAGTTGCCGCCGTCGGGGAGCAGGTTGCTGCCCGGTGGGAGCACCTCCACGCTGACGTCAGGCCTGTCCTGCATGATCTTGGTCGCCGCCGGCGTGGCCGCCGTGCCCACCAGCTCCGGCCACGTCGTCTTCACGATAATAGTCCCTCCGGGCATAGCTGAATGAATTGGATGAATCCATCTTTCCTCTCGTCGACCTCAACAAACGGTTGATTCTATCTAGTGCCTGTGATTGAAAGGATCGATCAATCTGATGCACATCGTCAATATCTAGCCGTCTCTCCTATTTATAGAGATTGTTGACGGATGCACATGCGATTGGTAGTTTGGCACTTGCGCTGGTTTCACCACACCAAACCTGTCTCCTTGATAAAGCCTGTGAGGACCTGGAGGCTGCCATGGAACGCATGAGATGTGTTGAATGGGGCTCGGCCAAACAGCATGAACAACAGGGGAGGTCAGACTCCACACGGGAAGCACCATTGGGCCGGATTGATATTAGACATGTCCACTCGAAAGGGGCTTTGTCTCTTGAGGTCGCTTACCCAGCCAGGAGGGGAGAAATCTGGAAATTTGGGCACATCGCGAAGAGGGTTAGGGTTCACCAGCACCTGCATCGCTCACTAGTTCGTTTGCTCAGGTAGTGAAGGCAGGAATGGGAGATCGTCGACCCGGAAAAAGGAAGCCAGAAGATCATGGATATGAAGACTGGATGGAGGATGATGATCTGCTATGGGAGGAAATGAGAGAGCAGAAGCCCCATGGGCAACCAATCCGAGATCATACAGTGGCAAGAGATGAGAGACAACCTAGAGCTGGATTTCAGAATCAGTATGGAGGAAGGGAGCAAAGATTTGGCTCTGGGAGGTTTGGGGGGAGCATGGTGATGGCTACCCACATCCTTTTCCCCCAAACTTTCGCCTTCAGCAGAAGCAGGGAGGGCGAAGTACAAGGCAGAATCTGGCACCAGGGGCGAATCAAGATCAGCGCATTCAAGTACACGCTGGAGCACGGCCAATCGGCCAGGAAGGTAATCATTCTGGTGTCCCTTCTGAGATTCGATGCTATAATTGTCTTCAAACTGGGCACCTACAGATTGACTGTGTAAATGAGTCTGTATGCTATCAATGTCATGGCAGTGGGCATATGGCATTGGATAGTAAAGTTCATGAATCTAAAAAGATCAATATGTATGGATTTGGGGTACCCGGCCAAGGGTTTTATGAGATGACCATACCTGATGCTGCAGTCAAAGTGGTACAAACTTCTGGGGTTCTGAGTGTGCTTGAAGGGGATGCTAATGAATTCAAGGTGGGGAGGGAGCTCAAGAATTTGGTTCAGAAAGAGTATTTTGTGATCTCGGATTAAGGGAGGGTCAGTCCAAGAGAAATGCAGGAACCCAGGCAACATAAATTGTTCTATTGAGATTTTCTTCAATGGTGAGGGAACTTTTGTCACATATGAGGTGGAAGGAGGGGCTGCTGGTTCATCTAGAGGCACTAGGGGACCTCCACCTAGACCAAGGAAACCAGGGGATAGATCTGATAAGGATAGAGATCAGAATCCAAAGCGAGATATGGGGAGAAAAGGATCTAGCAAATTTGATAAAGACTCAAAGATTTGGATAAGGAAGGGGGATATCATAGTGAGGAATACATGGAGGAGGAATTGGAATAGGCTGGGCAAGGAGATGCTGTGAAGAGTACAAAGGAGGCTACCCCCATTGTTGCCTTTCACCCAGAAATAGGCCTGATTAATCCAATTCAATCGATGGGTGAGGACACAGGTGTTGGCGGTCCTTATTAACGATTTTATACCACCAATATTAATCCAAAAAGAGAGAAACTAAATACTTCTATACACATATACTTTACTATTGACCGAATTCCACTTGTACTGGAAGTTATGACACTTTGTAGGAAATACACTAAGTACAAGGAATATCTACACTAAAAAGGCGCCTTTCAAGAAAGCGTATTTGAAACCAAGGGAAGATAGCCCAACCGAGGCAACCTCGAGCCGCCCACGATGCACGAACAGGCCCGGGTAAAATAAATGCCTCGGATGCATCCGAACTCTGATTTGAACGATTTAATAGGCGTTGGAAAGCCAACTGAAAGGCCCACGATCCAATGGCAAAAGATAGGGCCAAGAGAGCCTAGCCATGGGCTGGCCAGACCAGGTGGGACAGCCGGCGCACTTCGGAGTCGGTTCGGGCCCAGCTTTCTCGTGTTGGTACATTGATGGTAGAGGAGGGTGGTGCATTGCTGGGTTTTCCCATTCTGCCCCCAAACTGACCTTTACACAGTATAAAAGGAGGGGAGGAGGCACTCTCTCAACACACACCAACACAAGAGCCTCTCTCCCTCACTTGTATCTTTTTAGTAGTTTTAGTTTGGTTAGTAGGAGCAAAGAGGAGCTACAATGTAGAGCTTGAGAATCTTGGAGATATTTGGGATGATCTATATAATATTCTTCATCCATGTCTTCATCTTGTTCTTGTTTATCAGTTATCATTTTAGCTATGCTTATGAACTAGAGCTAAGTTCTTATGCGCATAGAACTTTATGCTTATTCTTTCATACACACATGTTTAGACCTAGGGCTAAGTTGAGGTGATGAGTTCTTTCTTAATTTAGTCTTGGTCAAAGTTGGTTTGCGGGATCGTCGTCCGTCCTTGTGGCAGGTGCTCTAGTAGGACCCGAGGACGGGTAAGCCTTGATATCACGCTAGAGTAGTAGTCGATAGCTTAGACGTGGTGTCTGGGCTAGAGCTACTTTTGTTTGCACCTTTCTCGTACGTTTGAGGTGGTAGGCGGTGGGGAGTGACCTTGTCTCATCCGTCCTTTGTAATCCCCCACGTCCGGATTTGGAGTAGAGCCATAGGCCAGCAATGCTTGGCAGACCAGGTGTTATCCGGTGCCCGAAATAGATCAACAGCAACTAGACTATCTTACCTTAGAATCTCTAACCCTATATAACAAGCATGTATTTGTATGATCATCTGCTTCTTAACATAGCTATATAGGAATGCCTGCTCCGGTTTAGGTTTTTCTTTATTCTTTCTTTTACTTTATCCTTGAGACGGCTCGAATGTGTGTGTCAAGTTATCTAAATACCTATTCTGTTTACCCCTGTTATGAACTTTGGTCTATTATGCAGTCATGTTATCTTGTCCATGTCCCTATTATACCCTTTTACACCATGCCTTCCTTTGGGAAAATATAAATAATGATACCCTGAATACTTTCGAGTGAAATTCTATAACGGTATTTCTGTGTGCTTGCGGATTTGTTATGTGAATGATACAGAATACCTTTAGGCATTTCTTGGTGTTGTTGCTAGGATATACCAATTCTAGTAATGATGCTAAGAAACGCCAACAACAGGGGTGGATGCTCTACCCATACCAAATGAGAATCAGTTCCTAGTCCATGATGGAGACAACGCATATTTACTAGAAAAGTCCAAATGGCCTAAAATGTTCTAGCAGGAAGAAAATGAAATTTTAGGGAGTCTAACTTAGGAAATATCAATGGTTGATCCTGCAAATAAGGGGGTGAAAAGAAGCTTCTTGAGTTAGGGAAAGAGGACTCACAGGTCAACAAGAACAGTATGGTTGAAGATTGCATGGACAGTTGGTCAGATGCTAGCAAGGAATCTAAGGTTGAAGTGGAGATCCAGGGCTGGCAAACATCCAACACTAGAAAGACAAAGACGGTTGTGGTGGCTACCAAAGCTAGCAGCAAGACATCAAGGGATGGAATATCAATGACAGCAAAAGTTATTGCTCGGGCTGAGGCCAAGAACAACATGGTGGGGAGCCCTTCTAGGACCAAAACTGGAAACATAGGTATTTCTACAAATAACAACTCTTTTGCCATTTTAAATCACTCACCTAATCATGCTTTGAAATCTGTTATGCTTGATTTAAATATTACTACTAAAAATTTGGATGAGCAACTTGATATTTTTAGGGCAGAGGAGTTAGTTAGGGCCGTTATTGCTGAAAAAAATTATAATTTGTATCTAGAAAACTAAAGGAAAAGGATAACCCCTCCACTGAGGAACAGCTGAAAGAGTTAAACATGGGAGTGATCACAAATGCTGATAGAAATTTGTCTATCATCCCTGATGAGGGGGATGGGGATAAAGGACCTGAACTAGAGGAGGGGCTGGGCACCAATTATTTACAATGAGATTTCTCTTATGGAATGTAAGGGGCCTTGGGAAAGTCAGAAAAAGGAATCTAGTGGGTGAACATGTGTTTCAAGAAGATTTAGATGTTGTAGCTATTCAAGAGACCATAAAGAGTACCTTTGAAGATTGGGAGCTTAAAGAAATGGCAGGAAACAAAGATTTTGAGTGGAGTTCGATTCCTGCCAGGGGTCACTCTGGAGGACTCCTAACTGGAGTTAACAGAGATGGCTATGAAGTGGAGGACAATATCTTAGAAGATCATGTTTTGGGAGTTTTGATAAGGAACAAGGTTACTAATTATAGGTTTTGCGTCATGTATATTTATTGTCCAACAAACCATGAGTTTTTTAAGGACTTTGTGGGGAGCCTACAAAATCTGTGTGCACAATCAGATTTTCCTATGGTTCTAGGAGGAGACTTTAATCTGATAAGGGATCTCAAGGATAGAAACAAAGGATAGGGAGATGTGGCAGAACCTCCTAAATAATATGGCCCACATGCATCTATTATTGTTTTAACAGAGACCTCTGATAGCTATACATGTGTTCCATAAGACTTAAAAGGTCTGTTGAGTGAAACCCCGAAACATCCATGATTCTCTGAGCAGGTCAATCATTATAAAGAGACATTACAGTATTATAATAGTTTTATATAAATAATATACATCAGAGTAAAAGAGTGGAAGGACTACAAAAACATAGATTTACAAACCGTGTATTTCAAATCTTACAAACCATAAGGTTAGTTATTACAAATCATGGTAGTAGTGGAGTAGCTGTAGATAACTTTATTACAATATGCAGACGAAGTGCCTTGCCCAAGAGCCAGACATCCTACTCGTCGTCACTCTCCGTAATGACAGTCATGCAGCAAGGTGCAAAGCAAACCTGTGCATGGGACTCACCTGCAACAAGGGTTCAACAAACCCTGAGTACAAAAGTACTCAACAAGACTGACTCAATGAAAAAAAGAGGGGTGAAGACTCAAAAATGCAGGCCAGAAGGACAAGGTAAGGCTTGCAAGAAGCAAGGACTTTTGCAGAAAAGCTCTTGTGTAACAAGTTTTAACTTACCGTTAGTTATAACAGAAAGTAAAGTTGTTTTGCTCTAGCTCAACATTAACAAACAACTTCATTCTTTTTCCTTTATCATAATTTCACTTGTTACTACGATAATGAACAGAGATCGAGTCTTCTTCTCTGAGAAGAAACAGCGATTCGAATCGATTGTACCCAGCCGGGACCTAGATCACCGATATACCAGAGACTCTACTCTGCTGCATACCAGATCACACGATATACCGGAGACTATAACTCTGAAGCATATCAACCACATGATACACACGGGACCTCTGACCCACAGTGTACCGATATACGTAGGAACTCAAACCCACAAGTATATCACACCATGCATGTGGTTATCTAGTCTCGATACACACAATTCACCGACGAACGGGTCCTAGGGAATCAATAGACGAAAACATTGCAGAGGGACTCCTTTCCCATGCAAGTACCCATCCGGACTCGATTTATTAAAAACCATCATGATTCCAACAGGTGAAGTAAACCTTATCTTTTTCATTCTTTTATTTCTTTTTAAAACCTATCTAATTAAGCAAGGCTAAGAATTACTATGCATTTTTCAAATAAATAGATAACAAGGTATATGGAAGTAAGGCAGGTAATGCAACTGGTAAGGTATCACTCAACTCCTATTACCTAATGCAACATATCATAACTGAAGTGATAAAAACTTTATAAAAATAAGGATAGGGTTTAGATGAATTCAAGGGTTGCCTTGGTTGTTGGGGTAGACAGTCTCGGGCTCTGGATCAACACCCAACTCCTGAGTCTGCTCTTCCTTGGGATCTGGTTCGACAACGTGCAACTCTTCGTTAACAGGGACTACACGTTAACATGATATGATTCAAAATGATGAAATAATAAACATGATGCTTGACGGATGCATAACCAAATTAAGAACTTGAGTACAACTTTCCTTCATGATAAAGTTGCAAGCCAACAAAACTTATTTACTAAGTTCATTAGGGTCAACTACTTCATGAGTGAAGTTTATCAAGCACATGAAATAACATTGATTAAGCCCTAATGACATGATTAAGGAAAACTTAAATAATTAATTAAATTATCAAAGGTCATTAAGGTTAATGACCCAAGGTCATCACTCAATCCCAAAGTCAAACAATCCTATAATGATCAAGCATGATTAAAAGGGTTAATTAGTTAATTAAAAAGCATAAATTAGGCATAAAATTAAAGTTATCTAATTAAGCTCAAAATTTTATTTTGAAAAGCTCTTGATCTAATTAGATGGTAAAATAATTTTTAGAAATAAAAACTAATTATTTTATTTATTAAAAATCATAGAATATGCATTTTTAAATTAAAAAATGCTAATTTTAACTTATGCAAAAAAAGTACTTAAAATTGCCATATTATATTTTTCCTAGGCAGAGGACATCATAAAGAGTATACACATATATTTTCAAAATTTTTAGAATAGTATATATGACTTACTATGAATTATGGAATAAAATAGCATTTAAATCATTTTCTAACAATAGAAAAGGAAAAGGAAAATCCTTTTCCGACATTGACCGCGGCGGCGGCGATTTTGACCGGCAAGAACTCCCCGATGGCGAGGTCTCTGGCCATGGGGTTTGGCCCTATGCCCTCTACGCAACACGGCGCTTCGGATGGTGGGCAGGACGTGGCGTCGGAGCAGGAGCAGGAGCAGCAGGCTCGCCAGCAGCCATGGCGGCACGGCGGCGTGGCTGCAAAGCTCACCGGAGCTTCTCCGACGACGGCGAGCGCACGACACATGCAACACACCAGCGCGAACACAACGATCCAAAAGATGGAGTTGTTCCTGGCTCCCAACTAAGACGGCGATGCGCGCGGCGGCTGGCAAGGTAGGGCATCGGCGGCGAGCGCGCACGCCGGTGGCTACTGCGTGGTAGAGATGAAATCAAGGGCACGGGCATGACAAGGAGCTCACCCCGGTGACGATGCACTCGTTGGTTGGCTCGGAGACGAGTAGAGTCGAGCTGCAAACGGTGTCGTCGATGGCGGCGGCGTGCTCCGGCGGCGAGGTTGGTGTCCCGGCGGCTCGGTGGCGGCTGTCGTCGGAGAAACAGCTCGCGGCGGCGCGGTTGCCGGTCGCGAGGAAGACGATGGCGTCGAGCAGGCGGGAGATACGAAGGCGATGAAGTTTCCAGCGCGGGAGGGCGAGCTGGTGGCCGCGGCAGGCCGGTATGGCGGCCATGAACACGGTGACGCCGGTGAACAGAGTGGAAGGACGATGGTGACGTCATCATGTACTGTAGCAGCCCAAGATCTTTCAGCAATTTGAAATTACTCTCAAAAATATATAGCGACATGAAAATCTCCAAAAATAAAGTTTGCACAAATTTTCAAGAGCTATATTTTTTATTTAATGAACCTTTCCAAATTCTGCATACATTTTGAAATGTGAATTCAAAATCAAAGGGGGTCAAAACCTTAGATTTGGTATTTTCAAAATTACTTTCAAAATTGCATTGAAACTTAAAAAACTTTGAATACTAACTTTATAGCTCTTGTCAAGATCTACAAACTGTATTTTTAGAGTATCTCCAAATTCCTTATAGATTTTGAAATAAAGAGTTTTTAAAACCGAAATTAAACTCGATTTGGTTTTTAAATTAATTGGTTGGTCATTAGTAATCACAAACATCATCCAAGGACATTTTTAGGTCAATGACCTAATGACACCCTTGGTTGACCAAGTTGACTTTTGAAAATCATTTTATAGCTTTCTAATTTAAATTTAAATTTAAATTGCAAGACTTGGGAATAAGCTTTGAAATTCAAATTCAATTTCAAATATGGAAATTCATTTTTAAGGGTTGTACTTAGATTTATACACTATGCTTGACACTACTGTAAACATAGTTTACACCTCAAGTACATAGAATATAAACTAAGTATTTGAGATGACATTCAAAATTAGGGTTTTATGATTTCATATGACACAACATTTTAGAAACACAAACAACCTATGGAATATAAACTTGTTTTAGTTGATGAACATCAAGATTGACCTAAATATGAATGCTTTGCAATGCATATGATGACATGACAGGTTTTAGTTACTATAACACCAGGGTGTTACAGGAGACCCCAGACTCATGGCTTTATTCAATGATTTTATTGGGGATTGTCAGCTCAAGGATCTACATGTCAAGGGGGTCAAGTTCTCCTGGTCCAATAAAGAGAAAGTTCCCTTATTAGTAAGGTTGGATAGAATTTTGGTATCTGACAGTTGGGACTTGCATTTTAACAATAGCTTTGCATGGTTCAAAGCTAGAATTGGCTCTGACCATTGCCCTCTTCTACTAGATACTGGGGAGCATAGGGAGCCAAGAACCAAACACTTCTTCTTCCAAGAAAAGTGGCTCAAGCTTGATAGGTTTGGGGATATGATTCATGGGAAATGGACACAACTCAGTAACCAAGGGAGAGGATCCGATTATTCACCGGACAGATGGCACAGATGCCTACAGGGGTTGAGACAGTATTTGAGGGGATGGAACATGAGGCTCATTGGGGAACAAAATAGACTGAAGGTTGAGCTCAATAAGAAAATAGAGGAGATAGATAAATTAGCTAAAACAAGGCTACTGTCATGGGATGAATGGGAGAACAGGTTAAAATACGAAGAGAACTTGGAGGAGCTTATTGACTTGGAAAAGCTACAGTGGAAGCAAACAGCTGGAAAAAAAATGGGCTTTACAAGGGGATGCTAATACCAAGTTTTTTCACCAGTTATGAATGAGAGAAAGACGAAGAACTCTATTGCTTTTTCTAGATTCTAAAAATGGTGAAATCAGGGGACAAGCAGCAATTACTGATCATATAGTATCTTATTACAAGCAGCTGTTTGGGGGCAGTGGAGATTATTCTGTGAGAGTGAAAGAAAATTTCTAGCCTAATAACATGTGCCTGGGGGAGGATGATCAAGCTGAGCTAATCAAACCTTTCTCTATGGAAGAAATAAAAAAACAGCAATGGAAATGAAAGAAAACTCAGCTCCTGGTCCTAATGTTTCAGTGTGTCTTTCTTTAAGAATTGCTGGGAGAGTATTAAGGAGGATTTGTGGAGGATGTTTCAGGACTTGTGGTTTAATCAAATTGACATTAAAAGACTAAACTTTGGGGTTATAACTTTAATCCCAAAGGTGTACAGGTCAATCTGCCTCTTGAATGTAGACTATAAGTGCTTTACTAAAGTATTAACTAACAGGTTAGTACCTGTGGCAAGAACAGTTATTGGGGAGAATCAGACAGGCTTTGTAAAAGGGAGAAATATCCTAGAGGGAGTAGTAGTTTTGCATAAGATCCTTCATGAATTGTATAGAACCAAGGCTAAAGGCCTGGTCCTCAAGATTGACTTTGAAAAAGCGTATGACAGGGTTAGATGGGATTTTCTACAAGATGTAATGATTGGGAGGGGTTTCCCATAGTTATGGGCGTCTTGGGTCATGAGCACAGTTAGAGAGGGAGGAAGAGTTTGCATTAATGTGAATGGAGAAAGAAGCTTATATTTCAGAACCTATAGGGGTCTAAGGCAAGGTGATCCTTTATCCCCGCTGTTGCGACAAAAGGGCACATCAAGGGAGTTCTAAATCATTTGATACATGGAGGGGTCACTCATATACAGTACACTGATGACACCGTCGTAATGATTGAACCTAAGGAGGAATATATTAGAAACCTGAAGCTGATCCTATATTGCTTTGAGTGGCTCACAAGCCTAAAAATAAACTTCCACAAGAGCAAAGTGTATATGTTTGGTGTTCCACAAAGGGAGAAAGAAAAAATGGCAAACATGCTGAATTGCGCTCTGGGATCATTTCCCATGACTTATTTGGGAGTCCTAGTGAGTTATAAACACCTCAACGTGGAGACCTTTAACCCCATTACTCAGAAAATCAAGAAGAGGTTGAATCCATGGAGAGGGAAGCATGTATCCTCGCGAGGCAGACAACTATTAGCTAATACCTGTTTGAGGAGCATTCCACTCTACTGCATGGGATTTTATAGGCTGAAGGATGGGCGACACAAAGAGTTTGACTCTGTCAGAGCAAAATTTCTATGGCAAGGAGCTAATGAGAAATCCAAGTATCACATGGCCAAATGAGAGATTGTTAGTAGACCAAAAGACCAGGGTGGGTTAGAAATCATTAACACTAAGATAATGAATGAGTGCTTGATTGCTAAATGGATCTGGAAGATTTTCCAAGAATCTAATGACCTAATTTGAGGATAATTGCATATCGCAAGCAAATATATATCTCAAATATTTTTTTTAAAAAATAATTTTATTCTTTAGATTCCAGATACCAGAGAAAATATATATTAAACTATTCATAAATTTCGAAAGAATAAAATTATTCATATCCCTTACCCTCCCCTCCGATGAGTCTCACAGGACCGACGCGGCACCCTTGCTCCATCGTCAGCCTAGCACCCTTGCTTCATCCTCAGCCTGGCATGGCACCGCCCCAGCCTAGCACGGCGCCCGTCTCTACCCTCGTCACTACCAGACCAGAGCTTTTCCCTGACAGCCAAAACCGTCAGGAAAGGCCATAAAACCGACAGCTCGACAGGAATGATCAACTTTTCCTAACGGCTGGCCAACAGGAACCTTTTCCTGACGGCAGTTCCTGATGGCCTACGGTTGACCAGCCACAACACAATCCCTGACAGCAAACTATCAGGATTTACCCGACAGGAATATAAACCGTCAAGAGTTTCTTCAACCTCTCCTAAGGTGGCTGCCGACAGGAGTAATAATTCAGCCGATAGGAATCAACATGTACCAAAAAGCTTTACAATAGCCATATAATTGCATTAAATATAATTGTATAATGTATGTAAGCACACGTAATCCATCATGAACACGTGATTTGTCCACTCAGAAATCACAATTACAGATTAAATCAACTAATAACTAACACAAGTAATCCATCATGAACACTGATTCATCACATTCATGTGCCAAAATCCAAACACCTGTACATATATCAATTGTTTGCCACACTAGTAATACAACAATGATAGCTAATATAATGTGGAATCAGAGTAGTATGCAAGTCAGCTACGAACCAAGTCCAGCTAACTATACTGAGTTCGTAGTAATCATGTCCACTACACAAAAGCCAAGCCCAATGCTTGGAGCTGGCATCACTGAAGACTGACCTATAAGAAGTAGAGTTAGAATATGTACTCCCAAAAATGTGAAACTATCTTATCTTACAGATACAAGCAAGGCAAGCAATCCATTGACCAAGCTTTACAGAAGAAATAAGTTATGGGAACATTTTTAATAGAGTTTAGTGCATATAAGGGCAAAATCTTGCTGCGTTATTGTGCCTAAGTCAACTAACACAAATAGGAACAAGGAACAGTATTTGTACTTTTAGTTCCACCTAAGTCAACTAATACAACATAGATGTTTTTTCTCATTATTGAATGTCATTGTGTGGTAAGTCATGCACCTGGTACTGCTTGCTTTGTCTCCTGCTGCTAGTTTCTTACTGATCATGAGGTTTCTTCATTTGCAAGTCCTCCAAAACAGTCAGCTCTCAGGACAACTTCATTTCGAACACCTGCCAACCAGGGAATGTGCCAACCAGGTGCATAGCAGCAAGCCGTGGAAAATGTAGACCTGCAAGGATTCAAAATATACTAAGCATTTGATATTTTCACACTACAAATGTCTCAGATTTGTTAAAGGTGCTATGAATGGGACTAGATAAGATTGACTGAAAAGAAAACAAGAAAACAATAGATTCAAACACAAGATGGTTGTTACAATGCTTTCAAACAGGATTGTTAGTAATCTTGTAACGCTAGGTTAACCAAAGCACTGCACTGTATCATGCAGTATGTCATGGACGGTTATTTCAGAAAAAATTGTTCAAATTACGCTGACAGTGATGGAATGCAATTGACTAATTTCTTCAACATATCAATTTTGAATAAATAGCGGCTGCAGCACATTCTCTGGTGAAAAAAAATCACATACTTGTTCGAATCAAGTACTTGTACACTTCATTACATGAATACAGAGGGATTAATCAATGATAACTTACAAAGATGCAGCAGCACTTCAGATCTAGTGTAAGGGATTAATCAATGACCTGGGATTCTACATGCAAAACAGAAATTAATTCTAAACCAACACATTTGTACTATCTAGAGCAGTTCTGTACAACGAACCATAGGTGATGAAGCTATTTGCAAGCAAAAAAAATGACTAATCCATTGTTAAATGCATAAGTTAATTTCTGTGGTGCAGTGAAGAGTAGAAAGTTTTTAAGAAAAACAAAACTGTAGAGATTGATTCAAGAATAGAACAAAATAATGCCTCGCAAAGTCAAGGATTATTTAACATGCACAAAACCGTAGAGATTGATTCAAGGACTGTGTGGCCATGTTAGTTTTCAGAGAAAAAACTTACAGAAGCATGGTTAAGTGTGGCAACTATAAGAGTGGATTATTTACAGCTTCGGTTATGAGTCTCAGTTTAGCCTGAACCCTAATCAAACGCTGGACATCATTAGCTCTCACCTGCTTCACATATACTGCCTTAGAGGCATGAGATCATTAGTTTGAACATCCATCCAAGCACGAAAAGCTCCTGCACCAGATATGGCACACTGCCTGCACACACGATGATCAGAAACTCAAATAGGTGTAAATAATTACCCTTCACCTCTGAAACCTTCTGGTAAATAACATTACTCAGAATGCAGTTACATCTTTCACTTATCAGAACCAGTAGTACATCTGCAATGATCTACCATTTATCTATCGTGCTATTACCTAACAATGACAACTTGAATCCAAACCATCGATCTATTTATCATGCTATTACCTAACAATGATTTTCATAGCAGAAAAATTGATATGCCACTAACTATAAAACTGTTCACATACACTGAACATTATTGTTTAAAAAAATTGTAAAATCAGAGTAGGCCCAGATCTGGACACTAGATCTGGACATTGGGAATAGAGGATCTGGAAATTGGGAATAGAGAAGGCGAAGATGTCCACCATCGCTGCTGCAAATCACCATGGAGATGACATCCACGTTGTTGCCTGCTGCATCGTCGATAGCAAGAACACCGTCGACGTGGAGCATCCTCCCAGCGAGAACGCGCTGTACACGGCCACCCAGCACGATGGAGCCCCGCCGGAGTCCCGTGACGAGCCGGTGGCGGACGGAGTTGGCACGGTTTTGTAGGAGACGTAGGGACATGGATCTGATCCCGGGGAGGCCGGATCCTCCCAGCCGGCCGTCCAAAACCAGCCGGATATGGGGAGGAGGATGGGCGGCCGCCGGAGTAGTCGATGAAGAGGAAGACGGGGTTGGGGCGCCGGCCGTCGCGTCACCAACCAGATCCGGTCGCCGGCGGTCCAAATCCGCGCTTCCGGCCGCTGCAGGAGGTGGAGCTCGGGTGGGGAGGAGGCCCGACGGCGGTGGCGCTCAGGTGTGAAGCACCGCTGGGGGCGGCGGCACTCGGGTGGGAGGGACTGTTGGGGGCGGCGGCGCTTGGATGGCGGCGGCGCACGGGCGGAGCTGCTCTGGTTAGGGGGGGGTGGGGGGTGGTGGTGGGTGAGGCGGCGGCGCGACGTTTGGTGTGGGCGCCGCGGGGTGAATGGCCTGGGGATCGGGATGGATAGGGTTCCAGTGTGTATTGTCTATGGCGTGGCATGTGGGTCCACTAGAAACGTGTCTCGTCGGTTTCAATCCCATCAGGAGTGCCCTTTTTATCTCAACGGTTCACTATAGCCGTCAGGAGAAAAACCGTGGTTCCTGTCGGTTTTTACGGGCGGGACTCATCCTGTCAGTTTTCTCAATGCCGTCAGGAAAAACTGAAGCCGACACGGAAAAGTCCTAGTCTGGAAGTGAGTGCTGCACACAAGCGAGCCTCGCTGGCGCCTGTGAGCCGATGGCCCCGCCTGCCCATGCCCGTCAGACTCCATGGTCGTGTGTGCTCCCTGGCCTGGTCAGACGCGCCCTCACTGATCGTGCCCCCTTGCCCGTCGATCCTTCATCGATGGCCACAAAATCGGTTCACGGTTGAGCCTTTGCTCTATAGCAATTCTTTTTTTTATAAGCTATAGCAATTCTTTTTTTGGCTTAAAACACATCATCACTTGCTATGACTTGTTAGCGGAGTGATAATTCACAAACCACCTCAAACAATTCATTCATTCATTCACAAACCATGATTTCATATGCATGCCCGCAATATTGTTGGACCACCGGCTCGATCGGGCAGTGCCCAGTGGTATTATTTGTTACTATATAGATAGTGTTATTAGCATCATACTGCCGATTGTATTATATTATTATCTTTAGATAAATTCCCATCATCTAGCTAGCCGACGGAGGGGGTCTTGGCGAAGGCACCAAGGTCATTGACAAAGAACCCGGTTGAGGTTGCCGCGGTCCGGGAGCGGGTTGCTCATCATCAAAATCGAGTCATCTCTCCTATTTATAGAGATCATCATCAAAATCGAGACAGCATCTCTCTTATTTATAGAGGTAGATTATTGACGCATGCTCATGTGTTGGTAGTTTGGTACTTGCGCTCGTTACACCACACCAACCTATCTCGTTTTCGTCTTTTTCGGTACTCCCTCCATCTTTTTATGGGAAATGTGTCAGTCAAATTTTCTCAACTTTGACTAGATTTGTATAAAATACGTGTAATATTTATATCTATAAATAAATTTATTAAAATTCTAGACTTACAGATCTTTCTGATGGTACTAATTACTTAGCATAAATATTTATATTTTTTAATATATAATTGCTGACAGTTTGAAAACGTTAACATCTCGGAAAACAAGAATGACGTCTATTTTAGGACGAAGAGAGTACGTCATGATAAAAGAACCGAACAGCGAAGCTAGCACTACTGCAATATTCCATCAGTACCCGCGCGAGCGTGCTTGTCATATGTATCGACGCGGCGAATTAGCAAAAATGTTTTATCAAGGTTTCATCACGAATATTTGACACTCCAGACAACTTCAAATAGAAAAAGTTTGAACTGAAATTTTTACCGCCGTGGCCGCTGTTTCATTGGCGGATGCTTTGCCGCCGTGGTTCGTTGGCGGATGCTTTGTCGCCCTTGCTAATGGATGCTCGTTCTCTCGGTGGATGCTTTGCCACCGCACCTTGGTCTTGTGTAGGGAACCGGTGCATTCGCTTTTATTGCCAGACATAGTCGTAGATCTAGTTGTAGGTTTAGCGTCGAGGGCAGTCGCTCTTTCTATGTATCTTTCTTTTTCTATGTTTATTCCAGATTGTTCACTACTATCTTAGTGGTGTGTACTCTGTGCGTTCTCTCATAGCTGACTTGTAATTCACTCCTTTTAATAAAAATAGGCTATATTCCCCGGTCGCGAAAAAAAACAGAAATTTTGTATCTTGTCCAATACTATAACTTTTTCTAGGTTGTATCTCCATCCCAAGGTCGTTTGGAAAATTATAAAAATTAATTTCAAAACTGTGAGATCTTAAACATAATTTTGTAGTCTAAATGATTTCTAATGAGTAAGTCATCAAATACTAGCTAGTTAATAAAAACTGGTGCATGCCAACTAGTTAGCATTGATGCATGCATGCATGACCAAAGGTGGGGCGTGTGCTGGAAGGAAGCTGAAGAGAGAGAGCCGCAGTGCGTGTGGGAGCTGTAGGAAGGAGATATCGGATGCTTGGACAAACATTGGACGGCTAGAAAGTAATCTGGATAAAGATTAGATGGTTGGAAAGGAAAGGTGACGTGGAAGTATAAGAGGTGAGTTTTAGCTAACATTTATTGTTTAGTGGGTATGAATTATATAGAGATATTGAATTAGTATGTTGCATGCTAGCGTTAAAAATAACTAAATGCCAATATGCATTCTTTAATGCATAACAACTCAAAATTGTACCAGTACTTGGATTAATATACCAAGAAAAAGCGTATTTCATTTAACAAACATGTCAAGGAGCATTTATGTCTTTCAAATGCAATGTCTAACTAACAAGAATGCAATTGGTGGTATAGGAACGATTAGAAAATGGATTTTTTTTCTTGCATTGCAGGGATACGACAATTCACTTGAGGGTTAGCACCTAGAGAAAAACTAGCACGACAATTATAACCAAGGCATTGCGGGGATACGACAATTCACTTGCATTGCCGGGATACGACAATTATAACCAAGGAATTGTATGTTTTCTTGTTGGTGTTGTGAAATAGCGCCTAACAAAAACATGAATTACCTTGGTGGTTTGTAATAATACCCAAAAAATATAAAATTACCTTGGCAATTTAGAATAACATAAAAAAATTACCTTGGTAAGCAACTCCAGCGGTTTTGCAAATAGGCTTGGCATTCTTGTTTTTGCAAAAAAATTTAAAAATCTCTTATCCAACGGTTTGGCAAATGGGCTTGACATTTTTAGTAACTTGGCAAACATCAGATGATATTTGGCATATATGCCAAACTGTGGTTCGATTGGCAATCGCCTTAGCGCGCTACTCCCGCAGGATATTTCCCCCTCGCATGCACAATTTTTAATTTTACCAAGTCTAAATGCAAAACCGTTGGAGATTGACTCTTTTACCTTTGCCACATTAATTTGAGAGTTGGCAAATATCATATTTTGTCAAACAAAAAATGTAAAACCATTGAAGTTGCTCACGACACTTAAGCAAAATGCAAAAGTAACTCGTTGGTTTGGACTAGCACTCTAGAAAATATGGAGTTTTACCTTAGCAAACAGTTAGCACTAAAGAAATATATATTTCCATGGAGGTTTCTATGACCCCAAGGTAGTGATAGATCTTTAAGGGTTCGGTTTTGCCCGTCAAATAAGTTGTTGGCCGCCAAGAATATTCCATTTTCTTCCATTTTTTTTATTTGTGAATTCTTCTGCTTGTTTTTTTTATAAGCATCAATATGTCCCGTGAAGAACTATATGCTTTTCTGCCAATTCCTCTAGCTGCTGCTCTGTGCTTTCACTTTGCTTTGACATATGCTACCTATCTAGACACCCTAAACGACCAAAAGTAATGGAAGTGCATTACTTCGGCTGTGACAAAAGGTACTCCTATGCAACTGGCACTACGGGAAATGGGGGCTTTGTCGAGTGTCGCAAACTTTGCCGAGAGACAAAGCAAAGGCACTCGGCAAAGAGGCTCTTTGCCGAGAGCCAGAAGCGGCACTCGGCAAAGACTTTTTTGCCGAGTATCTAGAACTCGGCAAAGGGAAACACTCGGCATATTGGATCTTTGCCGAGAGCCAAGCACTCGGTAAAGAACGGCACTCGGCAAAGTGGGGCCTGGACAAATGGCATCCGTGGCCGTCCGCTTTGCCGAGTGCCCTGCCGTTAGGTACTCGGCAAAGGAGCCACCTTTGCCGAGTGCCAGGCTCTCGGCAAAGGCCTGCAATATGGCGGGCCTAGGGTCGGCCAGGGCGACAGCCTTTGCCGAGTGCCATGTTGGCCAACACTCGGCAAACGCTTCTTTACCGAGTGCCACGTCGAGATGTGGAGATGTTTGGATTTTAGACATCCGGCGTCGCAAATTACTCTAAACATTCTCAAATTTTTATCATAGCCTCTACATACGATAACATGACACCTCGACACGTTTCATCATTTTCGGGCTTCGTTTGGATTTTAAATAATTTAGAAACACTTTTTCCGCACGTAACTCGTCATGTTACGACACCAACATGGTCGTAAATTCATGCGAGGTCCTAGATACAGCCTCAACGTACTCCGAACATCATGAATACCATTTTTTGAATGACCAAATTTTATTATTTCATGTACCTGCAGTTCAAATTTGGAGTTATCAGAAAAATTCAAAGAAACAAAAATAATTGAAGAAATATAGCATAAAAAGTCAAAATTGTCTCAACTTTTGAAGTCGAGATGTATTTACTGTATCAAGGCCCACAAAAAAACTGGGAACAAAAAACAAAAAAACTTATTCTTTGTCGAGTGCCAGCGGGGGCAGTCGGCAAAGAGGCCTTTGCCGAGTGCTGGCCGACGTGGCACTCGGCAAAGAAGCCTTTGCCGATGTGGCACCGTTGCAGGCCTTTGCCGAGTGCCTGTCAGTGCCACTCGGCAAAGATTATGCTTTTCTGAGTGCTAAATCTCAGCACTCGGCAAAGGCATAGCAGCAAAACGGCCCAGCCGACCCATCTCTCCCCCAACCCTAGCACTTCCCACCCCGCGCCCACCCCCCGCCACCCCGCCGTCCCTTCCCCGGCCGCCAACCCGTCCCCGCCCGCGCCCGCCCCCAGCCGCCCTGCCGCCCCGCCGCCCCATCCCCGCCCGCCCCGTCCTGCGCGTCGCCCCGTCCCCGGCCGCACACCCGCCCGCGCGCCGCCGCCCCTCGCCGGCGCGCCGCCGCCCGCCCCATCCTTGCCCGCCGCCGCCCACCCACGCACGCGCCACCACCCACCCGCCCTGTACCCGGCCGCCCTGTCCCCGGCCGCCGCCCGTCCTCCCCTCCTCCACCACCGGTGGCCAGCCGTCCTCTCCTCCTCAACCACCGGCGGCTGGCGCCCGCGCCGCCCCCGCACCGTCAGCAGCCGTGGCCGGCCGAGCCTCCCCGCCGCCCCCCTCAGCCCGCGCCACCCCGGCCCGAGGTCCCCCATCGGCCAGCAGAGGGAGAAGAAGAGGAGGAAGAGGAAGAAAGAGAAAGGGAAGAAGGAAGAAGAGGGAGAAATAGAAGGGGGAGAAGGAAGAAGAGAAAGGTGCTGATCTGACCGCCTGTCGATCCTCGTGTCGTTCGCACCGGTCGTTGATCCTCGCGCCCGTTCGAAGAAAGAGAAGGGGGAGGAGGAAGAAGAAGGAGAAGGGGAGAAGAGAAGAAGGGAGGAGGAGGAGGAGAGGAAGAAGAAGGGAGGAGGAGGACCTCGGCCCAACAACATTCCACGTCATCGAAGCTGTTCGTCCACGTCATCATCCTCGCCCATCGCCGTTCGTCCACACCGTCGTCCCTGTCCCTCGCCGCAGAAGAAGGTAAAGGCCCAGGGTTGTTGGCCATCGTGACGTTTATGTCACTGACGACCTTCGTGTCGGAATTGCAGATGTGTGGGCCATCGTGCCGTATATGTGTTCATCGGCCATCGAGCTGGCTTTTTTCTTGCAGGTTCTGGAAACCTCCCTGTACAAGGCAGGTTCTGCCGAAATTTTCAACTTTTACAGTATTGTGTTTCTTCTTTTGCAGAGTAGTGCCTGTCGTGGGGGACCTCGGAGGACCCTAATCGTCTGCCCCGCTAGCCTATCTCCACCGCCACCCTAGGTATAAATCACCTCTCTTCCTTACTGTTGTCGTACGTAGATCGCGTAGCCGAGTTAGGCGTCTCCCGTCCGAAAGGGATACACGGTCGTTGGTATGCAGATCAGTGCATATCTACGATGGTATCTCTTTCGGATTGTCCACATTTTTTGGACAGCCCGAGGATGTGTAGATGGGTTAGCTTCCATGTTCCGCTCCCTTTCGACTCGGAGTTTCGGCAGCACCCCCCGTTGTTCTCCGGATACACACTCTCCCCGCCAGGATGTGTATCGGGAGAACAGCGGGGAGGTGCTGCCGAAATTCCGTCTCGGACAGGAGTGGAGCATGGAAGCTAACCTCATTTATGCATCCTCAGGTGGGAATAGGACCTATCCTTCACCTATTAGATGGTAGGAATGCCTTGTAGATGCAAATGCTGGTTTTATTACCCGCTTACATTGGCGTATGATGGAGGATGGCTGACCATGAGTGGATGTACACGGGCTTCGCAAGTAAGACCTCTGAATGGGTTAAGGGGACCAATGCTTTCCTGGAGCGTGCATTTGGCCCAGCTGCTAAAGGGTCAAGTCAGATGCCGTGTCCCTGTAGCAAGTGTAAGAACGAGAAAAAGAAACAAAAGCATGTCGTGGGAGTAGATATTCACAATAATGGATTCGTTCCAAACTATACCCGCTGGATCCACCATGGTGAACACCATCGTATCAGGGAGGAGGTGGTCAGACCCCCTCCTCGAGGAGTATGATGCAGATGCCGGGATGGCAGACATGATGGCAGACTTTCACGATGCACGGTTCGTTGAAGGAATGGAGGTGGAGGAAGATCCAGAGGAAACCGCAAAGGCGTTCTACACCATGATGGAGGCGGCACAGAAGCCTCTTCAAGAGAAGACAATGGTTTTGCAACTGGATGCCATTTCACACCTAATATCATTGAAGTCACAATTGGGCATTAGTCAAGATGGCTTCAATCTCGTATTGACAGTTGTTTGCAAACTGCTTTCGGATCCTCACACCCTGCTGAAGAACACGTACGAGTCACAGAGGCTCCTTCGTGCACTTAAGATGCCATATGAGGGGATCTAAGCTTGTCCGAAGGGGTATGTCTTGTTTAGGGGAGACCACGAGACAGCAACACACTGTCCAAAGTGCAAAGCCTCTAGGTTTGTGGAGGTAGAAGATAGTGATGGCAAGAAGAAACAATCTAAGATCCCTAAGATGGTCATATGGCACCTTCCTTTCCTACAGAGGCTCCAACGGCTGTACATGATAGAGGAGTCCATGAAACAGATGACGTGGCACAAGAATGGCAAAAGATACAGTGACAAGATGGTACACCCAGGGGATGGTGATGCATGGAAGTACTTCGATGACATGAATCCTGGCAAGGCTATGGAGGCTCGGAATGTACGCGTAGCACTGGCAACAGATGGGTTCAACCCATTTGGAATGATGGTGGCCCCGTACACTTGTTGGCCCGTGTTCGTGATCCCCCTTAATCTTCCTCCCGGCATCATGTTTGAACCCAGGAACGTGTTCTTGACATTGATAATACCTAGACACCCAGGCAACAATATGGGTGTATTCATGCAGCCAGTGTGGGATGAATTGCAACCTGCTTGGGAAGAGGGGGTACTGACGTACGATCGAGCTACAAAGAGGAACTTCACAATGCATGTGTTGTACTAGTATTCAATGCATGACTTCCTGGCGTATGGCTTATTCAGCGCGTGGTCTGTTGAAGGTAGTTCCCTTGCCCAACATGCAAAGCAGATGTGATGTTCACCGGGCTAGCCAAGGGTGGCAAGTATTCTTCTTTCGAAAAACATCAGCAATTCCTACCTCAGAACCATGAATTAAGACGAGATGAAAAGCACTTCACGAAAGGTGTTCAAGTCACCGACCCCATTCCTCAGGTTAAGAGCCCTGCCGACGTCCTTGCTGAGATAGAGGCTCTCTAAATTGATAAAAAGAATAGTGGTTTTATTGGATATGGTAACGACCACATGTGGACTCATATATCGGGCTTGACTAGGCTACCGTACTTCAAGGACCTTCTTCTTTCACACAACATCGATGTAATGCACACAGAAAAGAATGTCGCTGATGCACTCTGGGCAACACTCATGGACATTGGTAAGAAGTCAAAGGACAATGTTAAGGCTATACTGGACGTGGAAAGGATTTGTGATAGACCAAAGCTAGTGATGAAGACCCCTGCGCCAGGCAAGAAATGAAAAAAGGGTCTGGCCGATTACATCCTGAAAACGCCAGATAGGAAGGAAGTACTGTAGTGGATCAAGCGCTATAGTTCTCTGATGGGTATGCGATGAATCTAAGTAGGGGAGTGAACTTGGAGACTATAAAAGTCTTAGGGATGAAGAGTCATGACTTCCACATATGGATTGAGCAGATCCTTCCTGCAATGACCCGGGGATACCTCCCTGAGCCAGTGTGGCCTGTCCTGGCAGAGTTGAGCTTTTTCTTCCGCCAGCTTTGTGTCAAGGAGTTATCTCGGGACGTTTGTCTTGACTTGGAGAAGGTTGCACCTCTGTTGCTCTACAAGTTGGAGATGATATTTCTACCCAGCTTCTTCTTGTCAATGCAGCATCTGATTTTGCACCTACCGCACGAGGCACGGCTGGAGGGGCCCGTGCAGGCCCGTTGGTGCTATCCAATCGAGAGGTGTCTAAAGCTTCTTCGAAAAAAGTATAGAAATAAAGCCAAAATTGAGACTTCCGTGGCAGAGACATTCATTCTGGAGACCTTCACACAGGCGTACTATACTGAGAAACTTCCCAGCGTGCACAATCCAACCCCTCGTTATAACACCGATGAGAACTCATCGAACCTCAGTCTTTTCCAAGGGGATCTTGGAAGAGGAAGCGTAGGTACTAACAAGAAATTGACCCATGATGAGTGGCACACTATCATGAGGTACTTGTTGTTGAATCTTGATGAATGCATTCCTTATCAGAAGTAAGTTCTCAATGAGCTTGTTACATACGCCATCACTATCCTCCACCTATCAATCCGACCCCCTTCTCTCTTGTTTTTCCAAGGGAATATATTAATAAACACTGGAGAGGCAATAGGGCTCCTACCGAGCAAGAAGAAGACCATCTTCTTTGACATGGTGTGCTCGATTTTATTTCCTGGTTTCTGTACAAATGTACCATCCAAGTAACCTCATTCGGACTTTGAGATTCCACTTTGCTCCTAGGAGCGAGTAATGTAACGATCTACCTGTCCTGACCTTGCAGGCCCAGTCGGATGCGCAAATGAGTGATGAATTAAAACAGGTGGGCGGTGGCTTCTCCCGTAGGTTCAAGTCATTGATCGTTTATGATGTGAATGGCTATCACTTTCACACGAGAAGCTATGAGGAGAGTTGGCCCAACCTAAAAACTACATGCTGTGGAGCTCGTACGCCCGGCACGGATGAGAAGGACTATTACGGCATAGTTGAAGAGATATACGAGCTCAAATTTTTGGGTGCCAAAGATTTTAAGCCAGTGGTATTCAAATACCATTGGTTCGATCCTGATGTCACGAAAAAAGACCTTAAGATTGGGCAAGTCAAAATTTGACAGGATTCCAACTATAAAGGAGATGATGTCTATATTGTGGCTAACCGAGATGCCACGCAAGTTTATTACCTCCCATGGGCGTACCAAAAAGAAGAGAAGCTTGTGGGTTGGAGCCTTGTGCACTTGGTATCGCCGCGTGGTAAAGCTATCCCAAACGATGATGATTACAACTTTGACCCAAAGACAGATGAGTTCTATCAACCTGAGGGACTAGAAGGGGGTTTGGAGATAGACATTCTTTCGCTGATGGGCATGGAAGTAGACAACGACATCGATGAGGACGAGGGTGATGAGGTGCAGGATGCTAAGGATTTACGAATCCTTGAGCGATGGCAAATGGTGCGCGATGGAGTTGTTGAGGATGATGTAGATGATGATGACGATGGAGATGATGCCCGACACTTAAGAGAGCTCAACAATATTGATAGTGATGACGACAATAGTGATGACGACTACACACCAGCCATATTGCCGTTCGCGGTGATAATTTCTAATTCATGTAATACTATATTGTCATTATTATTACCTTGCACATTATGTTTCTTTATAAGTACTTGTCATTTATTTATGCTAACTATTTTAATCTTTGTCATTGCAGACACTCGACAAAATGCCGGGCGGAAGGCGGCAGCGGCCGCAATGAAAGGTCCGCTCACAGTACCAGATCCACAACGAGGAGCAGGCGATCGCCGATGACGACCCAGAGGAGGAGGTGTTGGTGGAGCCATCGACCAGTAGGGGGATGCCCACCAGCGGACGTTGCACATCGACGAGGAGGCTGCAGTTCCAGGAGGCCCCGCAAGGGGGGACAACGATGATGACGACGACCGGTGACGGCGGCGGTGGCGGTGACGACGAAGACGACGGGGGTGAGCCGACACCAGGCGAGACGGTGACACCAGATGAGATGGCGACACCAGGCGAGACAGCTTCCTCAGGTTCAAGCAGGCCCTACTAGCGCGGGCCCTCGTCGCTCCTTGACCCACGGCCGCTTCATTCCCGCCACCCGGTGATTCGACCAGTGGGTGAGACGTAAGTATCCATTGTTGATTTCACTACTTGTTCATATGACATGTTAAAAATCGAACTGCAGACTAACAGTTGTTGTTAATGACTCATGCAGTAGCTGGACGTTTATGAGTGGAGGGAGTGGTTCACGCCATATCAATGGCATCCAGGGCCTGCTGATTAGGGAGTACTACCCTGGCTTGGTCACCCACAAGGGTGAGGTACAGGCGCCCATGAGGGCACTTCTCCAGCGTCACAGACTCCAACGGCGAAACCTTGGCGGCGAAGATCAAGAGGGAGTTCAAGGTGAGTCTTTTCATCGTACCGCATTTCTCAATACTACGCATTCGTTGGACGTTCTTGAAACAATGATGAGTTCTGTGTGCAGGACTTCTTCACGTGCGAGAAGGGGAGAGAGCAGCATGCGGCGTGAGTGCAGGAGGTGGTTTGCAAAGATCATCTCAAGGACCTGTACCACGAGGCGCATCTCTAGTGCGTCATCAGCTACTACGCCGACGTGCTTGGCCAGGTGGTGAAGAAGCCACAAGTTAAGGAGATGCTACTCCAGAGGGAGACCGACCTCACCGAGGCGCAGTAAATGCAGGTAATTAAGTAGGAAACATTCATTCTGACTTCTTCCGTAAAACATTCAATTCATCTTCTGGCATGTCAAATACTTGATGTCATGCATATGTGTCCGGAGTGGTGCGACAAGTACCGGGACTGCTGGGCAGCCATTGTGCGTGAGTGGACCATGGACGCGGCGTACCAGAGGCGCAGAGAATATTGGGAGCGCCGCCTACAGATGCAAGGGGCACCACACCACCAAGGGAACCAGTCCCTCCCATTGTTCATGGAAAGATGGGTACGCTTCTGTTGATCTATTTATTCTAGCGCTCAATTGTCATTACTTGTAACCATGTTTGTGTTTTCCTTGCAGACCCAGTCGCATGGTGGGCATGTCGTCAATGAGTTCATGGGGTACGCCCTTGCTCATAAGGGCAAAGCGACGACGGCGGACAACGTCTACGACCCGGCGGACGGGCCCGACGCGTACACTAACACGAGCGTCTACCCCAAGCTCATCGAGTACACCTCCGCGGCTCGACAGCGCCATGGGGAGATGTTTGACCCCGCCACCGACCCCCTGGATACAGACCTTTTGATGAGGTTGGGAGGAGGGAAGCAGCACGGCCGGTACTGGATGGCCAACAGTGCCATCGAGTCGTCCTCTGTTCCCACGCTAAGCCAGATTCGACGAGAAGGGACCACGAGCTCCTCCGATATCCCCATAGCGCCTCGGCAGCCGAGCAACGCGCAGATGTTCTCGGCATTTCAGTTAAGTGCAGTTTTATTCGTCGTTCACTCGTTTCACACATGTACCTTGCCTTCACATACCATCTGAAATGACCTTGATTTCCACGAAGGGAAATCCACAGTGTCGGAGTGTAATATGACCATTTAAATCACATTACCCGATAACAGTTGATTCCATAATCCATACATCGAACAAAAGAGTGCAAATAAAGGGAGTTACAAAAACTTATTACATCGCCACAGGGCGGAATCAGAGTTCATGCAGCATAACAATAAAAGCTTGAGGTGCGGAAGCTATCTTCTTCTCTCCAACTTGAGCGTAGGCACGAAACCCTCAATCGCTGTACTCCCCAGATGAGTACTCACTCCTTGAACCTAAAACCAAATTTTCAGTACGATTTGTACTGGCCACACTCCCACCCTATGCATTGCTTTGTGGAAGTGGGTGCAAAAATAAGGGTATCTCAAAAGGAACCTATAAGGCTGGGGTTTCCTATGAATTATTCAAGTATATAAAACAAAAGTATAATAATCAAGTTTTAAACACAAACCCATTCCCATCATCCATCTCCATCCATATCTGTAGCATCATCTCATCTCATCACCAACACCCTCTCAGACTCTAGTCGACAAGCCAACTCCCTCTTGGCTTGCCTCAGCGGCCCGCAGCCCTCAAACTGGCTCACGGCCGGAAAACACACTCAGAGGAAGGTAGAACACTCCACTCACTAGTCCGGTGCATGCGAAACATAGGAAAGGTCCATAGCCGAAGATTCGGCATATGTATCGATCGATCAACCATACACTCTGCAAAGGTTTCACTAATCCACCAGATAACCATCATCGATGCACGCGCGCATCTAGGCAGATTCCGGGCGCCTACTGCCATAGGCGATGCCACTCTACCATCTAGCACTGGATCACTAGAACTGTGAAGAGAGCATGTATCCGCTCCCGAAGAGGATGCCATGCCATGTACCCACTCCCGAAGGGGGTGCCATGATCGTCTCGGTAGGGTGTTAGCTCCATCCCATGCATATATCTTCCTATCACTTCTCGCCTAGCAGTAGTGGCATTGACCTATCTAGCGGTTCGGCCGTCTCCCCCCCATGGAGAGCGAGTGGAAAGCAAGAGATTCCTAGGTCCGGATACCAGCGCAACAGTTCCTAGATTTGACCAAACCGGGATATCTTCATCAGGGTTTATCTTTAACGTGCTACCACGGCACCTTCATCCCGGGTTCCACCTTTCCGAGGATCACACCCAAGGACCACCATCACATCTCAGTTAGCCCGCCACAGGCTCCTCTCATGAGAATGTCCAGAACCATTCCCTGGCAAGACTTGCTCCAAAAGCTCGTCGTAGATCCTGGCTCGATCGACTCAACCCTCACCCTACTCCCTGCCGTAAGCTCCACCCCCAAACCCGGATATAACATCAACAGCTCACATGCTCAACCGAAACATCAACTCACACATCCAGCCTGGCACCCTCCAGGCCTTCCCCGGGTTCATCACGTCGCATCAAAAATGTAAGCGAGTGAAGTATAGAAATTATAAGCATAGCAGATAAGCAGGTGGCTATCATAACAGCGGGTAAGCAGGTGAAAGTTTACAACAAGGTAGGGCTCATCAAATATATACTCTATCATGCAGTCCTAGCACAGGCATAGCATTATAGCAACATGAATTTAAAGCACTAGCCATACTATAATTGTCATGCGTAATGGGATCTACGAGGTTGGGTGGTGTGTGGCACCTTCACTGACGTAGCTGTCGGACTTCTCCTGGTAGTCACTGTTGTTAGACTTGTCCTCGCTCGAGCCTGTAACAAGATTTAACGGTCGCGGAAGCGACCCCTATAGATTAGCACAAAGAACGAATGCAAAATAGAAGATCCAAATACACTCAAACATAGCCTAGATAGATAGGGCTCGATTTATAGAAAATTTGGTTATGTGGATCATAATTTTCTGAGCTCGTATGAAAAAGATATGAATTTTCAAAGATTTAACCATTTTCTGAAAAGAACAAGGGCTCGAGGGGTTACGGTCTCAAGGTCACGATCTCGAGGGGTACTGTCTCGAGGTTCAGATCTCGAGGGGGTTACGGTCTCGAGGGCACGGTCTCAGGGTTACGGTCTCGAGGGATACTGTCTCGAGGACACTGTCTCGAGGGGTATGCTCTCGAGGGCATGCTCGAAGACAGAAAACTGCTCTGCTTCGACAGCGGTGCTCGGCCGGTGATGGCGAGGTTAAACATCCGGCGAGGGGCTGCTCTAGGACTTCGCTAACTCGTGCATCGTCCTCGGGTCGTCAAGGCGAACACGTAGGCGGTCATCAAGTCAGGGGCTTGGTCCCGGCGACGTGCCTTACGTCAGACAGCGCTCGAGGGTGACAGTGCTCGAGGTGTCGACTCGAGGGTCGACGCATCGAGGTGTCAAACTCGAGGATCGGTCCTCTGACGGGTCGAACTCGAGGGTCGGTTGTCGAAGGTTCTAACTCGAAGGTCGGTTGTCGAAGGGGTCAAACTCGAGGGTCTAGGACGAGATCGGCTCAAACGCGGAGTTCTTCTTCGACGATCGACGGCGGAAGAACCCTCGATTCCTGGTGCCACAAAGGATCTCTGGCGCCATTAACCCGCCCATCGGTTTCGGGACTTCACGACGGTCACGTCGATGGGCTTCAGGGCGACAGCTTCACTTCCGTGTCGAGCTCGACGGCAGACGGTGGCTCGATGGCGACGGTGCTCGATGTACACTTCACACCGAGTCACTACAGCTCCAATTGGTGGCGTAGATGGACGGTTGGAGTCACGCAACGCCTGCTCGAGGTGCCGGCGGTGACCAAAACACACGGCGGAGTCCGCGCGGGCAGCAACTCCCACGGCGGAGCTTCGACAGGTCCTCGGTGCACGGCAACGGCACTCCAAGAGGGTCCACGGTCTCCATCTTGCCCACTCGATGCAGCTCATCACGGCGGAGCTTCCCGGCTTCTTCCTGCTCCTCGAGGGTGGTCGATGGTGGCAGGAACGACGGTGAACGACGGCGTTCTGGAGCGGCGACGTACTGACATGTCGACGACAAGGTGGTTCGGGTCGGGTCGATGCTCTGGTGAGGCAAACGCAGAGCTAGGGTGTGCACGGGGTCCGTCTCTTCAAGGCGAGCGCGGATCCGGAAACAACGGAGGTCGAGGCTCAACAAAAAGGCGACTGGGTGATCTCGCCACGGCGGAGCTTGGCGCGCGGCGATGAACTGGGCGGCTTCCATTCCAGCATCCTCCCGATGCCGTGGTCCGAGGGGCTCGGCTAGTCTCGTGTGTGTGTGCGGGTGTGTCCAGTGAGGTCGGTAGTGACCTGGGCCTACGCGCTCACGGCGGAGCGCCATGGCCAACAGCACGGCGGAGGGTTCGAGAGGGCAGCGATGGCGGTGCTCACCGACGGTCGAAGAGGATGGAGGTGCGGTACAAGTCCAAGCGGCTCCGGCTCGCGGTACTGCTCCTCCTTCCTGCCCTCGACGCAGCAGCAGCGGCTCCGAGTCGACGGTCTCCCTCCTCAGCTCCGGCGGCGGCGTCTTCTTCTTCCCCGACTCCTTCCTTCCCCTTCAGCTCTTCTCCAAATGAGGCTGGTAAGGTGAAATGGGGCTTCACCAGAGCGGTGGCGGCGATCTGGGAACCCTAGGGTGCCGGGGTGCTTGCTTTATAGGACGGACGCGGTGGTAGGTAGCAGACGGACGGCCGATCACAGCTTTGCTTGATCGAGCGGTCAAGGGATGCCCAGGTCAGCAGCTGGGGTTCGAAAAGGGTCCAGAGAACAGCGAGAGAGGGCTAGATAACGCTGGGTGTCGAAGTTCTTTATGGCGGCAGCGCTCCACTGCGGCGACAGCGCAGGTGCGCGCGCGCGCGCAGAGAATATTGCCTGCTGCCGTGGGAACTTTACGCGGGCTGGTCAGTCCAGGTGGCTTGCGGGCGCGCGTCGATGCGGGGCGACACTGGATCCAGCGGTCGAGGGAGATTGCTTAGGAGCGACGCCGGGGAACAGTGCTGACGCGAGCACGCACGGCCGGTCGGGTGACCTCAGCGGGCGCGATGACACGTGGGTTCCACTTCGAGGCCCCATCGTCAGCGACTCCTTGGCAACGGAGGCTCGGTGCGGCGCGCGGACGCGCGCGGCTCTTGCTGGGCCGTCGGCCTGGTTGGGCCGCGCAGCGCAGGGTCGAGCGGCGAGCAGGGGGGTCGAGCGGCGAGCAGGGGGTCGAGCGGCGAGCAGGGGTCGAGCGGCTAGCAGGGGGGTTCGACGGGGCTGCTCGGGCCTGCCTCCTCCTTTTCTTTTCCTTTTCTTTTCCTTTTTCATTTTCAAATATATTTTTATATATACTTATATATATATGGTGTGCTTATTTTGTGCAACAGAATAGTGAGCATACATGGCCCAAATACTTCTAGGGTATTATTCCCTTAATATTTATTTGTGAAAATAAATATTATGTTGTCATTTTTAATAATCAACACATAAACCAAATAAAGATCCAACTCACTCTTTTAATGCAACATGGTGATTAAACAAATGAAACATTAAAATGCAACATGTGAACATAGAGCATGGTTATAAGATATTAATTAATTTGCAACATGTGAATGCCATGCATGACATGCTAGGGTTGATGCATACGTAAGGGGTAGATGATGACATGTCGCACCACATCACTCAGGGTTTTGTCGAAAAAATTTTGTAGATCGAATTTTTCGGGTTGTTACACCATCAACCTTGCGGGTGTAATATTGCAGGCCCAGATCGCACAGTTGCAGGCGAACCAAGAGAACATGGTGGTGGCCCATCAGCGGCAGCTGGCGGCTATCACGCAGCACTACCAGCGTCAGATGCAGGACTTTGCCGCCTACTTCCGGGGCCTTCAGATCCCGGGAGTGCAGCAGACCGAGCTCCCTGCCTTGATCTTCGCTCCACCACCTATTCTTCCTATGCCTACTCCTATAGGGACTCCGGTGAGTATATTACCTGTTGCTTTAGCTTGTGCGGCCATCCTGCAGGTACTAATGAGATCACTTGTCCTTTGTGCGGGAACGGTCGGGTTCACGTGACCAGGTACCGCTCCTCCTCCACCGACGCAGCAGGGGCACTCCGGGCCTGCAAGCGGCCCTCTGCTTTCGCCGCCCTACTGGACGTTCCAGTCGGTGCCGCAGTCAGGGTGGTCTCCGTGGGAGCAAGGTGGGGGCTCTGGGGCCCCTGGGGACGCTGGGTCGACCTAGGTACCTCTACTGCCCGCTTGTGGACTTGTATAGATGAATTTGTCGCTCTTTTGAACTTGTGGTGAATTTGTATGGATGTAACTGATGAATTTGAAGACCTTTATGTATGAATTCGTGTTGAGACGTCATTTGATGATGAAATATGATTTTTATGTGATATTCTAGTCTATTGTGTGAATATATGTGAAATTGCATGTCTGGAATGCAAGAAAACAGAAAAAAAATAAAAAAATTTCCAGCTTTGCCGAGTGACAGCACTCGGCAAAGAATTTTTTAAAAAAAATAAAAAATCTTTGCCGAGTGCCAGGCGTGGCACTCGGCAAACAATTTTTCAAAAAATAAATAAAATAAAAATCTTTGCCGAGTGCCTGCCATGTCACACTCGGCAAAGAGTGCCGTCAGGTAGACGTCGTCCGTTACCTTTGCCGAGTGTTGGCTTGGCACTCGGCAAAGCCTTTGCCAAGTGCCTGCCAGGTGGAACTTGGCAAAGTCTCCTTTGCCGACCAATTCTTTGCCGAGTCGGCTTTGCCGAGAGCCGCACTCGGCAAAGCCTTTGCCGATGGCAAAGGTGCCGCACTCGGCAAAGGCGGCGGATCCAGTAGTGTGGTGCTTGAATCAGTGGTACTGTATATATTCCATGCGATCTTTACTTCATTGCACAGATCTAACTTTCTTTCACATCGATCTCCATTCAAACCTGTCATCTTTATGAGGCATGCATGCTGTCCACTGTGCATAGCTTGGCAATGCCAAGCACTCCAAACCACAAGAATACAAATGGTCTTTACCTATATGCTGCAACTTTTTTTCAAGAAATAAATATGCATGGGTCTTTTTTTGCGAATGGGTCTTCGTAAGCATTATATATGGAAAAAATTCTAGGCTTACAAAAAGGAAAGAAATAAGTAAGCATCTTCATAACAAATCTAAAGCCATCTCCAAGAGACTTTTCATACCTTTCTTTGAACATGGTTCTCTGATCCGCAAGCTAGTAGCGTTTACTTGAGAGACAAATGACATTGGATGGTCCTGTCTCTACTTTCTCGCGCTGGACTTCTTATTTTGTGCTTGGTTGAGCAACGACACTACATCAACCACCTTTTCTTATTTCTTATAGGGAATCCAAAAAGTAGGCTGGGAGAATGACATATGGGACCCAACTAATAAGATAAGAATACCCACACACACCCGTCCCACCTAGGATGACTCTATCCCACAGTTTGTTTTAGCATAGTTGCACCTAAGGGATTTTGCATTGGATCTGAACCAAACACCAATAGCACTAGAACTAGATATATAATGTCCATTCTCATTTGGCCCCTCTAACTAAATAAGAGTTAAAATATTGTTAAACAGATATTGTACCATGACGTTCATTTTCTGGAGTCATCTGTTCACTATTTTCTGCTCAGTGGATAGGTCACCCAGCACCGTCTCCCTCTCCCTCCCCTAGGCAAACATCCAACTCATGGCGTGACCCACATAGGCTTGATGTCCCGGCCACCAACTCCTCATAATCTCCCATCCTTATGCTTGGGACCTCCAGGAGATGGTCATGCATATGCCCACAGTTGGGTGCGAGCAAGGGTTTACACTCTTGATAATTTTTAAATATTGATGGTCACTTATAAATAGGAATATTAAAAATATTAAAAACCTAACATTGACACAATAAAAATTTGGATGAAAACTTATTAATATTGAATCCCTTAATTCATAGAGAAAATCATGGAAGATATATGTCTAACCCTTCGATATAAAAAACAGTCTAGAATATTATAGAAATTTTAGGATACAACACTTCAGAGCTTGGCGCATCGCCAGAAGACAAAAGAACTATGGCGGCTTGGAAAGCAAAAGGAAGCGTGAAAATAGCATAGGTTTTTAGAGCTAGGATACCATAGTAGTTTTATTCACTTATTTTGGATTGGTGCACGTTTATAGGACCAAATTCTGGTGGGCCCAATTCATGTTCACAAAATTTATGACGCGCACAAGCTAAATATTGGCCCGTGCCAACTATACATTTCAGAATTATTGGTTTTGTATAGGTGAGACTTTAAGCCCTAAAATTGAGGTTGTTGGACAACGCCGGGGTTTGAGGCTTACGCCACCAACAAGTCTTCCCTCCTCCTAGCATTGGAGTTGGGGAGAGGGAGGCTGCCTAGTGAGAAATGATTAACTTGTCCTTCTTGAAATTGATACTGCAACTGAAATTCAAATTTGTTTGAACTAATACTACGCATATTATTGCAAAGGTAAGACAATTGGGGTGTGATTATTTAAGTTAGACAAAGGAAAAGGTGTGCTTGACCCACACAAACTTAGTGGTCTACTTCACTTGCTTGCCTATGAACCTAAGTATTATATATACCCCTTAAACTATTGAAAACACTCCAAATAATCATTCAAGACGGTTTTGATTGTGGGCGTGCCAAATTATAAATCTACATAACCCCCTACTAGGGCTGGATATGGAGCCAGCTTGGCTCGTTAGTTGCTTAGCTCGTTATAGCTCAGCTCATTATGGCTCGACTCGTTATGACTTGTTATATAAATGAGTTAGAAAGCTTGCTTGTCTCGGCTCGTTAGTGGCTCAAGCTAGCTCAGTTGGCTCGTGAGCCAGACCACAAAAACATATACATAACTATAGTAACTGCAAATCCAAAAAACACATCAAATGCATATTTTAAATGAAATAAATAAAATACAAATGAATTTTATAATAGAAAATATAAGAATGCAATCATCCATGACCATGATCCATCATTATCCGTCGATCAATTCCATCATTAGTTGATTGTGGCCCCTTCTATATCAAGGGTTGACCATATAACTTCCTCATACTATTCCCAGTCAAAATCAAATGCAAGATGGTTTCAATGTAGATACCAATACTTCACATGATCCTTACTTGCTTTGCTCTCTAGGAACACTCCAGGGAATCAGATGTTATACTGATGCAGCCACACCTCCTGATCCCCTCCATTATACTAAGCCCAGGTCTGCAAGTCTCGGAGTGGCCATTATAAACATAGAAGCACAACCGATGCAGATGATATACATCAAGGCGGTGTTGGATAATACAACTTCGGTGCTAATGGCTGAAGCAGCTGCACTAGCCTTTGCATCACTTGTCACTAATCGCCTTGGCTTCCATCATGTTACCTTTCTATCAGAAAATCAACAGATGGTGCATTTTCACAATGCTCAGGACCAAGTCAACCCACCAGATTGGAGAATCAAGCACTACAAGGAGACCTAGCATTAGTGACAAAATGATGTGGAGAAATTTATGTTTGCCACAAATGCTTGTACTATTTGTGACAACACTAGTTTTCGTCACTATTATGTCGGTTATTAGTGACAAAATACTAATTTGCCACAGGAAATATCTTTAGTGGTAAAACATTGTTTTGCCACTATTTAGCAATATATTTGTGGCAAAAGAATATTTACTTCACTAATATGTCATTATTAGTGGCAAAATAAATTATCGTCATAGGACACACAATTAGTGAGAAAATATTGTGGCGAAATTTAAATTTACCACTGGCTACAACAATATTTGTGAAAAAAACTAGTTTTCGCCACTGTTGTGATCGTTATTAGTGAAAATATTAATTTGCCACAGAAAACATCTTTAGTGGCGGATTTAGTTATGCATTTATTGTGACAATATTTTTCCCCACAAGATATTATATTGCCACATGGTTCAAGGTTAGTGAGAAAACGTCGTGGTAAAATTGTATTTTGCCACTATTTATATTATCTTTTTATGGAATGTGGATGCAGGGAAAAAAACAAAACTTTTGTCTCAAAAAGATAAGAAATATGGGATTTGGAACCAGGCCCTCCATCCTCAAAAGCACGAAGCCACACCACCCAAACTACAAATCTTTTTGTTCATCAGAGCTACGCAAACATATATATATGTGTATTATTAAAAGTATAGTAATTTTCCAAACCATTCACGCTTGCGGCCTGGAGTGCAAGGCCACGTGGCGACTCAGCCTGGTCCGTTCATGAGGCCACCAATCTGTAATAACACAGTAATTTTTATTCTTTAATCTGTAATCAAATTCTGTTATGAGTATTTCTTTCCCGTACTAACTCTAAATAAAATGATTCTTTTTTCTATTTTCTTATTAAGTCAGGTTGACATCGATTCTGTGTCAAATTCTTTTTTGGTGGGAAAATTTGATTTCAAGTTCTCATCTTTTAAGATTCAATTTTTTTAAGTGTTCACGTGATGTTGAAAGGATAACTGAACAATAATAAAGTTGTATATCATGATGATACCTATAAGCTTTTAGTTGATAATATCTTTATTTAAAATCATCTACTGCATCTTATTCCCAAATAGACACGTCTCTCATAATGTTATAAACAACTATGTGAGGGAGTATCGGTTTGTGAACAATATATAGCTACACATCATTGAAATGATTTGAAATTTTTACTACAAGCTTATACACCCATAGTGCACCCACAAGGCAATTTTTAGGATTTTTGGGCCACTTTACTATATTATTACTTTTTTACAAAGCCACTCAGAAAATCACTTAAATCTTAGCAAATAACAAATCACCTCAAAAATCATGCCAGAACCACCAGATCCATATCTACGTTCAAGATCACGCGAGCTGACATTTATATCCAGCCAGTGTATCCAAACCCTAACTCTTTCACGTCCTTCCCTTTTCCTCCCTGTTACACAGCAGATGTGGTGGCGGCGGCGCACACCCCACGCTCCCGTGGGCTCCTCAGAGGAAGAGCTGGATCAATTGCTGACATCGCCGCTCGCCGCGCGGCCATAGTCTCTGTGGGCGGCGGCGCAGTCCTCGACAGTCAGCTCGGGAGCGTCGTGGGGCCTCTCGGCCTCGATCCGGGCAGCATAGACTGCTGGCCCGGCTGTTGGAGCGCGGGGCCGCTAGGCTCTCTTCGCCTTTGCGCCGCTCCAAAGCTGCCCGTCGTCCGCGAACCAGGGCCATGTATGTAGGTGTGGCGGCAGCCAGCCGCGATGGTCGAGCAGAGATTACTTCGTGTGCGCCCTGCTCGGACCTGTGGATGAGCTTCCGTTCTCCGCGCAGCCGTGGGTGGTGTGGCTCAACCGCTCAAGAGCCGACGTATCCAGCTCAAGGTGAGGGAGGTCACACCATGCTCCTCAGCTGTTTGTTGTTCTTCCCAAGTGGAAATTGCAATGTTAGCTACTGTGTATCGAAGGTGTTAGTCACTTAGTCTTAGCCAAGTGCTAGCTCTGAATATTGCACATCCAGTTCATGTTTCAGTTCAGATTCAAACCTTCGTTTAGTTTTCCGGATTTAGTATGAACTGAATCATACTTTTAGTTATGTGCCTGACCATCAGTTCTCAAACTTAAGGATTATTTATTTACTCGCAGATTGATCATCTGGATCGAGAGATGTTGGCTGGGAGGAGTATCTGAACAACAATTGGGACAGGGCTATTGTCGTTGAGGAGACAGCTAGTTTCTCTGCAAGCTGTAGTGATGGTAACTGAAAACAAGAGTTCCATTCAGTTTTCTTCTTTTCAACATGAGTGTCTTGTGCGTAGGGCCATAGTAGACCAACTAGTTGATTAGTCAGTTTTCAGTATGTCCACATACTAGTTAATTAGCAATTTAGAGCTGTTACTACAATTTACACAATCACCCTTAAATTGCTGTTTTCCTTTCTCATTCGCAGTTCTTGAATCATGTTTAGCTGTGAGCCTGAGACTTATGTGTCTGATTAGTTCAAGATCAGTTTTCAGTTTCCATTCAGTCTATTCTCAGATTGCAGGTGCAAATTGAGGCTTTTGAACAGCGTGAAGTTGCAGCTCGAGCATGTGCAGATGCTGCTGAGCAATGAGCACAAGCTTTGGAAGGCCAAGTCTTGACGGTGGTCGAAACAAATGCACAGTTACAAGAAGAGCAGCAATCCCAACGTGATGAGCTGAGTTCTGTGTCAAATACAAAGTGGAGAAGTTGCTCATCTAGTGATAGAGCAACTTGATCAACAAATGGCTGATTTCTTGCACGCATTCGGTCTGGTGCTTCATAGTCTCCACCATAGAGTTTAATACCTATAGTTGAATAAATTATTTGGGATTTGAAAGTAGTGTGTGAGTTATTTTGAGAGTTCTAAGTGTTATTATTTTTGTGTATTACTGGATTGCAACATTATCATGATTATTAAAGAATTATTGAAATAAATACGGTACACATTTGTGAGAATTGTATTGGTACATATTTGCTGATTCATTTTTTGTCACTACAACATGGTTGATAATGATAATTGTGGCGATCAACTAGACACAATTGCAACAAAACAGTGAGAACAAATATTGACATAGTAAACCTATATAATGGCGAAACATTGGTCACTGGTACGTAGTCTTTAGTGACTACAATTTGTCACTTTTATAATGGTAACTGTGATAACCAAATTGCAACAAATTCTATGTAGCTGTGGCAATTACTATCACCACTAAAAATATTATTAGTGGCATTTATTTTGACACTAATACATATGTTTTTGTGGCAACGAATGGGGCCACAAATGGCCACGCTACTAGTGGCAGTGCAATTCATCACTAATGAGTATGGTCATTTGTGGGAAACAAAAATTCATCACTAAAGTATCTGTGAGGCCAGTATCTGGGAAAAAAATTCGGTGAAGGCAAGCTGTAGCGACGCACCCTGCAGGCCTTCACTCATCTCTTGACACATCAGCGCACAGGCCCACAGCAGCCGGAAAGGTCGTGGCTCTATTTGTTGTGAGGCACATCGGCTTGCTATCTGGCTGGCTCTCCATTTGGCTTGGCTCATCCGATAGAATAGAAAGCTAAAGCTAATTATTGCCGCAAATTACGTGGGAGAAGGCCACGACTCCAACATCGTGATTACGAGAGCGCCGCCAACGACACCGAGCGGTTGGAGTTCTCATCTGCATCTACGGCGTTTGTCGTCGTCGTTCACCGGCAATCTGATTAGCGGCGCACGATCCTGACGCCTCACGGCAGGAGCCACCGGTCAGGGCACCCTTGCTGCTGCAATACATGGAAGACAATCCAGCCTTCAGTGTTGTCGCTGATGATGTTGTGGCCGTAGATAATTTTGCAGACGCCGATGATTCTCCGTACACCATGAATGCAACATAGGTAGTGGATATGCTATTATTTGTGTAATGTTTTTATAATTGATTACCGCAAAATGTCAACATATGTTCTTGCTAGGAGAACATCCATACATGCACTACACCCATAGAGGCAACATCAACAATGCACGAGACTGTATCAGGTGTGCACTTGACTAAAACCATGGCACCACAAGAAGTTGAGGTATGAAATGCAACTCATTTTCCATGTGGCAGATTTTTTTCAGAAACTGAAGGCAACTTCATTGAAAAGTGGAATGAATTGTTGAAGGAATACAAACTTGAGGATAACTCATGGATGCAAAACTTGTATAGTTTACGAGCAAAGTGGGCTGCTGTATACCGTGACTCTTTCACGGTAGATATGAACTCAACTCAAAGGAGTAAAGGAATGAATAATGTCTTCGAGAAAAGATTTCATCGAAAATTCGGTCTTTCAGAACTACTGATAGAATGTGAGAAGGTTTCAAATAGTCTTCGTCAAAATGAGTTGGATGATGATTTTAAGTCACGTAACAAGACCCCAGTTATTTACATCCCAAATTTACCCATGTTGAGGGCTGCAGCTGAATCATACACAAGGAGGATGTACTCAGAGTTTGAGGAAGAATTCAAAAGATAATTCACATTGTCTTGTAATTTAGTGCAGACCGAAGGGACAAACTTAACATTCATGGTTACATATATGCAGTCTGAATGCGACAGTGGTATTCAATATTATAGATTCCACCATTGCATGTTCTTGCAAAAGTTTGAATGCATAGGTACGTTTTGCACATTTTAATTTACAATATATATTGCACTACATCTACTGAAAATATCTTCAATGATATTTTATAGGTCTGTTGTGCAAGCATGCACTCAGGGTCCTCAATATGAATGGAGTTTACAATTTACAGTCTCAATATATAATAAATAGATGGACAAAATATGCAAAAAGAGAATTCTATATCGAAAAACAAGGAAGTCAGAATGAAGATTTGAAAACACATGCTGCTCTTATAGCTCGAAATGCGACATCTATTGCTTTGAAATGTTCAGTTTCAAAAGAACTCCTTGATGATTTCCAAAAAACTATAGAAAAGTTTGACTTAGAAGCAAATGCTCGCCTAAGGAAGATGTAAGAAGAATCCAATGATGCTCCACTAGTTGTGAATCAATGTGACGGTGACACTTTAAACGGTACAATAAGTTTTAGAGTTCCCCAAGTGGTCAAAGGCCCAAAGAACTCAGGAAAGAACAGCAAGAAGAAGAAAAATACTAATAAGAAAGGTACAGATAGTATCCATTCTATTAAATTTTCCCCATTATGCCTACTTGTATAGTAATTATTTTATTTCTTAATTACAGGACAGAATGGGATACAGGAGAAGATCCAAAAAATGGTACAGAAAAGAGAGATGGAAGTCATAATCCAAGTACACTGATCATAATACATGACTTAGGCTCATTATTTGTTTTCCATATTTACTTACCTACTAGCAGTTGTTATTAAAAAATAATATTCTGTACACAGGACCTTCATGCTGGTACCATTGGCAATAGCACTGCAATCCAAGGTGGACAAGCTAATGCCACAATACCGTTGTTTGCGACTGCAATCCAAGGTGCACAAGCTAATGCCACAATGTCGTTGTTTGCAAGTGATATGTATGAGTCATCTTCGAACATTTCAGCTCCTTTCTTCTAAGGTGGACTCACTGGTCTTCTGCTCGGAGTTGAACAAGATGCCACACTGTCCAAATCTGCTAGAAAGTTACACTTCAATGAATAATAGTCATATTTGGTCCCTCAATTGTATCATTTTAATTCTAGTTCGGATTAATAGAACTCTGTAAGACATAGTTGCATTCTTGTTTGAATTTTAGTCGTCAACATTCAGTATCATTTAGCATACAAACATTCAGTCATCAACATTCAGATGATGTGCTTGAGAAGACCCTTGCTTTTGGATATCAAATATAGTAGTAATCCGTACTGAATACATCTATACAAGGTCATTGCAGACAATGAGTTGCCAATCCTTTTCTGCTAAGAAAACAGAACTTATCAATTTTAAAAGAAGCATCCACATACATGCCTTTGACTGCAAACCTGGATCCTATAATCAGTAGGAACTTTCAGACTACAAAGAAGGGATACAATCATCAAACAACAGTCCTATACAGATGCAGTCGGAACGCGCCGCTGCTGGGGCTGGGCGGCATGTCCGACATCCTCCGCCGGAACTGTTGGGGCTCATCACGTTTGACATCCTCCGCCTGGGCGGCATGTCCGACGCTGACCTCCGCGGGCATGACTGATCTTCACCCTCCCTTGCCTAGTGGTGCGGCGGCGGGGATTCGGTCAGCTTTGGAGCGTGGAATCTTCAGTTTTCCGGTTCCCATCTAATCTAACTCTGCCTACTCGGGCTATCGTGCAAGCCGAGCCGTAGCTTTGCAGCGGAGCCGATGTGCAAACGGAAAGCAGCAGCGAACCAGCCCAAACCATACCTAGCCGTGGGATGTACTGCAGGCACACGTGGCTCTCATCCGCGCATGGTCTGCACAGACGCGTCGCTACAGCCGGCCTTCGACCAATTTTTTTGGGTATCTGTGGCGACTTGTGGCGATTTAAAAAGTCGCCATAGAGACTGATTTGTGACGAAAAAAATAAACATTTGTGATGAAATTTTTCGCCATAAAACCCCTTTGCCCTTGTGGTGAAGTACTTTACTCAAATCTTATACAAGTATACATGCCAAAGAGAATCAAGAATTTACGGGATTCAAAGGGCTCAAAATCAAATAACTGATGAACTTGCTAAACAGGCTTTAGTTCAGTCACATAACCCTGTTACTACCTGTCTTAGTGATGTTCATGATCAGTGCACTCTTCTTGAGGCACTAACCTTAAACTCTGAAAGATAGCTAATAGCAAGTTGCCGTTAATAATAATATATTTGTTTCTTGTCAAAAAAAAAAACTTCCTCAACTATAAAACTGATATTTGTTACCCTTAAAACATCTATATAGTTACCCCAAAGCCCATTGGCTTCTGTCCCTGTCCCAACTCCACATGCTTCACCTTACTCTTTCCAGACTTACGCCACTGCTATGAGCACCACCCTGTCTCTTGCGCTCCATCATAGCACTCCTCAACAACGTTGAAGGCAAGCATTCTACTCGTTGGATACAGTGTCCATAAAACCTTCTACGATATCATATTTTATAGTTGTGGGGTTATGCAATGAACCCATATTTTGTTAGGGGGTTATATACACTTCGCCGTAATTCTCCTCATTCCATCCTCAATCTTCGATTCACGTGCTCCAGCATTTCCTGGCCGCCATTTTCGATATGCATCTCTTGAAGAACCATGGCGTTCTCAGCAAAGAACTTGGCCAGTTGAACTCCAAGGCAGTTTGGCTCATCCATACAAAAGCGTAACCTCACTCTCTCAAGATGACTCTGCAGGCAGCTGAATGCACGCTCACTAGTCAAGCCAGGGATGATACAGTAACCTATGGCTGATAGTTGTCACCATTATCTACACCTAATGAAGCCAGCGATGTCCTTCTGCGATTCCTAAAGCCATTAACAGACTTGTCGTAGTCCACTCCAGCTTCCTTGTCTACAGAAGACGGCATCATAGTTGGACGTAGCGGTACTTCAACGTTAATGAACTTGAGCCGGAGGTCACGAACCATAGGACAGCAATGGAGCAAGTCTGCTAGCAGCACCGTTGATGTCCCGAGTCTGGGATTATATTTGGCCTCTACACTAACCGTTAGATGCGACTGTACATGGCCCGCCTTGACCCTGCGCCTGCCGTGCTTGAGGCCAATACGTGCGTGCGTCCTGCAGCGTGATTAATTATGGGTCTACAGGTGCGTGCATAAGCTGAGCAACTCTAACGATTTTGTAAATGGGCTTGGCATTTTTGTTTTTATAAAAAAAGTCTGAAAATCTCCTTTCCAACGATTTGACAAATGGGTTTGGTATTTTTATTAACTTGACAAAAATCTGGGATGAACTCGCATATATGCAAGCTCACGATCAGCTTGGCATCTCCTCTCGCGTGCTACTCCCGCGCACGCTCTTCCCTCCCGTGCCGTCGGGTTTCCTTCCCGCAAAAACTAGAAGGAGTCGACCTCGCGGCGCCAGACCTTCCCATGAAGCTGCACGAGGACCTCGAAGGGATCCCGACTTGTTCTTCTCGGGCGGCCATCATATTCATCAACGTAGCTAGAGTTCAGGTACTCCATGATGCAACCTATCAAATGATGGTATATGGTTTCCATTGTTGCTAGCTAGGGTTCTGTGGGGACGCCGGGATGGACTTTGTGCTATCGATTCCCAAAGAGTAGTCTTTCCTTCTAGAATTCGGAGCAGGACTCGAAGGTTGCCTAGCGACGACATGAAGCACGGGCCGTGACGCTACAAACTAGCGGCGTGCGTATGGAAGGACCTACGAGAAGGAACTGGTGGTGCGCGACCAACAACGACACGCGAAGGAAAGGTACACGCGATTGATTTCCAGCAAAAAAAAGAAAAAGTCCGGGAATTAATGTGTGGGTCTACAATTTTTGTTTTTGCCAAGTCTATAATGGGGAACCGTTGAAGATTGACCCTTTTTATCTTTGTCAAATCAGTTTGAGAGTTTGCAAACTTCATGTTTTGCCAAACAAAAAATACAAAACCGTTGGAGATGACTGTTGGGACATGGTCCCGAACAGAGAGAGTGGAAGCGGAGTCAGGCGATTAGGGTTTGTGGAGGACCCCGACGGAGAGGTCCCCGACGGAGGTCCCTGACGGAGGTCCCCGACAGAGGTCCCCGACGGAGGTCCCGACGGAGGTCACGACAGAGATCCCGGAGGTCTCGGAGGTCCCAACGGAGGTCGCCAGGTGACCAACTGAGGTCTCTAGGAAACCGGCGGAGGTCTCTGCCATCGGCGCACGGCGTAGACTCGGGGCCCTAAGGTTACCTTAGGGCATTAGAATGAACGATACGAGAGTAGTGATCGGAACTAGTGTCTGGGGAAGGGAGAGAGAAGCCTCCTCTTGCCCTCCTTCTCCTGGTATTTATATAGGCAAGCGATAGTTTACAAGCGACCCCCTGGAGGAGGTGAGATTGACGAGTGACTACCCTAACCTCTATTGGGCCTCTTCTAGGGGGATTTGGCCCATAAGCATATGGGCTCCCCCAACAATGACCAACTAGTAGAGAGGGATATGGGCAAGTAGGGGCTAGTGAGAGAGGGCTAGCGAGAGAGTTGTATATATGATATTTGATATGTATGAATAATTTGGTATATACTTCTCTGCTATCTGTAATTTATAGAAATAATTTGTAAATTTTTTTGAATAATTTGGCATATATGTTTCTTATAGATCTGCAATCTACAAGGAATTTCTAAATTACATACATCACTATGTCTAATAAATTACACTGAATAAATTATTATAAATATAGTAATAGAGCGGTGTAAATATAGCTATGTGACAGTGTAAAATCGGGTTATTGAGAGAGCGTAAAGCAACCGCATGTGGACTAACCTAAGCTGAATAGATTCGCACGTCATCAGAGAGTAACCAATCCGTCAGCATCAATCCTCATCTGGCCTGCCGTTTGCCGTAACGCGCGACGACGGATGTTGAGCGGAGTAGCGTCCGTAAATCTCGATGAGCCGTCGCTCCCTGAATTGCCTTGCGAAATCATACCACGATCGGAACAGGTGTGGGTTGGGCCGGATCGATGTGGACGCAGGAGCGGCAAGCCTGCGCTGCGCGCCCCGTGTGCCCGCCGCAGCCTGGTGCGGATGCTTGTGCCCTTGCCCATCGGGAACGTTTGGGATATAGACCTGAGGGCACAATCGAGGGGTCTAATTGCAGCGAGCACGGAAGCAGTGCAGGGAGGTAAATGAAAAATATACTAGAGAACTTTGTATACCACAGCTTAAGTTTCCATGTTTTCACCTACTAATGAGTTTGCACTGTATATTATGTACGCATTGTTGTATAGGTGCTAAAAGACATTATATCCCTTTAAAACATCTCATTGCATAACATCTTATGTAATTGGTAACATACACAACATCATCGTTGAGAGGTTAATATGGATGCCGAGGAATCAGATTGCTACCGAGGGACAACACTAGCCAGAAACAGATCATATCATGTAGGATGTCGCTAATGTTTTCTTTGGTGGCAACAGTAGTGGTGAAGAAGATGGTGACGATAACAAATTAACATAGCTATTCGTGGCATTATTCAAAACCCTCAAAGTTAATTACGAAAGGTATAGAGACCCTAAATAAAGCAATGAAAAACCTTTATACGAAAGAGTCAAAGAGTTGTACCGGTGTTAGATGGTATTTTGATGTGTTCTTTTTTTTAACGAAATTATACAAAGCTTGATAAGGTTGGTTTGATGTTAGCTTTAATGATTTGATGCATCTTCTAGCAAATTTAGAGTGAGAGAGAATAAAGTGCCTAAAACTATGTACCATGCAAAGAAATTAACTAGTTATCAAACTCAGGTTGTGAGAACAAAATCAGACGTACACCTTATGTGTATCATGATTAATTTCCACACATACAGCAACACCATAAGTGAACAACAAAACGATTTATTAAATATATAAGCGTTCTTTATTATGAGTTTTCCGCACATAGTTTTCTCATAAAAGGCCTTTCATGAGGCAATATCAATACTATTTTTCCATCGGGGTTTTTAAAGGGTATATTCATTTCTCCCCGAATAAGTTTTTGAGAGTGTTGTAAAGTGAATGGAATGAATAAAGATTTGGGAACAACTATCGTGATCATTGATCTCTCAGGATATATACTCCCTCCGTATCCTAAATAGAGGACGTTCTGGCGCTGAGGCCGGGTGCGGCAAAGGCTATCGAGGCGGGCTTTGGACGCGAATACCCCTGGCACGCACGCCGCCCGTCCGAACTCCGAAGGGATTCCATTGCGTCTCCTCGGCATTAATCACGCCGCCCGTCCACGTAGGTCTCCTCGATTCAACACGCTCGCCTCCCTTAGCCGCCCACAGCTGGAGAACGGCGGCGCGCGGGTGCTGGTCGCCGCGGAGGATGTCACGCCGTGCAGATTCAGCGTGCGCGAACGCCCAAATTCGCGAGGGCAGGGCCTCCAGGTGCTGCGCCGCCACCCTTCCTCCGCCACCGTCGACCATCCTGCCGGAAATCGACCGGCCCGTGCTGCGTCTGTTCCGTCCCGACGAGAGGAAGAAGAAAAGGAAGAAAAACATAATTTTATTTCACTTTCTGGGTCTAGATGCAAAAGTGTTAGACAAAAGGATTTTAAGATTTGGGCTCAGTTGATTTTCGAAAAGTAGGGGATCCTTGTAACACCTCTGGTGTTATATTAACTAAAACATGTCATGTCATCATATGCACTGCAAAGCATTCATGTTTAAGTCAACCTTAATGTGCATCAACTAAAATAAGATTACATTTCATAGGTTGATTGAGCTTCTGTAATGTTTTGTCACATGAAATGATAAAACCCTATTTTCGAATGTCATCGCAAATGCTTAGTTTATACTCTATGTACTTGAGGTGTAAACTGTGTTTACACTAGTGTCAAGCATAGTGTATAAGTCTAAGTCCAACCCTAAAAATGATTTCCATATTTGAAATTAAATTTGGATTCCAAAGCTTATTCCCGAGTCTGGCTATTCAAATTTAAATTCAAATTGGAAATGCTATAAAAGGTTTTTCAAAAGTCAACTTGGTCAACCAAGGGTGTCATTGGGTCCATGACCTAAAAATATCCTTGGATGATGTTTGTGATCACTAATAACCAACCAATTAAGTTAGAAACCAAAGTGAGTTTAAATTCTTTTTCAAAAACCCTTTATTTCAAACCTAGTTTTACCCTCTTTTCTCTAAGTCAAAATCTATAAAGAATATGGAGATATTCTAAAAAGACAGTTTATAGATCTTGACAAGAGCTACAAAGTTGGTATACAAAGTTTTTCAAGTTTCCAAAAGGAATTTCAAATTAATTTGAAAATACAGTTTCCAGCATTTATCCCTTTTGATTTTAAAACCATAATTCAAAAATTATACATAATTTGAGAAAACTTTGTATATGAAAAATGTTTGGTTCGACAAGCTCAACATTTCATAGTTTTGAAGATTTTCAAGTTTTGTTGAAAAATCAAAAGTAATTTCAATTACTTGTTTCTAGGGTTTTATCCCCTTTTCAAATCTGAATTCAAATTTCAAAATCTAGACAGAATTTGAGGGTGCTAGTTAAAGGAAAAGTGTAGCTTTTGAAAAGTTATGCAAATGATATTTTTGGAGATTTTCAAGTTCTTATACAAATTTTAGAGTAATTTGTATTTTTAAACCGATGGCATTTCTGTAATTTGTGCGAACAGTAACTAACCCTATCGGCGCCCGCCATGGTCGGCTTCTCATCGCGCGCCGCCGACCACCGCCGCACCTTCCCGGCCACCCGAGCGCTCTCGGACACGAGAAACTTCACCGTCGTCGTGTCGCTCACTCAAGCATCGTCTTCATGCTATAAATAGCGGTCGGACGCCGTCGTTTTTCTTTCTTCTTCTTCCCGCCACCGTCGCCGACGACCTCGCTCCGCCGCCCGAATTCGCCGCCGACGCTCCACCTCTGTCCAATTACTCTTGCCCAAGGCTCCGCCACTTCCTCACGGTCCTTTTGGGCCAGTTCATGCTTGCTCTCCTCACCCGAGCTGCCCATACGCCGCCTTCTTCTCCGCGGCCGACAAACCGGGCCGCTGCGCCATCACCGCCGTTTGCCGCCGCCAAAGGTGAATATATTTTACCTTTAACTCTTCCATCGTGTTCTCCGTGTCACCTTGCACCTCATGCGCACCTTGGTTTGAGCAGCGCATCGCCGGAGACCACCGTGACGTTGTCTTGCCATCGGAGCGCCGCCGCCGCCATCACCGCCGTCGACCGCAGCTCAACCCAACCACTCCGGACCTCCATTAACGTGCGCATCAGCGCCGTGGTGAGCTCCTGCATCTATCTGTGCCATCAATTTCATCAATCCCGCATCACAGCCGCCGGCCACCGTGGCTCGCCTCCGGCACGGCCATGCCGCTCCGCCGCGCTCGTTGCTGCCTTGGCCAGGGACCATGAAGTGCCATCATGTAGTTGTCAAACTTGTCCGTTTAAGTGCCCTGCGTGAGTCCGTGTGGTCGCCGTCACCGGAAATCGCTCCGGTGAGCGACGCCGCCGCTCCCGAGCTCCGCCGCACCGCCATTGCCGCCGGCGTGCATGTTGCCATCGCTCCGCCATTGCATTAGCCTGTCTGTTGGATGCGCCGTGTCAAGATGAGCAAGTAGGAGAAAATCCCATCACTGGAAACCTCACCGACGGCGAGATATCGCCGGTCAACTCCGGCGGGGTCGACTGTTGACCCGGGAGCACTGTGTCGATTTTTCTTTTTTCATTTTTAGAAAATAATTTAAATGCTATTTTCTTTGAAAATTCATAGTAATTCATATATAGCTCCAAAAATTCTGAAAATTCTTGTGAATGTTCTTTATGATGTCATCCACCTAGGAAAAATATGAAATGCCAACTTTGAATAATTTTTGCATATGTTAAAATTAGCCCTTTTAATTGAAAAATGGACCTTCAATGATTTTTAATAAAAAAAATAATTGGCTTTTAATTCTGAAATTTGTTTTGCCATCTAATTAGGCTAAGAGCTTTCTAAAATAAAATTTTGGACTTAATTTGATAACTTTAATTTTTATGCCTTTATTTAATGCTTTTAAATAATTAATTAACCCCTTTTAGTTAACTTAATCATTATAGTATTTGTTTGACTTTGGGATTGATTGATGACCTTGGGTCATTAACCCTAATGACCTTTGGCACTTTAATTAATTGTTTGTGTTTACCTTAATTATATCATTTGGGCTTCATCAACGTTATTTTATGTGTTTAATTAACCTCTTAAATGGCTTAGTTAACCCTAATGAGTTATATAAGCGAAATTTTGTTAGCTTGCAACTTTATCGTGAAGAAAAGTTATACTCGATCTCTTAATCTGATCATGCACTCATCAAGCATCATGTTTACTATTCCATCATGTTGAAGCATATTAATTATCGAATAGTTCCCGTTAACGGAGAGTTAACGTTATCGCCCAGATCCGAAGGACGAGCAGATTCAAGAATCGGGAGTTGATCCGGAATTCGAACCCGTCTACCCCGAACATCAAGGCAAGCCCCGGATGCATTCAAACCCTATTCTATTTATAAAAGTTTTACCGCTTCAGCTCTGATACGTTGCATTAAGTGATAGGAGTTGAGTGAAAACCCACAAATTGCATTACCTGTCTTATTTCCTTATTCCTTGTTACCCGCTCTAGAAGATGAGTAGTAATGCTTAGCCCTGCTTATTTATTTAATTGTTCAAAGGTAAAAGAATGAAAAAGATGAGATTGGTTTTTTTATTGAAATCTTGATAATAGTAATAAATCGAGTCCAGACGGCGAACTTGCACTGGGAATGGAGTTCCTCTGTAGTGTTCTCGTCTGTTAATGCCCTAAGTCCCGTCCGTTGGTGAACTGGTGATATCGAGAATTTAGAAATCCACATGCATAAAGTGGTATATGGATGGTTGGAGCCGAGTATATCATGGAGTGACCTAGCGTGGAGCCAGAGATCCCATCTGTGTCATAGTGTGTTTTACTGTGGGGTTTAAGTTCCCATGTATCTCGGTACGCTGGGCCTCAGAGCTCACGGGTGCCATGTGGTGATATACGGCTGCGGTTGTTATCCCGGTATATCGGTTACCTGGGGTGCATCGGAGTTAAAGTCTCCGGTACTTCCAGTGACCTAGGTCCCAGCTGGGTATAAAAATGGATTCGAATCGCCGTTGCTTCTCGGAGAAGAAGACTCGATCGGTGTTCATCATCGTAGTAACAACTTGAACAAAAATTAAGGATCAATAATGAAGTTGGTTGATAATGGAAGTTAGCCCAAGCAACCTCTCTTTCTATAAAGCTTTTCCGAAAAATTTCTTATTCCCTACAGACCTTACCTTGTCCCTCTAGCCTGCATTTCTTGAGTCTCCACCCTTCTCTTTCGTCGGGTCAGTCTTGTTGAGTACTTTTGTACTCAGGGTTTGTTAAACCCTTGTTGCAGGTGAGCCTCATGGGCAGGAGTGTTTTGCATCCTGCTGCATGACAATCGTCGAGGAAAGCGACGACGAGTAAAGAGGTTTAGCTCTTGGGCAGAGCTTACTATTTGGTTTTGTAATAAGGCTACCTACTGCTACTCTACTACTATTATGGTTTGTATAGTTTAAACTTATGGTTGTAAATATTTGAAACTCAGAGATTTGTAAACTTATGTTATTGTAAGTCTTCCGCTGTTTTACTCCGTTGTATTTTATTTATATTAACTGTTGTAATACTACAATGTCTCTCTACAATGATTGATCCTGCTCGGAGAATCGTGGATGATTCGGAATTTACCCGACAGACTTTTTAAATTGTATGGAATACAGTCATGATTATTTGGAGTCTGTTTAGACAATAATCATACGTGTGGGCCATATGATTTAGGAGGTTCTGCCACAATCCTCAATGCAAAGTTTGTTAGAATCGTAAAAATCCCGCAAAAAGCATTAAAAAAAAGGGGGAAAATGTGACTTTTTTCTCCCGAAAAGGAATGGAGGGGGGTATTCCTTTGTGTGCCATCAGTACACAAACACTAAAAATTCACACTGTATTCCTGGATTGAGAAAATGCATGAAACTAAATGCTTGTATGTGTAAAAACGGTAGTACGTGGAGGGAAAAATGCTCAAAGACAATTATGTTTCTCAAGATGCCAAAACTTACCATGTTAGCAGGGTATGAGGCTACACTAGAAACTTCAGTCACATACAGATCTTAGCTCATCTCCTGTTCCAGTAGAAAAGTTCTGTAAGGTGTTCAAGCTTCTCTGAATTCGCTCCTCAATGCATGCTAGTCTCCTCTCAAGTTTTAACACACTAATATGCATGATACGAATATCAATTTCAGCAAGCTTTGCAAAAGCACGTAGCAACATGTAATAATCAGCATGTGCAACATAAATAAAGCCACCACTTAGCCGCCGCCTCCTATAACGAAGATAACCATCTGATTTCCTTGGTTTCCTAGGTGGAATATAATGAAATCCATGATCTTGCATCTCTGACTTGAGCATTTGCATTGCATCATGACCGGAAGATGCAGAAAAGAAACTTCCTTCAACAAAACCTCCATCTCGGTAGCGCTTCTTCACTCCATTTGTAATTGGAATGTCTTCAACAGAATGAGACTGGGATTTTACATGATCTTTTGGATTATCATCCTGCAATGAAACCAAGAATGGTGTTACAATAATAAAATCTAACCAGGATACTACACCAAACAAAATTTCAAGGTTCAATGTCTAACTCGATTTGTGCTTATAAGCAAGTGCCGCAAAAGTTCTGCAGATAGAATCCCCACCCTATTCCTCTCTGGTTACTTTTCCCTTCTGTTTCAAATACGGAGATTAAATTTGTATTCTATAGATAGTTTACCATAAAATCTAGCTGATGTGCCACACCTTCTTATCAAGTCATTTAAAGCTTACATAATTACCTAGCAAGGACAGGAAGAACTGTGCAGGAGTATGATAAGGGAAAGTGATTGATCCATAATGGGCACAATTTAACAGTTACATATATGATATTTTATCCACATCATGCAAAAGGGAAATAGGTAAGAATTAATAACATTGCCAATCAAAGTGCAGTACCTCTCTGGCTTTGTACATATCCCTAAAGATCTCTATTAGATGATTCTCTTCATCTGAAAATGTAATCCCAGTAAAAATAACTTCCTTGCAGTATTTGAGATAAGAGCGGAGATCACTCGAGTAGTCTGCAAAATAAGAAAACTTCAAGTCAGTGTCCTACCATTAAAGAAGTATTCCCACCAGACACAAAATGTCAACCAAGATAGGTTCAGTCAACCCTTGATAACTTTTATCAAAGATATCAATTCCAATATAGACTAGAATACAATGAACTCAGTAATTTATTCGTAATAATCTTTCACAAAAAATCCTATATTATATTATATTATTATGAAATAGCATGTTACTGACTTCGCAAAGTTCCACTCTCTGTGACTCAAATAAACCATAGAAAGATTCTTGCACTTCCCATTCCAATGCTGAAACAAAGTTACTCAACATCTTTAGAAAGAAAAAAGACAAAAGTAAAACTTCGCCTTAATTGAAGAACATGGCAAAGTGGTTTAATGTTCTCCATCAGTTTGCCCTGTTTGTGCATGGAAAAAGTTAGGTTATTACTAGAGGAGTAATAATCATGTAGTGTAGGACAGTTATGCATATTTTGTTAAGTTTTAAAACACAGAATGATTAACAGAAAAAGACATATGTTGTCATCTTGGATTCAACGGACGTGAAATATGCAATCAATAATTCTTACATTTAGTATCATGAATAGCGAGTTGAATATAAACTACTGACAGTCAGCAATGCCATGTGTACTACAAGATAAACATAATGTGTAGACAAGGCAATGAAATTCAAATTTACCATGTGTTGTATTGATTTTATCATAGGCAGCTGCAATAGCAAACAACAGTTCTCTTGTGCCAAACTCACTGTTACTAGCCTCAAGCTTCCTGGAAGTTGATGAATTTGTATCATGGTGAGATTCACTTGGGTTTCTTCCTTCCTCACAAATCTTCTGCAAAGAAAGGTTACTTCAGGTCATATGCATTTATCAAGGACCTAAGATGTTTTGAAGAAAGGTAATCAATGTGACAAACACACCTCCCATATCCCTTGACCGTTGATGTTATAAAGAAGTCGTAGGGCCACAATTAGGATAGCCATCACACAAACCCGTGTAGGGACTCTAGTAGGATTACTAGACAACCATAATTCTGCAGGCATTGCCCACTCATAAACTTGGCATGCGTGGGGGAGGATTCTATCTATAGGCAGTAACAAGTCCTTCAAACAACGTTGAGCAATTGCATAGAAGTTCACAGAAGGAAGCCTCAAGCCTACTTTTTGTGCTATGGATCCAGCTGCAGCTTCCAGTTGCCATGCTCCGATAACTCGCACCGGCCTGAACAGCTGCCTTGAATCCAAAGGGCAGTCTTGGAAAGAGCTCCCAAGGAACTTATCGACTTCGGTAAATGCAGCCACATAAGGAATATTCCCCTCCATTGCCCACCTGTAAATGTCGTTTGGCAGGATGGCTTCACGGGCAATATGACAGGCCAAGAAACAAACAGCCAACGTTGAGTAAACTGGCAGCATCATCCTCAACGAGTGTAAAAAGGCCAACTCCACCTTGCGCCTGTCTTTTCGTTGCAGCAACATATCATCATCTGATTCATACTTCACCTCATCAGGATTCTTGTTATCTGCAACAAGAGATAGATGTATGTCAGAGTCTGTTCAGTTCTTCCGATGGCAATGACTAACAAGGGCTAGCATAAAAACAGCCAACCTCCGCTGCCAGAACAATTCTCTCTCCCAGCGGCCATGTGGTCCTCGAGCACCTGGCGCACCCAGATTCCGTCAAACACCCTGGATGCAGCAACCCACCGCACCCAGACATCGCCGGCGACAGCACACACAAACGCGCCTACCTGGTGCCGCTCCACCAGTACCTCCAGCTGCCGCTGCAGGATCACCTGGAGACCCCGTACATAGCGCCAGCGGACCCGCACTGCCAAATCCTGGGGCTCCACCCACATTCCAGATCCAGGCGCAAAGTCCCGCGGCTCACTCGGCTCCATGAATTCATCAAAAGCGGCTCCGGCAGGCACGGGAGCAGCCTGAGGGGTCCTCAGGTAGGGGGCAGGTGTGCAAGCACCAAGCTTGGCGGTGGGCTGGGTGGCAACACGGCGGACAGAGATGTTACCGGTGACAGGGAAGTCATGGGGGTCAGCAGCAGTTGCCTGTGTGGTGTGCACGGCAGAGCATGTACGACACGTGAATTGGCCATCATCAGCGTCCTCGGTGTTGTAGTTGTCACTGGTGCCACAATGATCACACACTAGGTGGATGCTTCCACCACCGCCACCGTAGGGATCGGGGGAGGTGCCACCAAAGTCATAATCCATGTTTTCACCTAAAGAAGGTGCACAAATTTAGAGTTATTTTACCTAGAAAGAAAAAAGTGAGTTGGCAGAGATTCCAACTGCCAAGTGCCAATAAAAGATTCAAGACAAAACAAGAAAACCAACACTTTTGGCATATGATAAAATTAAAATTAAAATATAGTGAAAGCATGCTCAGTTATCCTCCACAGTACCACAAACTCTAGCCTGAGAGCAGAAACTATAAACATGCATAATCTCCCAATTACACCAATCAAATAAATAACTGGAGCAACTAGCATTAAGATAAAATTGGATCCACAATGAGTCTAAGCCTTTTTCTATTAATTGCTGATCAAAGCGCATATAAACTCTGATAAGTGTTTCTTTTTCCAAATTAAATAGTGGCATGGTACCAGTTCCATCCGCCTGTTTCAAAATCAGAACGGGGGGGCGGGGCAATGCCGACGCTAACACGAAACACAACAAATTATGAGCTATTGGCTAATGATGAACACTTGAAATTTCCATTATTTTCATAATACGAATGTATTGCTCTGAATAGGTAATTTTTTCAGAGGAAGTAGCATGATCAAACAATCAATCAATACTCATCTGTAGCACGGAATCAGCAACCAACGAGACAAATTAGATTCAATAGACGGAAGAGAGAGAAAGAAGTAGATCAGGAAGGGGAGCAAAGAAAATCGAGCAACAGAAAGAACCTACTGAAGAACTACATCAGTAGGCCATGCACTAATGGGGAAGGAACTCACCGCCGGAGGACTGGCGTAGCCGGCGTGGCGGTCTGGCGGAGTAAGACGCTCACGGGCATGGCTCGCGGGCAGCGGTGCTCATACGTGCGACCGTGCGCGCCTGCGCGCGTGGAGGCGGCGTGATTTCAGTGTGTCCGGTGCGTAAAGGCTGCTAGGGTGTCCGGTGAGCTGAGGCTCGCGCCCGGCGGCCGGCAAGCGGCGGCTGCTCAGTGCTCGTGTGCGCAGCGTGGGGGAGGCGGAGCTCGGTGCGTCGGTGTCGAGGGCCAAGGCCCAAGGGCGTTGGGGAGACCTCGCCTCTTCTGGGCTGGGCCTTGTGGGTAGCATGGGCCACAGCCTGGCCGGGAACGAGGGTCCCTGTGCGGCTGCGGCCGAGCACCGGAGTACCCGGCCGGAAGCACGACGAAGCGAAAAGGCGAATTTTTTTTATTTTTAATTTTTTTAAAAAAATTTTACAAAATTAATTTTTTGTTTCGAAATATGACATAACTAGTCGTCTACAGTGGGCGTGTTTTGTGTGGGCGTTATATGTGACGTGGCACAGACCCGGCCGCCCCCGGTGCCGGATTTTGCGGGCGGCCCCTGACGCTCAAAAAACGCCCACTGCGTGGGCGTTTTTTGGTGGCGAGGGGGCCGCCTGCAAAAGTGCGCGCTGTTTTGCGGGCGGGCCTCGGAGTAGTCAAAAAACGCCCACTGCGTGGGCGTTTTTTGTGCTCCAGGGGGCCGCCTGCAAAACAGGCAAGGCCGGCCGCACACTTTTGCAGGCGGCCCCCTCGCCCCCCAAAAAACGCCCACACAGTGGGCGTTTTTTAGGGCAACTCTATAAATAGGCAGCCCCCTCTTCAGATTTTCATTATATTCACTAAAATTTTTAAAAAAAAGAAAGAAGAGAGGAGGGAGGGGAAGGAAGTAACGGCGAAGCCCTGCCAGTTTGAGTCTCAGCTTTTAGGTAAGTTTCTCATACATTATAAGTCTGTTGCTATGCATTAGTAAAATATAATGTGCACTAGAGTTGTTTAGTTTTTAGTTGACTCTGAGTAGATCTGTGAGTAGTATGTATATTAGATCTATAAATAATGATTTTAGAGCATTGCAGTTCATGTTAGAAATAATGATGTTTCTTCTATGCTTTAAACAATGGATTGCATGATTTGAAATGTGACAAATATCGTATTTTCTCTGAATAGATATATTTAGGGTTTAGAAAAATATGACGAATATCGTATTTTCTCTGAATAGATATGTTTAGGGTTTAGGGTTTAGGTGTAGGGTTTAGGAATAATGATGTTTATGCTATACTTTAAACAATGGATTGCATGATTTGAAATGTGACGAATATCGTATTTTCTCTGAATAGATATGCAAAACTTGCGGCGGACGGAGTTTTGGAAAAAACGAGGTCGCCCTAGAGAATTGTATCCCGACGTGTCTAGCAAGGATGCTCCTGTTCCTCCTGCAGTCCCTGTCCCAAATTGTGACTGTGGAGAACCGGCTGATATTGGCCAATCTTGCCATGAGGACACAGCTGCCCGTTGCTACTACACATACGGTGGATTCAATGTAAGTAGTTGCACCTCTGTCACTGCGTCTTTATTGAATGCTAGAAATTGCAGCTCTTGCATCTCTAACAATGTCGTTACCAATCATGTTTTGTAGGCCCATGAGCAGTGCTTTCTCTTTCAGTGGATTGACGGTCCAGACAAATTCGACCCAAGGTATCTCCAGTTTGACGAATGGTGAAAAGGAAAGCATAATCCACCCGATCAATTCGAGCGGTGGGTGGCACCTCCCCCTGATCCCCCCAATGACAGACGAGGAGAAGAAAATAGCCCAATTGAGACGGCTTCAATCTCTGCCTTGTTGCAAATGCGGAGATTATTCTGTAATAAGTTCAGATAGGCCTAACGAGTTCGAATGTCCTAACCCCGCCGGAGTAAGTGTAAATTGTATGCGGTCATGGCTTTCTTAGTGTTTGTGCATGTACTAACATTTTATATTGTAGGGTGGGTATACCTTGTTGCGGAAGTGTAACTTCAGGGAGTGGCTGTGGGGTCCAAAGAACAAATGGCCCGAGCCGAAGGTGGACAAGAAGAGAAAAGTGGTTACCCCCAAGCCTCCTGTGTTGTGCAAATGTGGTGTCGAAGCGCAGTATGGCCTACTACCATCGGAGCTTGGAATAGGCTATTGGTGCGGCCATATGGTTGATTATGATGAGGTCCTTTTGTTTCACTTGTTGCTCACTTGATATCTAAACTTTTTGTATTTGCTGACTTTAAATTGTTTCGTTCGATCACAGAGCCTTAGGAAATGCAAGTGGGAGGTTTTTGCCCATGTTGAAGACCGCAGGGAATACATGGATACACTGAAGCAAAAGCAACTAATGGACCTAAAGTTCAGGTCTGGTACTCAGCTTGTGGACAACTACATTAAGATGCGGAAGCGAGCGCAGGTTGACTATGCCCGACGATTGTGTGTCCAAACCCCAAGTGCTGCTCGGTGGAAGAAAGACTGTGATGCATGGAAAAAGAAGAGAGAAGAGGAAGCATCCTTGCATGCGAGGGAGAAGATGGAGGAGGCCGAAAAGAGGAGTGTTGATGCGAAGATGAAGCAGAAGATGGCGGAGACAGAGATGCCGATGAACGACGAGGACGAGGAGTATGATGAAGCATTCACCCAAGCCCTCGATGATTTGGAGGCCGCTTACTAAAAAAAAAGGAAGAAGAGGAGTATGATGAAGCGTTCACCCAAGCCCTCGATGACTTGGAGGCCGCTTACTACAAAAAAAAGGAAGAAGAGGCCAACGCAGCTGAGCGTAGCCGTACCAATGAGTTTGTGGGAGAGGATAGTGGTTCTGAAGATGAAGACTTGCTTCCTGGTTATGTTTCGGATTATTAGGGCCGTTTTGTTAGATGAATTCGAATTAGTAGCTCATCGCCCTAGCGGACGTATAATTTTATTGTAATGAACTATTGCCGTGACTTTTAACTGTGCTGTAATGGACTATTATTACAGATGTAATGCAAGCATGTAAGGGTTTAGGGTTTAGGGTATAGGGTATAGGGTTTAGGGTATACGGTTTAGGGTTTAGGGTTTAGGGTTTAGGGCTTAGGGTTTTTAGGGTTTAGGGATTAGGGTTTAGGGTTTAGGGTTTAGAGTTCATGGCCAAGGGCAAAGATGTTACAATCCGAGTTATTTTGGAATGTATTAGTTGTGTTCGAAAGGGTACGAATAAGGAACCGACGGGGATTTCTAGATATAGTACTCAAAAGAATCGTGACAATACGCCAAGGCCCCGACGGGAAACGAAGAATATAACAAAAGTTAAATTTTGAAAAAAGGAAAGTGCGTATCATACATCAAGACAGTAATTACATCGTACAGGGTACTACTATCCCCGAGCCTGATCCTGCCCCTGCCCCCTACCCCTCTTCGGTCTCCTCGGTCGCACGTGCCCCGACGAGTAGGTGTGGCGATCCGGTGGAACACCTCGAGTCGCACGGACGTGCTGCACTGGAGTCATCTGTGATAACTCCTGCGTGTAGGGCAGAGGTGCTCCTGCAAGCTGTGAAGGGCTAATCTCGACCTCCTCGTCGCTCATCGGTGCGTCAGTGGGGGGTCATTGGGTAGTCGGTAGGTCCGCGACGAGGTGCTGGCTCCATGGGCCGACATCGAAGCTGCTCCCTGCGCGGAGGTACCCACTCCATGGGGCGAAGGGCAGACTCCCCAGGCTACTCCCTGAGAGGAGGTACCCACTCCATGGGGCGAAGGCCAGGCTCCCCAGGCTGCTCCCTGAGTAGAGGAACCCTCACCATGGGCCGACGCGCTGGGTGGAGCATGAGTGAAGTGCCTGGATGCCTCTGCTCCGTGCACCGAGGACCCCGCTCCGGAGGAACGAAGGTACGGTGTAGAGAACATTGTGAAAGGTGTCGTCGTAAGTCATACAGTCATCCACATTGGAAAAACATAGGTAGACGAGGTGGGGTACACGGAGTTACCTCTGGTCTGGGGTGCAGAAGGACGTGCTACGGGTGCCGGTGCAGGAATTTGAGGCGCTGCGTCGGAGGTCCAACAAGTCAGAGCCCTCATCATGGATCTAAGCGTTGTACGTATCCGCGTGTACGAGGTGCACTGCTCGTCCAATGTCAACGCCAAGCCACCCTGCAAGCAGCGGCACACGGAGTCAACCTCCGTGTAAAGTAGTTGCGCACCGTTGACCTAATTTCAGTTTTAAGTTAGATGAAAGATATACGTAATGAACTACTGATATATATGACAGATTCAAGTACTCACGGTGCGGAAGTAATCCTGATCACGGTGCGCAGGGTAAGCGTCACCCACGGCGGCGACGTGTGGCTGCTGCTCCGGAGGAACGAAGGTGACACGTGTGCGGGTACGAGGCTGGTACCACCGGAGGTAGTTCATGTATGAGTCCTCGGTGTGGGGGCGGTACTCCTCAATGACGTCCTCTGTGGCAAGCAACCAGTCATCCACGTATGGCTGCAGACGTGGAACCCATAAGTTGCCGCCGACCTGTCCCCTCCGAGTCAGCCTGAACACAAATTTGAGTAAGACATGTCTATTGTGATCAATTTTTCAAAGTCAGTTGTTAGTGGTACTTACCTGTGAGCATCTGCAGGGACGGTATGGATGATAGGGGCGGGGGACGGCTGCATGAGACCGAACTGGCGCAAAACACGCCCTGGGCAGTGCGGTTCGACAAATATGTCGAACACCATCGGTCGGAGCGTCAGCCAGAAGGCCTGGTCATGTGTGCACAACGTGGACAGCCCAAGGGGAGCTCGTGCATGGATAGCCTCCTGGATGTAAGGCTCCCAGATCACGTCGGCCAGCTGTATCCTGTCGAACTCCAGCATAAACTCGTTGTACGACCGCGTCACCTGCACATGTGCCCATCGTCGCTGAAATATAACAATCAATAGGTTAGAAGGTACAATACGAATTAACTATATACGTCAGCTAGGAACACGAACCTGACGACGACACCAGACTGTACCCATGGTGGGGAAGTCCTCGGGCGGATGCTGCAAGTACAGGTCGTCCTCGTAGGCGGTGTGATCCACCACAGGTCGACCAATCGCGAACCGTTCAGCTGCCCATAGCTGTAGAAGGAGGGGGCAACCAGTGAGCAAAGAACCTGTTTCTATCTTGATACACACTTCGCAAAGCCCCCTGTACGTCGCCACCAGTACTGCGGATCCCCAGCTCCACTGTGGCACTGCTCCCTCGTCAGCATCAGCGATCGCGCGCGCGTAGGGGATCATGACCTTGTCGACGGCATGTCCCGCGGTGCTGGTGAACATGACCCAGCCAAAAAGCCACAACAAGTAGGCCTCCAAACTCCGTCGCATAGAGTACATGTCAGCCTCTGGGTGTAGCTGATCGGACTGAAAAAGATACAGTTAATAAAGTTGAGTAGAACTACAAATTGATAAAATTCTTTTTAAATAGGCCTTACGGTAAACTGCATGAGCCACTGCTGCGATGGGCCCATGGTCGTGTACGAAGAGAGGCTGCTCATAGCTGGAAGTGTAGGGTGACACTGCACGTGGCCAAAGCGGGCCATAATGTCGTCTCGCTAATCATGAAGTCCGTCGACTGGCCCGACGGCATCGCCAGCGAGGGGAAGGCCAAGCAAGAACGCAACGTCCTAAAGCGTCGGTGCGACCTCCCCGCACGGCAGGTGGAACGTGTGTGTCTCGGACCTCCATCGGTCGACCAAGGCTGCTAGAAGAGACCTATCGAAACTCCACCTCCTCGTCTCATCGGCCTCAGCAGCTCAAGCCTCCACAAGGCGACACAACGGGAGGAGGCATGCCTCACGTAACCTGCACATAAAAATTATATGTTATTAACAAGCCATGTGTACTTAATTAGGAGACCTCGAAGAGTCAACGGATACCTGGAACAGAACCGAGGGTCCACTGAAAGTAGACATCTGGACGGTCGCGGTCGAAGTACAGGCAGAGTGGCGTTCTGCACCGCAATACGGTACGAACGGTGGTACAGATTGATCCCTCGATCAAGCAGCTCTGGTGTGTCGTCCGCCATCCCTACATGACATTATCACAGTTAACACATATGACACATGCAAACAGAAAGCGAAAAGTATACAATAATAAATTTAAGGTACAACAAGAAATGATCGAATTTGAAACATAAAGAATGCACGTACAACATGTAACTGAAATATATTCAAATACAAGACAGAGATTAAGAACATCACAGAACATTACATCCGTAAGATAGGTTGAAACAACAAGTTTGCTCACTTCAGTTAAACAAAGCAAAAACCGTACATTATATAATCTTAACCAAGCTTACTACACATCACTACACGACCGAACCACGAGGCACGCGTGCACGCCTTGGCCTGGTGGGCCTAGAAGTTGTCCCTTCCCCTGTTGGCGGGGTACCATCCAATCCAGATCCTGATGGCAGGGCTTCTGCTGTTGTGGGCATGTCTGAGTCCTTCGGGCACTTCTTGTAAGTATGTCCCTCCTTGTCGCATTTGCTGCAATGTTTGTACCTTCCACCTGCTTTGGACTCATCCATGGCGTTTCGAATACGTCTTGTCTTTCGACACCCAGCCTTGTCTGTGATCTTACTTGGGTCTAGAATATAGCTAGGTTGCGGTACTGTACCTGTAAAATTTCCCGCTATGCCAAAACCATAAATTTCATGTGACCATGTATGCAATATGGCTTCCTTGGTGAAATAGGGAGATACAAAAGTACGATCAAGTATTCCACACTCCGAGCTCGCTGCAATAACATGGGAACATGGTTTGTGGTAGAGTCTTGGCTTGTGGCACATGCATGCGCAATACCCATCCTCCTTAAGTATGCATTCTTGCACAACTCTTGTTCTATATATTCCACGCTTGGCCCTATCAGCACACAAGATTTCAAATCGGTGCTCTCTAATACCTTGAGTTATAACTCTATGCTCCTTTGCCTTCTTATGTTTTTCCTCCAGATAATTTGTCAACATATGTCCGAAGAAAACACCTCGCACTTGCATTGATAGGGCAGCGACTTGGTACCGGTCTCTGAAATATCTGCATGTTCCATGCAGGATGAACTCAACAATGGCAACCAAGGGAAGGTCTCTAACACCACGCATCACCCAGTTGTAAACTTCGGCCAAATTAGTTGTCATATGCCGAACCGCGCTCCGCCGACATCATGCAGCAAAGACCACTTCTCCTTAGGCTCATTCTCTATCTAGTGCGAAAATTTTCTCACAGCAGATGCCGATCTCCTTCTGATGTTTGGACCATCTGTGGGCAGCGGTCCTAAGGACTCTGGACCATCCTCACCAACAGGTGCTGATCAGCTTGAGTGCTCTTCCATTTGCTTCGTTGTGAGCTCGTCCAACCTCCTCCAAAGCTCGTTGAATTTTTTCTCTTGATTCTGTCCGCACAGCCTCTTGAATAGATCCATCAAGCTCTTGTGCTTAAACTGCTTGTAAAAATTAGCACCCATGTGACGCATACACCACCGACTTTGAACATCTGGCCAATCTTTACCATACCCCATCTCTGCATCACCGTTCTTCAGATATTCAATTACCCGAAGAAGGCCAGTGTGACGGTCATAAATTAGGCATACACCAGGCCTCATACCAACAATGCTAACCTTAACCTGCTTGAGAAACCAGTACCAACTATCGGTATTCTCGCTCTCCACAAAAGCGAATGCCAGTGGTAGAACTTGATTGTTCCCATCCACGGCAATTGCTGTTAGTATCTGACCTCTGTATTTACCTGTCAGAAATGTCCTGTCAATACAGAGTACTAGACGACAATGCACAAATGCCCTGATGCAAGCACCTAGTGCAAAGAAAGCTCATTGCAAGACCAATACTGCATGGTCATTCTCCATGGTTGGGTATGTTATAAGATCTGTATATGTCCCTGGATTTCTGGCGGCTATGCATTGAAGAAGAGATGGTAAATTATCATATGAGGCTTTAAATGTGCCAAATCTCATCTCGATAATCTTCTGTTTTGCCCTCCACGCCTTAGCATATAAAATGGTGTATTTGAATTTATCTTCGATATGCCTTATTATTGACATTGGCTCGTATCCCAGATTATGCACAACATCTGAATACATCTCTGCAGCAATAAATGCAGATGTCATGTTTCTGTGGTACTTCTGTACACCTTCTAAGTGATAGTTGTGCTCAGTGACTATTGACACTTTCCAATAATCCTTCCACTTTCCCTTGAATGCATGCACCCTCCACGGACAACCATCGCTGGATCTCATGCACTTAACTTCATATACATACTTTGTGGACTTTGCTACCCAGAACTCCCTCTGCAGTGATACAGCCCAATGCTTGACTACCTCCATCAATTCTTCCTTCTCTGCGTACATCGCTCCCTCGATGACCTCATTCTCCTTATACTCCCATGGAATATGGTATCCCTCTGAAATAGCAAGTCCAGAGAAGTCTTCATTAGACCATTGCCACGGATTCACATTGCATCCTTCCTCATCAGAAGATTCATCACCCTCCACTTCCTCATTCGCCGCATCTTCGTTTTCCATTGCCTGAACAATGGAGTTGATCCTCTCACCCTCATCTGCCAAGCCTCTCGGCTCACTGGCTTCTCCTTCTCTTTCTGGTTCCTATACATCATGTCCCTGTTCTTCTCCTTGCTGAGCACGGTCGTTTCCCTCTTCCATTTCAGCATCAGTCCTAACCATGCTTGTACCCTCCACATCTTGCAAGGTTGCATTGTCTTTATCGTGCACCTCCATGAAAATGCTGGGTTCCCAGCCCCGCTGCAATGCATTTTCTACGTACCATTTCCATGTTTCGGTGCAATCTACCGATATCAATTCCCAGAAGCATTCTTCGTTGCCACGGTTGACTACTACATTTACTTTTATTGTGTTAACCTCTGGGTTGATATGAAATGCCCTCATTAACCAGTTACACACTGACCGAAAATTTCTTTCTGCTGGCCTATCTATCCCGTTTAGTGTTGACCCAAATTCAGACAAATCTATACCATACGGGCCATATCTGACAGTGCCACTACCATGGAACAACCGAAACATCACTTTGGTTGACATATCTATTCAGAGAAAATACGATATTCATCACATTTCAAATCATGCAATCCATTGTTTAAAGCATAGAAGAAACATCATTATTTGTAACATGAACTGCAATGCTCTAACATCATTATTTATAGATCTAATATACCTACTACTCACAGATCTACTCAGAGTCAACTAAAAACTAAACAACTCTAGTGCACATTATATTTTACTAATGCATAGCAACAGACTTGTAATGTATGAGAAACTTACCTAAAAGTTGAGGTCTCAAACTGGCAAGGCTTCGCCGTTACTTCCTTCCCCTCCCTCCTCTCTTCTTTCTTTTTTCTGAAAATTTTAGTGAATATAATGAAAATCTGAAGAGGGGGCTGCCTATTTATAGAGTTGCCCCGTGTTTTTTGGGGGGCGAGGGGGCCGCCTGCAAAAGTGCATGGCCAGCCTCGCCTGTTTTGCAGGCGGCCCCCTGGAGCGCAAAAAACGCCCACGCAATGGACGTTTTTTGACTGCTCCGAGGCCCGCCCACAAAACAGCGCGCACTTTTGCAGGCGGCCCCCTCACCACCAAAAAACGCCCATGCAGTGGGCGTTTTTTGGGCGCCAGGTGGCCGACCGCAAAATCCAGCACCGGCGCCGGCCGGCCCTGTGCCACGTCACATATAACGCCCACACGGTGGGCGTTTTTTAAAAACGCCCACTGTAGGCGACTAGTTCTGTCATATTTCGAAACAAAAAATTAATTTTATAATTTTTTAAAAAAATTAAAAATAAAAAAAAATCGCGAAAAGGCATGTCGTCGTCCAAGGACGCTCCCGTGAGCCCTCGATCACAGGTACGCTCCCCCCAACTCCCAATTTCTCTATGATCCGTGATCTAATCGGTAAGGGCGACGAGGCCTTGGGCATGGCTGAGCGCGTGCAGACGGCCTTGTTTGTCTGCCTACATGGCCATCAGGCCTGGCCCGCTCGAAACTTAAAGCATCCCTCGGCCAGGCCCGCGAGCGAAGCTCGATTCGGCCATTCCTATCGAGCCAGGCACGCGGCGTGCACCCTCCGGCCACCCCCGCTTCCCATTTCGTCGGTTGCTGGGCTCCGCGAGACCGTGAAACTTCCACCCCTTCTTAAGCCCTCCGACGCTAGGGTTTCAACTGTGCCACTCCACTCTTCTCACTCCCTCCCCCTTTGTTCCCTCCTCCCATGGTGGTCCTCCTGGATCCGGCCATGCGTGAGGTCGGCGAAGTCGAAGCGGCGCGGGGGTTTGCGCCGGCTGCTCCTCCTCCGTCTTGCCGTCGCCGCTCCGTGGGTGCTCCTCACCGACATCTTCTTTGTCGTTGCGAGGCCGTGCCTGGGCGTGCTTATGTGTTTGTTTGCCTGATCTTGTGCTTGCGGTGGCATGGCGAGGTTTTCCTGGCGGCGGTTGCTGATGGCTGCGGACATCTGCTTCCTCCTCCCCAAGCCCCCCGCTTAGTCCTCCTCGTCGTTGAAAAAGCAAGGTGAAATCTGTTGATTTGTGTTCACAGGACCCAATTTCGGTGGTCCTCCTGTTGATTGAGGTCGGTTGCGTGGTCACACACCTCTAGATCTGTTTGCCTTGGCTGATTGAGGTCGGTTGCATGGTTGTTGTGACGGATGCAGTAGCTATTTCATTTGATCCCGGTTTATGATGTGTGCATGTGCTGATTAAGATGCACTTGTGGTGAATTATTTTACTTGAGATTGGGATCCTACATTTGGTCTACCTTCATTTCATTCATGGCAATGATGACTTGATGTAGGATGGATTAGGATGCATGCCTTGTAGTGCACTTCCTGTGTCTTCTCATGTTGTATAACCGAAGACATGGGAAGTGCACTTTAGGGTGTGTGACCAATCAACCACATCACTGAGGCCACTGTTGGTTATATATGATGTTTTGTTCCTGAAACCATGCTCAAATGAATCATGTAGATGGACTCCCAGAAGAGAGGTCCCTCATGGTTTCAAGAGCACCTTCTTGTGATATTGTAATGGTAGCACTTGTTACTTCTAAGATTAAAAGCCTAGAAGAGATGAGGATGAGGAGCCCATCATTTATGGGCCTCGGTTTGAAGCAGATGAGCACAGGGCAAGGGTTTTTGCCAAAATTTACAATTCCACTGATAGCGAGTGCATAGCCATGCTAAGGATGGGCAGAGCTCCTTTTTTCGCATTGTGCAAGCTTTTTAGGCAGAGGGGTCTAGTTATGGACTCTTTTAATACATCAGTTGAGGAACAGGTTGCCATGTTCCTTCATGTGGTTGGGCACAACCAGAGGTTCAGGGTTGTCCACAATACCTTTTGGAGGTCCATAGAAACTGTTAGCAGGTTCTTCTACCAGGTCCTGTACGCTGTTGGGGAACTGAGGACTAAGCTAATCAAACATCCCACAGGCCCTACTCACCCTAAGATCTTGGGTAGCCATAGGTGGAACCCATATTTGAAGGTACAATGCACACAACTAATGCAAGGTCATACCCAGTTGTCCTTAGGATGTTGATGTATTTATTAATCATATTTGTCCACCTTATAGAACTGTTGTGGTGCTATTGATGGTACCCATGTGCTGGCAAGGGTTCCAAAGTTGATGCCAGGCCCATTCATGGGGAGGAAAGGGTGCACACATCATGTTATGGCAGTTGTGGGCTTTGACCTCAAGTTTAGCTAGATGGGAAGGTTCAGCACATGATGCTCTTATTCTTGTTGAAGCTATTGAAAGAGAGGGTGGTCTCACTGTTCCAGAAGGTAACGTGCACATATGTGAACATTTGAACCACTAATTCCTCCTTCAACCATGTTGCTGAGACTGCCTCCTACAATTTAACTAGGTAAACTCCACCTAGTTGATGCTGGATATGCCTACCGACAAGGTTTCATGCCCCCTTACAGGGGTATGGGTATCACCTGTATGAGTATGGTCCTGGCCGCAAGCCATCCAATGTCAAAGATCTTTCCAACCATAGGCACAGCTCCCTTAGGGTGACCATTGAAAGAGCCTTTGGTGCTTTGAAGGGGCGCTTTAGGATCATTGACAACAAGCCCTTCCATAAGTTCAAGACTGAGGTCAAGCTTGTTTAGGCATGTTGCATTTTGCACAACAAGATCTTGGGGTTTGGGGTAGATGAAGTTGTTCCTACCGAGAAAAACTAGGTAAGGACACACCAACCATGGCTGCCCTAAGGGATGCCATTTGTCAGGCCATGTGGGATAACAGAGGGATTGGGAGGGATTAGCTTTGCCTTGGTTATTTTGTTACAAACTAGCTTTATTTGATGCCTGCCTACAATGGCAATGAACTTGTAAGGATTTAATTTGTTTGATGGTACTTGTATGGCCAATGATGACACATTGGTTCTTAAGTAGGTGGCACTAATTGCTCTTACTCTTGTATTGTCTCTTCTGGTGTTTAGGGGTCCCATAAAAATATGGGAGACATCCATACCCAAGCAACTACTCATTCATGGTGGGCTGA